>OZ005738.1:66912662-67512662 GCA_963930755.1 Eudasyphora cyanicolor
AACTTTGTGGCGAAGGATTGTATTTAAAAGGTGTTCCACATTTTAAATACTCTATTATCTTTCACCGCCATTGGAAATTGGACGAATTTATTAGACTGCAAATATTTATGTACTTCAAAACATTGGTATTGCACATTCGGTTCGGAGAAGGGTGTTTGGTGATTCTGATTTAAACCACAAAGGGACAATGCAAAAAAGCAAAGTTTAATTTGCTCCTCTTAAAATTCTGATCATAAGTTGATGAAACATTCTCAGATAACTCAAAGTAAAAATCCTTTAAGAAAACTTTCTACAATTTCAGGAAATTGTTATTTTAGGAAACGAATTCCTGAAAGAGTTGTATGTAATGTTTTCTCTATTGTACCAGCAAAATTAGTTAGACATTTTCCTGGGCTGGAATTTGGTAGATGCGTAGCAGCTGTCAAAACTGGTGGGTGGGACTGTATCGCTCGTTCTTTGCCTGACTACACTTATTTGAATAAGTTTACTAAACTAATGAATTTGAAAAGAGTGAGATTATTTCTTCACAAGTTATGGGGAATTCATTTTTCGTTTGAATTTGTCATTGCTCTGTACCGAAATTCAAGTGTTTATAGTGAACCGGATATAAGTTTTCATAAGTTTGGTTTTTACGAGCAAAAAGTGTTCAATATTTAAAATTGTTATGCTCTCACTTTGTCCCTGCGTTTGTAACTCCTCGAAATATTGCTGAAAGCCTCATAAAGTATACATATCGCACCGGTTTCACAAAAGGGTAACAACTCAAAATGAAAAAAAATTCACTAGAGCCCAACAAATTTTCCCGTAAATATTAATTTCAAAAAATTTTATATAACGGAAATATGTCATTGCAAGAAAATACAATTAAGAAGATATTTTTATAATTTTTGACATAATTTTTAAATGTTAATAATATTAACGGAAGCTGTTATATGGCATCTACTGAAATTTTTTTCATTTTGAGTTGTTACCCTTTTGTTGTGCAGGTGCGATATATATATACAGGGTTGCCCATATTCGACGGACCCACGGACTCGTTGGGCCCATTCCAATCGACGAGGCTTGTCCGCAGGCAACAATCTTTGCGTCAATTGCATTTTGTACGGGAACAAATGCAAATCAACGCGAATAATCCGTTGTAAAGTGGACCGAGCCATGCCCAACTGCTGAGAACGGCGTTTTTGGGATGTTCTTGGGGACCTCTCAACACTGGCTCGTACGGCAGCGATATTCTCGGCCGATCGCCTTGGTCGACTTTTATTTGGCCTCTTCGGATTAGAAAGAGCCTCACCAGTCGAAAATTTTTCGTATAAACGCTTAATGGTGTTCTTAGAAGGCGCACTTCTCACATTTTTTAATATTTTAAAAGCACGTTGACTTGACTTCTTCTGTTGAATGTAAATTTCAACTATTTCAGAGCGCTCGCGTGGCGTGTATTGTTCCATGGTAAAAATCTGCTTGGACTGACGCTTCAAACGCGGTATGTCATTAAGCGATCTGACATCTCTGTCAAAAGTTATGGCGTTGCCAGATGGGTCCGTCGAATATGGGCAACCCTGTATATATACTAAATAAAAGAAAACAATTTCTAAAGATCTGCAATAATTGGATGACTGAAATTTGTTACAAATACTTCTTATAGGTTATGTTAGGGTGGCAGCCGGAGTTACCAGCTCACATAGACCAATAGAGGTGCCTAGTGATACCACGGACACAGATGCATCTCATCGAAACAAACCAATCTGTTGTGGCGAAACCTAAATGGTCCGGTTCCTACAGATAAACATCCACCACACTAAGGCTGATTCAGCTACCTTAAGAGACCTCCCCATGCAAGGAGGGGCTGACCTGGTCCTAAGCCAGGAACAAGGGTTGAATGGAGATATGGTTTGTGGGCTTAGGACGCCAGGGTTTAAGCTGATTCATGGTACAGGTAATGGAAGACGTAGAGCCTGTATACTTGCCAAAAACTACCCTAATATATACCTTCTTCCTTCATTTAGTAGTAAAGACATAGTATCAGCTAGCCTTGAGGCCATGTTTGTTTGGCCTCCGTTTATATGACACATAACACTGAGACGCCACCTTGTGTATTGTAATCACTGTGATGCCAATGCACATCATCATATGTAGAGTGGTACTGACATCAACGACAGGGTCAAACTGATTATCGAATATATTATTAGTTGTAGGTTTAGGTTAGGGTGGCAGCCGTATTTTTTTTACCAGCTAACATATACCAGTTTAGGTCCCAAGTGTTACCACGGGCTGAAATGCCCCTCATCGAAACCTACCTGTTTGATATACAAATTTATCGATATTACGAATATCGGTACCAGAAAGATCTGTTAGACTGCCTAGAAAGGCCGACCCCAGAATGTTCAGTCGTTTGCTCAAAGCGGGACAGTCGCATAGCAAGTGCTCAATACTCTCCACTTCTTCCTCATCTCCACAGCTTCTGCCGAAGTCATTATTGGAGTCAATACCCAATCTTTTGGCGTGTTTTCCGATGTCCCGTCAGAACTGATACTAACTCTCTAGGGCGAGGAGATATTTTGACCTTCTCAGGTCATACCTTGGCCAGATTTGTCTAGCTACCCTTCAGGTGACGATTTTATTCAAATTCTTCGAGAATTTGTAATGTTGTCCCTTTCCTAACAAGTTCATCAGCTTTGCAGTTCCCCGGGATTTACAACCTATACACCCATATTAGGTGTATATTAAAATGCTCATCCATTTCGTTAAGAGATCTGCTGCAGTCGAGGGCAGTTTGTGAATTTAGGGATGTGGCCTCCAGATAATTGATGGCAGCCTGGCTGTCCGAGTAAATGACAACGCCAGTTTTGGTTACTATGTTGCGCCTAAACCATGTGGAGACCTGCCTTATTGCCATTATTTCAGCTTGATAGACACTGAAAGTATCTTGTAGTCTCTGGGCTATATCAAGACTAAGATCATTATAGTGCACTCCGAAGTCAATCTTATCATCAAGCTTCGAAACATCTATTTAGAAGTGGATATGTTTTATATTTCTTGGTTTTTGCCAAGCCATTACGCAGGTATTTTAGTTGTGAAGTTCCTCCCGAAGGTATACACTCTTGGTATATATGTATAGCCCGTTCGGTCGGTTACCATAGCACTACATTGTGATATACTCATGTGGCCGTAGTTCTTGTACCTCCACATTGATAGACAGTTTAATCTTAATGCCACAATATCATGGCGTAGGTCTTGTAGCGACCTTGTCGCTGTAGTCCTTAAAGCCCGCTTATGCTTAGGTAAGCAGTTATCTGAACCTTCATTCATTGATTTTTGATGAATTGCTTGTCAGTTGCCGCCCAACACATCACAATGCTCCAACACGACCCTACAGGAATATAAGGCGATATTGGCATACCTTACCTGTTCCAATACATTAAGTCTGTACTAGAATTTCCTATCAAGGATTGTACCTAGAAATTTAGCTCAATTCCATTTAGCCGAGGAGGGTCCGCATGTAGAACCTTATTCTTCATATTGTATGTATATATGAATTTCTTTTGTTCCTACAACGATTGCATTCCATTCTTTTTTATTTATTTTTGCTACTTCTATATCCAGTGTGGCTTGGGCACACTTGGCGCCTACTATTCTTTCTAGTAGGGAAAACCAATTCTGCCTTGTAGGGGTTAACGTTCAAACCACTGCTTCTTGTCAAGTTGTTAATAGACACCTATAGAATGTACCTGAGGACATTGGAAATATGCCATCTTTAAAATTTGGGATGATTCGATAGTGCCCACCAGTTCATGCAGGACCGATTCTGTGGACTTGCCCTTGTTTCCTGACAAGAGTTTTGCATCCAGGGTTTCTCTAATGAATGAATCTAAGAGTCTTTATATACCTTTTAATAAGAACGAGGACAGATTAATTGATGTACGTGAAATTAAATTCGAATATAATTAGCAAAGACGCAAACCCTGAGGCTCGATTTTGGCGCCACCTACATGTGAGGTGATGAGATAACCTGTTTATTTATGGCAAATTTGAGACAAATATTGATATTTTTAGCATAAATAAGAATTTAAAATACTATAAAAACATTTTACAATAATAATAATCATACAATGATATCGAATATTGCCAAAATAACACAAATTTCGTAGAGAGAGAAATGTCCCCACTGTCGCTTAATGGAAAAATTTGGGAATACCAAATTTATAGCAAAACTGTATTTTAGCAAACTCTATCTGAATATGGTAGCCACAGGTCCCAGAAAACCTTCTGAGGCCCAATATTTGCCCTTTTAGTCGAATGCACTTAGTGCACCCAGAGAATAAAGCGCCCACTGTGGCTAAATGGAAAAAGTTGGGAACACCAAATTTATAGCAACACTGTATTTTTGCAAGCTCTATCTGAATCTGGTAGGAGAAGCGTGGTTGACTATTTTGAGAGATAAAATACTCGAAGGGTTCCCTTTATTTCGTTCTTTGGACTGGGTGCACTAAGTGCATTCGACTCTGGGTGCACTAAGTGCATTCGACTAAAAGGGCAAATATTGGACCTCAGAAGGTTTTCTGGGACCTGTGGTTACCAGATTCAGATAGAGCTTGCTAAAATACAGTTTTGCTATAAATTTGGTTTTCCCAACTTTTTCCATTTAGCCACAGTGGGCGTTTTACTATCTGGGTGCACTAAGTGCATTTTACTAAAACTGCAAATATTGGGCCTCAGAAGGTTTTCTGGGACCTGTGGCTACCAGATTCAGATAGAGCTTGCTAAAATAAAGTTTTGGTATGAATTTGGTATTCCCAACTTTTTCCATTTAGCCACAGTGGGCGCTTTACTCTCTGGGTGCACTAAGTGCATTTTACTAAAACTGCAAATATTGGGTCTCAGAATGTTTTCTGGGACCAGTGGCTACCAGATTCCGATAGAGCTTGCTAAAATACAGTTTTGGTATGGATTTGGTGTTCCCAACTTTTTCCATTTAGCCACAGTGGGCGCTTTATTCTCTGGGTGCACTAAATGCATTCGACTAAAAGGGCAAATATTGGGTCTCAGAAGGTTTTCTGGGACCTGTGGCTACCAGATTCAGATAGAGCTTGCTAAATTACAACTTTTTCCATTTAGCCACAGTGGGCGCTTTATTCTCTGGGTGCACTAAATGCATTCGACTAAAAGGGCAAATATTGGGTCTCAGAAGGTTTTCTGGGACCTGTGGCTACCAGATTCAGATAGAGCTTGCTAAATTACAGTTCTTGTATGAATTTGGTATTCCCAACTTTTTCCATTTAGCCACAGTGGGCGCTTTACTCTCTGGGTGCACTAAGTGCATTTTACTAAAACTGCAAATATTGGGTCTCAGAAGGTTTTCTGGGACCAGATTCAGATAGAGCTTGCTAAAATACAGTTTTGGTATGGATTTGGTGTTCCCAACTTTTTCCATTTAGCCACAGTGGGCGCTTTATTCTCTGGGTGCACTAAGTGCATTCGACTAAAAGGGCAAATATTGGGCCTCAGAAGGTTTTCTGTGACCTGTGGCTACCAGATTCAGATAGAGCTTGCTAAAATACAGTTTTGCTATAAATTTGGTATTCCCAACTTTTTCCATTTAGTCACAGTGGCACTTTACTCTCTGGATGCACTAAGTGCATTCGACTAAAAGGGCAAATATTGGGCCTCAGAAGGTTTTCTGGGACCTGTGGCTACCAGATTCAGATAGAGCTTGCTAAAATACATTTTTGCTATAAATTTGGAATTCCCAACTTTTTCCATTAAGCCACAGTGGGCGCTTTACTTTTTGGGTGCACTAAATGCATTCGACTAAAAGGGCAAATATTGGACCTCAGAAGGTTTTCTGGGACCTGTGGTTACCAGATTCAGATAGAGCTTGCTAAAATACAGTTTTGCTATAAATTTGGTATTCCCAACTTTTTCCATTAAGCGACAGTGGGGACATTTCTCTCCCTACGAAATTTGTGTTATTTTGGCAATATTCGATATCTCTGTATGATTATTATTATTGTAAAATGTTTTTATAGTATTTTAAATTCTCATTTATGCTAAAAATATCAATATTTGTCTCATATTTGCCATAAATAAACAGGTTATCTCATCACCTCACATGTAGGTGGCGCCAAAATCGAGCCTCAGGGTTTGCGTCTTTGCTAATTATATTCGAATTTAATTTCACGTACATGATTAATTGGCCTGAAATCTTTTGGCCTGGTGTGTGATATCTTTTCCGCTTTTGATATGAATTCCCTATTGGTATCACTCCAACGATTGGGGATATACAACAGCTTAATGTAGCGCTCATATATCTTCTCCAGCCAGGACATGATGTAGTTAATCATTTTCTGCATTTCTACTGAAGAACTGAAATCTGATCAAGGTGATTTGAATGGCTCAAAGCTGTTAATCGCACAGTTTAATCTGGATTTAGCAGTATACAATTTAGTGACGTTTGTATTTTACTTGCTTTCTTGTTGGTCCTGCTGTTCCACGATTTCTGTCAGAGAGTTCCCCGTAAAATGTATGCCGAGAAGTACCTGTAGTGACTGCTCGCTATTTTTTGTCCAGTGGTTATACTCATCCTGCAGATAAACCACTGTACAGGGTGTTGTGGGCACTATCTCAGCCTTGCGGCGTCAGATACCTTTTCCACAGAAGGTGTACCAATAACGTCTTTGCGCTTTCCTAAAGTCCTTCTTATAGATTTTGAGATTCTATTTATAGACATCCAAATCATTAGTGAACCCAGTAGAGTCTTTTCCTCGCCTTTAGCTCAGAAGTCAACCATTGTGGTTTAGATTCGCCCTTGTATCTTGGATAAGCTTCGTCAAGGCATCTACTGAAAGATGTAGTGATGTGGTCGACCAGATTATCCCGACCAACTTTGTCATTCAGTTCATACATACATTTTGAATTAAGGACTTTTTAAAAATGTTCTCAAACAGGTGTTATTTTGTTTTCCTCACATTTCGGAAGAATATCTGAGGTGAATGAGTGACGAGGTAAATATATTTCAGAGAACATTTTAGGGAACATTTATAAGTCATTTGAGCTATGTCCGTCCATCTATATCTCTTGATAGGAGTGACGGAATAAATTACAATCTTGGATGTGGTAATATTTTCTCCAAACATATTTAAAGTTAAAAGATGGATCATATTTGAATCCTGACATTAGGTAAACAAAACGGAAAAAATCTTTACAATTTATAGAAAAACAACTTGTAGCCACCGTAAATTAAATTATTGTATATTTACGTTGAACGTATTTGTATATTATTATATGTATAGGAAAAATATTCCTTTGTCTTCTGAAAAAATAGACTACATAAAACTAAAAAGGGGATTGAGACTGAAACTTTGTAGCAGTAGACCATTAGAAATGTTTATTTGAACCACAAAATAATTATTTTCCTATTGGAAAGACCTATTCTTCCATACAAAATGTGTGTTATTCTTTTTTTAAAAGTAATTTAACGAATTCTGTTTCTTTATTTCCAGGTATGTATATAAAAAATCTTTTCATTGTCTCAAATTACTGACGATATTCAAGGTAAGGTTTAAGATTAATACTATTTTGTTGAATATGATAATCTGTGTTCCGATTACACGATGCAACAACGGCTATATTTTTCGGTTTTATAATATTTTATATTTTTGGATACATTCTTAAACAATAATTTTATTTGTATTTTAACATATATTTTATTTGAGAAATTTAGTTGGCAAATATATTTTGTTGTAATATATTAATATATGCGTTCCAAATTAATTTTATTGAATTTCAAATAAAATATATTTGCTCAGGAATATAAAAAATTGAAAAATTTGTGTTTCAAATATATTTCTATTCGATTCAAACATATCAAAAAAGGCGATTTTGGCCCGTGTAACGAATAGCTCTCTTTACAAATATACTCGTATAGTGAACAAGTTAATTCCAGGCATTATTTTTAAAACAATTTTCTTCCAATATTGTTTTATTTCAAAAAACGTTTGAGAAAAACAAACCAACCCTTTAATATTTACGAGAAATCTATAAATTTATGGCGAATTAAATGTTATTTTATTCAAAATGTTTGTATTGCTTAACTCATTTTCGAAACATTTGTTTTCATTTCATTTGTCCTCAACATTGTGACACACGAAGTGAAATAATGACAAAAATTAAGTCTCTATTATATAAAGAAATGTAAAAATATTATTTTGATTTGCCTTAGGGTTTGTGCCAGGCGAATACTTGTTGTTGATAGCAATTGGGCTAAAGCGAATTAAAGCGATCGCCATAAAAAGTATCCTACACAGTGGGAGTCAAACCGAAATGCTGAAATATTCAAAAAGGTGGTCGACAACTTTTTAAATTATGTATCGATCTTCTACGGAATGTTCTCATTTTATTCATGACAAATCATAATTTACGATAACATAATAAAAATGTAATAATTGTGAATTTGTCGATGTTTTTGAGAGGTTTTAATTTTCCAAAGAAATTACATTTTTGCAATATCTTGTAATAAGTATATTTTGGAAAGCGCTGATGGGATGAAAAAATGAGTATCGAGTTATTCTAAAATATTGGTCACATTTTTTTTGAGATGTTTATCTTTATTTTGACAGATGAACAATTCCCATCACAATAATAGACCACCATGCAGGGCTGTGGAGTCGAGGCAAAACTTCTCGACTCCGAATTTTAAAATCGTTCGACTCGGACTCCAGCTCCAGCTCCGACTCCGTCTCCGGCAGTTAAATAACAAAAAATTTTGAAATTATATTTCTATTAAGACGTGAGTTCATGTTATTGTAAATAAGATATAGCTTTGTTAAAAAAAAAAACACAAAAAATAGGTATTCAATACCAGTAATTAAATAAAATTATATTATTTATTTACCGACGCTTGACTTGGAAGTTGCAACTAATATGACAATTCTTTCAACATGGAATAATGATAAAATGTTCATCAATCACTGCCTCTGTTTTAATATACCGCACTTTTTGGAAATTATGTTCGCTTCAGGCAACCAGTTTCTTCGTTAGTTATTATACCCTACACCACGCTATGGTACAGGAGGTTATAAATTTGTTCTTCTTGACATATACTGTTCTACTCAGAATCGCTAGCTGTCCGTGTGTCCATCGTTAAGTACAGATCGAAATTTCACTACGATTCTGGTAAACTTTGGCAATAAGAACTCTTTCATACTTGGGAGGAAACCTACTGGAATTGGTGAAAATCGGTTCAGGTGAATATTGCCCCCCGATATAAATGATTGTTTAGATTTGGACTTGTAAGGCTATGGAAGCTGTATTTTACATTTAGTAGGGTAGAATTTATTTATCCAAGAACGCATATTGTCGAATTTTAACAAATTCTGTTTAGATTTAGATTTATAAGGTAATTATCTCATATTTATATTTACAATATCTGAGCTTATTCTGCTCTAACAAGGTGATGTACGGTATCATATAGTCGGCTTCGCTCGGCCTTTCCTTATATGTTTTGTACACGCTTAGGTATAGTGTATAGTCTTGCAAAAATACTTATTTTGTTAGCTAGTAAATAAAACTCCATTATGTAAAAAAAACTCCATAGTTTGGTTAACTTTATAGATGTTTTTGGCATTCTTAAATATTTGGTTAAAAGCTTCGAATATATTATCATTCTTCCCAATTCCTTCCTTCCTTTCCCAAAATTTTTTGAGTGCATAAGTCGACCATAATTTTTCGACTCCCTGCCACCAAACTCTTTCGTTTGAACAAAGAAAAACTTAAAAATCGTGGTTTTTGAGCAAAATTACAAAACATGTTTTAATTCCCAAAACAAAAATTGAAAACATATTTATTTTTTTAAAAATATTAGTAAATGCTGTCGAAAACACTTTAGGCAACATTTTCTAAATACAATAGCTAATTAGTTATATGAATGAGGAAAAAAGGGTAGCTTGACCACAATTTCAAAATTCAGCACCCTTCAACTCGGACAGTTCTTAACCGATCTCATTGACATTTTGTGTCATAAGTACTATCTAATAGAACTAAACATGGTGCTAGTAAAAATACACCCGCTGGACACAGGTTATGTTGAAGAGAGAAGACATTTCAACGTCTCGTGTCCATGAACATACACATAAGCGAGTGGTTCGGGCTGTTGTGCGTTCCTTACACAGTACAGCATTTTTCAGCTCATTGATTTGGAACTCAATTCTGAGAATTGGAATTGAGTGAAAGTAACCCCAAAAATAAGAACTTCTGCTTCATTCGTTTAGTCAAGTTGGCTCAATTAATAAAGGGTCCGCCAAATAACTTTTTTTTTTGAAAATGCTATAAAAAAAAACTACTGAATATTTTCTCAAATTTCTTTTTTTATTTGAAAGTACAATCCTTCCGTTTAATAATGGAAAATAATTTCATTCAAATGGCTGCCTCGGCTGGCCATGCAGTAGCCTACACGATCGGTCCAATTTTTAAGCACATTATCGATTGTGTGCAGCTGTATTTCACCAATGGCTTCACGAATATTGTCCTTTAAAGCGTCAATTGTCTCTGGCTTGTCGGCGTAACACTTATCTTTGAGTGCACCCCACAAATAATAGTCCAACGGTGTCAAATCGCAGCTCCGAGGTGGCCAAACGACATCAGCTCTGCGGCTGATAATGCGATCTTCAAAAACAGGGCGCAAAACATCGAGTGTAGCTTCGGCTGTGTGGCACGTAGCGCCGTCCTGTTGAAACCAAATGTTGCCAATATCCTCCTCTTCAATTTTTGTGAACAAAAATTGCTCATTTTCGAAGAAAAATGGCCCACTTATGCCTCTGGACCAAAATCCGCACCAAACAGTGACTCGTTTTGGGTGTATTGGCTTTTCAATGTATGCGTGCGGGTTTTCTGTGCCCCAAATGCGACAATTTTGCTTATTTACATACCCGCCAAGATCAAAATGAAAAAATCAAAATCAAATGAAAAAAAAAAAATTTAAATCTAAATTTTCAAAGTAATGTCGCAATATTTCCCAGCGTTGTTTAAGCGTATGCACAACCATATTCGTTCAGCGGAAGGATAAAACTATTTATCTGTCAAATCAGACATGAGCTAAGTTTTACCATTCACGAAATAAGCACTAGTTGAAAAAAAAAACGTTAGATGGCGGACCCTTTAATTGAATGGCCATACGAATTTTTTTGATTTTTTAGCACTTTTTCTATATCTTTTTCTCGGAAATTGTTCGGAATATTTCGTTTGTGTCTGAAGCAATGTTAAGATATTGAATAGGAGAAACAAATGCGTAACAAACCTACCCGAAAAAGTGAATCCAGTGCCTTAAAAGTGGCAAAAATGTCCTGTTCTGTTTTTGCTCTTATTTTTCAATATTTTTTGTTTGCGATTTTTAAGGCGCTGGATGCACATTTTTCGAGATATTCCGTACGGTATACCGAGAAAAAAATATAGAGAAGTGCAACAAATCAACCTTGAGCTACAAAATGTATGGCCATTAAATTATTAATTGAGCCAACTTGACTAAACGAATGATGCAGAAGTTCTTATTTTTGAGTCTACTTTCTCGACCAATTCTCAGAATTGAGTCCCAAAATCATGTGTTGTTCTGTTTTATTTACGATCTTTTTATTTGCTACGGACCAAAAGTGTAACACATCGAAGGAGTGACCTAAGACCCTAAGATTTTCGGCGGATATTCGTTGTGGGTCGTTTTAAGTCGAATGAACATTGTCTATCCGTCCGTCTGTCTGTCTGCTGGCTGGTGCGCACGATAACTCGAAAGGAGTAACCGATTGACTTCAAATTTGGTATGCGGTAATATTTTTCCCTATCTCCGGGTAAGTTCGACGATGGGCCATATTGGTCCACTCCTTCTGGTACCTCCACCACAAAGGGTTAACTTTTAGTGAAATATTGATTCTTTAATACCTTCTATACTACATACTCGAATCTTCTGAAATTGTACACATAGTATCAATTTATTAGTCGCTAACACGTCAGGAAAAATGGGCGAAGTGGCCACTCCCTTTTTGGTACCTCTCACACAAATGGACCATTTTGCACCAAAAGTTAACAGATTTTAACTGTAACACCAGTGAATATAAATACTTGAAATTCTGTACGGTGTAATGCTTTTATAGTATCTATAGTCCAGAGAAAAGTGACCATTATTGGCACGTCCCTTGTGGTACTTCCCACACAAATGGACCATTTTGTACCAAATGTAAACAGATTTTAACTTTAATATCAGTACAAAGTTATTAAATGATAATAATTTAATTTAAAAAAAAAATAATATTTTTTGGGACTCAAAGTGACGTGATTCATAAGTCGGTTTACACGACTGAACTTTCTTACTTGTTTGTTATATAATTGTGAAAGTTGAAACAAATCACAAGATTTGTGTGTATTAAAGCTTCAGCTACTTTGTCGCGACCATGTTATCATATTTTTTCCATTTTATATCTCATTTCAATCCCTAAAAGTACCGGTTAGGGAAAACCTTTAGTTCACCCACTGTTAGACCGTAGAGCCGATGGCTTATACAGCGTTTCGATTTAATCCCCTTCTCATAATCTCTTTCGTTTTTTGCGATAAGAGAAAACTGTTATTGAAATTAATTTCCATTTAACGATGTGTGAGTGGATACTCGTATGAAATGAAATCGTTATTTAAAATCTGAAATATGAAATGCACTTAAACAATAATTTATCAATGATATTGCGATAAGTCAATCGGCATTTGCCATACAATACAATACTCGTTCAATACACAAAACATATTAAAGGATTTTAAGGACTTTTCACATATTTCATACAAAATGCATAAATCCACTTTAATAACATAACAAACAATATGTACGAAAGCAAAGCGATTATGCCGAGAATTTCACGGAGATTTAAAATAACCATTCAATTTCAATCCATAAATAGGGGAAAGGCAGAGAGGAGTGAAGCGACGAGAATTGCTGGTCATCACATTTGGATTTTGTGGGATAGCCGCATAAATGACCAGAAAGCTGATTATATACATATGTCTGTCCATCCTTATGTTCGTCTCGTTCGTCTGTCTGTCTGTCTGTCTCTCTGCCCATTTCTCTGTCTAGGTGTAGGGGAAATAAAACTTCAATAGGGTTTTTTGTGTTTTTATTGTTTTTTCAACCAATATGTATTTTATTTGTATTATTTATTGATTTATATGTATATTATTTTGATTATTTGTTGGATTTACTGTTATTATATTGTTGTTCTCTTGTGATAATAGTAATAATAATAATAGGCACGTTTCATTCATTCATTTATATACTTCCTGGAAAGGGAAATTGTTTTTTGTTTTTGTTGTTGTTGGAGTTAGGGTTGAACATTTATAACAGTTTTTAAAACATTTAAATGCAATAACTGAATACACTCAGAAAACAGATTATGTTTAAATATGTTTTTTTATTCTACAAAGGCTGTGAGAGTTGTGATTTAATTCAATATATCTATTAAATAATTTGTGTATTTGGAATTGCAATGGCCATTCAAATCCATTGTTTGCTCATTTAGCCATTTAGTTTTGTTAAGTACAATATTTTGCAATTTTATTTTGATTTGCATTGCTAAGGATCTCATGATCCATAAGTTTTCCCATATGTACTCGTATCTGTGTGATTTCATTATTATATGTTTTGTGTTTCTTTTTAATACTAATTTACACAGGAATCTTGGAAATACAAACGTTAGAGCAAAAAAGAAAAAAAAAACAACAAGTTACATTTATCTTCTTTTTTATAGAATAAAATTATTTTTTAAAATTAAAAAAATCATTTATTTATACTTACGTCTCTTTTAAAGAATACTCAGTATTCTTCTTTTGTTTGTTTGTTTTGGTTTTTTACAAAATAATATTAATGTTATAATATATATAATAATAGAATTTTGAACTTTACCAAAAACAAAAAATAATAATAAAAAAAATTGAGAAAAATCAAAAAAGTCAATAAACACTAAAAATTACAGAGAAAAAAAATAGTAGAAAAAAGTCTCATGATATGTATAACTGAGAGAAACAGTAGTAGGACATCCGAGGGGGATTCCTAAATGTAAAGTATACAAGGTCACCGCCGACCCCTTTCTGAAAGGAGAAACTGAGAGGTTGAAAGCATCCTCCCGTTTTTCCCCTGGACGGGGGTGGGGTTTCCATTATCGGTGATAGGTTTTCTTGGTTGACACTAACATACGTCCGTACGTCCGTCCGTTCGTCCGTTACAGGTTACACATTTCTGTCTGTTCATTCCGTCCGTCCGTCCGTCCGTCGGTCCGTCCTTTACAGTTTCTTGTCCATTTCCTATGCTATGGATTTGTATAAGTTTTTTGTGTGTATATGTGTGTGTGTGTGTATGTTTGTATTTGAGTGTCTCGTTGTGTGTATGTGTGTTGGTGTGCATGTATGAGTTGTTTTTGAGGAGTTTGTTCATGCTTAGTCCTGGCGAGCAATGTTGTCTCTGCTAGAGCATCCCTTTTAGAAGAGCAGCGAGAATAGACTTCTAACGCCGGTTGAACTGGCTCCAGAGCCTAATGTGAAACCGCTGCTGCTCTGCCTATGCCTCGACGCATGGCTGGAAATGTTAGCACGGACACGTTCGTAGCTGGCAACATCCTATATGGCAGAGGGAGAGAGTAGAGAGAGTGGAAAATTTTGTTTAGTTTTGATTTGAATGCATATTTTTGAGAAAGGACATAACTGATCTAACGCAAACTCAAGATGGTGACAGTGACGACAAATTTTACATTTGCTACAAGTGTTGTAAATCGAGAGTAATCTCACCTCTTTGTCGGCATTGGACAAAATGCTGCGCATGGAATCGGCCACAGGCCATTTCTTCTTCATGACCATGTTGGAGGGTGGGTCATGGGTGGCACCAGCATCCACCGACCAAATGGTCACCGATTGACCGGCAGTGACTTTAGTGCCACGGGTAAACTTGAAGGCCAGCTCCTCATCCCCAGCAATGCGGGTCAATTGCCAACCGGTTAGATTGATCTCATCGGTACCTTTGTTGTGCAATTTAATGTAACGACCTTCGCTGTCGGCTTCCAGGATTTGCAAATCACCCTTGGCGGCCGAGTTGACAGTGAAATCGGCCAAACTGCGGTCTTCGGATTCATCGATAACGGTACGACGGCGCTTGACAGCACTGCCACTGCCGCTGGCACCAGGAGTGGCTGAGCGACGTCCACTGGGGGTAACACGGCCGGAGCGATAAGCCGAGCTGGAGCTGACCGACAGGTGAGTGCCATTGGAATAACCCGCATCAACTTGAGTGGTGTTGTGAGAGCCGCGGCTGGGCGAAGTAATGTTGAGACGAGTCTCTTCACCACCCAACAATTTGTCGTAGGCGGCAATTTCCAGGTCCAAGGAAACCTTGATGTCCATCAGATCTTGGTATTCTTGCAACTGTTTGGCCATTTCAGCGCGCATGCGCTCCAATTCGGCTTCCAATGAAGCCACATAGTTGTTGTGACGAGCACGTTCACTGTCCAGCAGATCTTCCAACTCGCGAATGCGGGCCTAAAGAAAAGAAATAACATTAGAAATATATTCCCTAGGAAGTGTTCAGAATACCTACATTCAAACTGGCATTGGTGGCCTCCAAATCTTGAATCTTATTATTCATGCCATCAATCTTGGAGCGCATCATTCTCAGCTCCTCATGGACATGAGCGGAGGCATTGTTGGCGCGATTAGCCGCCGCCTGGAGATTCTTGATTTCATTGTCATACAACAATTCAATTTCTTCGCGATTGACACGCATTTGCGATTCGTATTGATCGCGCAATTCTTGCAGAGATTGCTGCAATTTAGCCTCGTATTCCTTGGACAAGCGGCCATCCAATTCGCTGATTTCGATTTGACGGCGAGAGCGGGTTTCGGTAAGTTCGCGCACATGTACCTGATCCTTGAAGCTCAATTCTTCGCGCAAGCTTTGGTTCTGATTCTCCAAATCGACACGAGCCAAAGTCTCGGCCTCGAGTTGTTTGCGCAAATCGTCCAACAGCTTCAAGAGACGAGCATTCTCGGCAGCCAATTCCTTGGCCAAGTCATCGGCCTTTTTGCGATCGGCCAAAGCTTGATTGTATTTGCCATTCACCTCATTGAAGCGGCTCTCGAAAACGCGTGCACTGTTTTCGGCCATAGCACATTCCTTGGTTTTCTTTTCCAATCTAAAAGCGAGAGAGAGGGAGAGAAAAACATTATTTTTTGTTGTTTTTCTAATTTAATTTCTATGCTAATCTTGTAGAGAATTCATGAATTTTATTTGAATGCTTTCAAAACTTCCATTTCAAACAAAGCTAAGCTGCTGCGAAAAAAATGACGTCAGCTCTAAATTTTAATGTTCACGAAAAAATAAAGTTATGCTTTAGCTATTGTTATTGCTGTGGTTTTGGACTCGCAATGAATTTAGCAAAACCCGTTTTCAAATGAATTTGATTTATAACAAAAAAAAAAATATAAATAAACATTTAAACATTTTCAACAAATATTGAAACTGATTGTTAGCACGTAAAGTAAAGAGAATACACTATGTATGTATATGGAAAGGTTTAAATTAAACTATTGTGTCATTTTCTAAACTAAACACTGAAATCATTAACAAGAGCAAAACCAACAACAATAAGTAACTTAATAGTATTAGTATTAGCTAATTTATTTTCCCTTGTCCGAAAACAGAAATCTGTCATCTTTTTAAATTTATCTGCATTTGTTAAACAAATTAACAATCTTCATTATGTTTTCCAACAACACCAACATAATGACGTTGTCCAATTTGGCCCTGATCATTGTCATCATTATCATCATCCTATCATCCACATCTTCGTCTTCGTCAGAGGGAAGCGGTGAAAATTTATGGAATTTTTTTCATTGTCATAACTACATATTTGTTTGTTTGTTCTTTTTTCATCTGTCGAAAGCTATTTTCATTTAACAACTAATTTATGAGCTTCTTAGTTAAAAATAAATGCTTAATACGTATACGCCGTGGCGGTGCTAAAAAAACGAGGGAATACGTTTCGCGGTATTTTTCGTTGACTGTACCGTAATATGCGACGACGACGACGAGGCTCTACACTCGGCTACGTAATTTTCTCTTCTCGATATCTGTAGCATAATTTTGCGTTATTTTTTTCTCACTTCTTTCTGTTTGTTTATTTTTACTTTGCGGAAACATTTTGAGGTTTAATTTGTGGAATATTGTATATACTCTGAAAAGACTGATGATTACCAAAATCTAGTTCTTTCTGGCTGCCGAAGATTTTTTCTATTGAATGATTTTCTGTTATATATGCAAACTTATAGAAAAATATCGTGGGAAAATTGCTAATGTCACAAAGATTTAATAAATCATTTCGTATCCCTTCAATCTTGCCGAGGTTAATCACATAATCTTTAAAATTTCTAGACTTTTTGAGCTTTAGTTGATTAGAGAAGAATTTATTTTAATACAATTTATTTTCAACAAATGACTTTGCTGTTTAAAATAAAAAAAGTATAGTGGAAAAGCTTTTCGGGTCAAAATTATTGTACATATTTTAATTCTGCTATCAATATTTTTAGTTATGGAAGTCAAAATTCTTGGCTATATTTTTAGTTTGCTCTCGTTCCTCGTTTATAATAATTTCCAGTTATCCCACTACTTGTTGTCATAACTAGGAACCAGAAATAGCTATCATTAGCTCTTCTAACTTAAAAGCACCTATTTTTTAGTTCCCATAATAATATGGACATAAAATTTTATGTTGAATTGATTGGCCCTGCAGATGTTGTTCTAATATTCCCAATACGAGAATCATGTCTTTCTTGCTCCTTTGTGAATAATTTGAGACTTTTTATATATAAATATACAATACAGTAGGTCCACATATCTGTTCCAATTTTTATTATTTTCAGCTTTGACATATTTTCTGCCGCAAACGAAGAATTTGGTCCCCTTGACCATAACATACAGCTACATACATAGTGCACCTAACGGCTTCAATTTTGATTATTTTCTCCTTTGACTATATATTATGAGTATGAACCAATTTTTCTCCACAAACAAATAATTTGATTATAATTTGATCCCCTTTGCCATAGATACCTGCAGCTATGGCAATATATTTGCAGAAGCAGGTCCACCTGATGGTCCAATTTTTATTATTTTCTTCTATAACAATATTTGTCCATAAATTGATCCATTTGACAGTTAATTACGGCTATCTAGACCCACCTATATCTATATAACCGACCTTAACATAGCTCTGGACCTAACCCTCGCCTAGGCGGAATATCATCGATGTCTAAGAAACGCACACAATATTCTCAGTTTTTTTATTCATTCTTCTTTTTTTTTAATTTCATCATAGTTTTGAGAGATTGTTTTGGATGGGCTTCTTTATAATCACTAACATTAACTGACCCACATTAACACAAAAACAAAATAACCGAGAGTTAGAACTAACGAAAGTTAAATTGTATGGAATTTGCACAGCTATAATCGGTAGTTAGCTCTTAACCCTAGTTTATTTATTTATTGTTAATGGCCCTAAGAATATTATTTCGAACCTATTGAAAATATATTGATATATATTTCATTAGAATTTGAGAGAATTAAAAGCCTTAAAAGTGTCACTAGCCGATCTAAGCACTTCAAATTCATATATATGAATTAAGGCGCGTCAAATAATATTTTTAATACCTATTTCCAAAATATGCTAGTACATAAATAGCATAATTTGGAAAAATACCTATTTTGAAAGATCCGGGGCTCGAAATTCATTTTGAGCTGTGGTTTCTTCTTCGCAAACTTTCTTGGAATGACCCATAGAAAAGAAATCCCAATGCGCTTTTGTAAATTTGTTCTCTATTCTAGAATATTTTGGAAAAATACCTATTTTAAATGATCCGGGGGTCGAAATTCATTATCGAGCTATGACAAAGTTTCTTGGAATGGCCCATAGAACAAGAATTGCGATGAGCCTTTGTAAATTCTTATGCCCCTACAATTCGACGTACCTTAATATGTATATATCTGATAAAAAAAAAAACCTATTGCAGGAATATAGATTTCATACGTTAGGCGAGGTTTAACACACTATGCCCTTCTTTAGATAGATTGATATTTAGGACCTAGGTTAGTTCATGTAAAGGAGAATGCTACCAGAACTTCTTAGATGTAGGGTCCAAAATATACCATGTTTGATCAATAGTTATTCCTCGTACTTAATTTAATTTTTTCACTTTTTTCAAAAATGTAGGTATACGGAAATTTTGTAAATTGTTGGTTTAAATATATTAATGAAGTGTATAATTTAAGCTGTGATCTACGGTACAGATTAGATTTAGGATTAGGTTAGACTGACAGTCAGAGTTACCAGTTCAAATAGACCATTTGAGCTTCATCCACAGGATGATAACATTTCATCCCTACATGATCATGAATAAAATAAAATATGAGGAATTAATTTATTTCTAATACATATATCACTTGCTACGAGCCAAAAGTGTAACCCTAAGTATGTTCAGCGGCCATCCGTTTTAGAACACTTTTAGTCATTGCAATAATGTCTGTCCATCCGCCTGTCTGCCTGGTGCGAACAATGAATCTTGAAACTATAGTTTCAAATTGTTTATTTTCTCTCTCTCACACACCTTCCGATTTGAATCTAGACTGTGTTAATTTCTGAAAATAAGTTATAGAATTTTATTTCTTTAAAAAAAATCCCTACAATATTCTCTTTATGCTTCCGCTTGTTCTTTGTTTTTATAAGAATACACCCCCCAATGGGTTAATAATTGCTAATAATTCTTCCGCCTGGAATTTGTTTTTATCTCTTTGCCCCTGTTTAAAAATAGATAAATCTATTTGAGAATAAAAAACAGAACATTATTTAAAAATGAAAGAATTTCTTTTTCTACCCCTCCTCACCCCCTCCCCAGCATCATCCTCATCGAGGCAACGCAAGCACCTAATTTCAAGGTTGTTGTCATGTTGTTGTTGTCATTTGTTTGGCAGAAAATGTCATGTGCGTTTCCATGCCGGCGCTGCTAATCTAAATTTACTCAGAACAGAGAACAGAGCAAAACAGAGAAATGTCCCCCAAGAAATTTAGTTAGGCTCTCCATTTCGCGCTCTTTGTGCTAAAGGCGATAATGTTGTTTATCATCTCTGGTGTGAGTGAATGCGTGAGTGTGTATGTGTGTCTGTTTATTACCGCAAAATATGCGAAATTATTCCGATTTTTTAATGGCTTTGATCACAAAACTAATTATTGCTGCTCTCTGGTGTTGGTGCTGATGAGCTTCGATAATATTCATATTGTGTGTAGTGTGAGGGGTGAAGGTGGTGAATTGTCAAAGGGGTTCGGAAAGTTGGTTTGGGGGATTGAAACTTATGTTGATGTTATTGTAATGTGTTTTCACACACACACACACGAATATCTACGAAGGTCTGTCTGTCTGTCCGTCCGTCCGTTTGTGTGAGCTCATTATTTATTCAGAAATTAATGCTCATTCATGTTCGTTGGTTTGTTTTGTTGGAGGAGGTGGGGGGTTTTGCGTTGTAATGGAGACTTTATTTGGTTGTTGTTTTGTTTATTTTCATAAGGCTGACATCATTGCGAACAAATCAATCTAAACTTACACGCAATGAAACACTCACACACACTCTCAGATGGGCTTTTTGGGCCGCCAGTGAACATTATACATATTTAAACACTCATACGACCCTTTGTACTTTGGGGGTGGGTACATGGCCATGTGTTATTATTATTTATTCTTGGTCTTCATTTTTTTGTCGATATCTAACAAATGGCCTTCAAAGTTAAATGACCACAACAAATATTTGTCGCCCTAATGGCTTGTTTGTTCAACATTTTGGCATGAGAAGCTGATTAAATAAAATAATTAAGTGCTCGAAATAAAATGTGAGGTGTTAAAACCGGTTAAATTAAGGATTTTAGTAGGTATTGAACTGTGAAAATGACAATTAAAAAAACCAGTCGCATTTTTTTATTAGAAATTGATGACTTTTTAATTTGAATTCAAAGAGACTAAGTATCTTTCGGTGAATCTCTAATTCATACTAATGTCTCTGCACTCTCTCTCTTTTTTTCTTCTCTCCCTCTCTATACATTGCTAATGTCATTTGTTGTAATGTAAACAAAGAAATATAGTCAAAATAAACAACAACTTTGTGTGTTACAAGAAGAAGAAGCATAAACATGTGTGCGAAGCTTATTTTTCCATAATCCCCCAACCGCCTGAGTCCCCCCCCCCCTACCTTGTCTTCACATGTTGCTTTTGTTGCGTCCGGCTTGCCTTGTTACCGCTGTTATTGTTATTATTTGTTATTACATTATTACATTATATGTATGTATCTCGGGTGTTTATTTGCTTGCTTGCCTTGCACCGGCTTTACTCATCAGACCCAGGCAGAGAGTTCCTCGGTTCGTTCGTTTGTTCACAGAGTGTGAAGTTTTTGCGTTCAAGAGAACGTTGAAGAAAAAACAGAAGAAAATAAAAAATAACGAATGACATCATTGCCAATGTTTTCGACTCAACGTTTTGTTATTTTGGAAAGACTTTAGCTGATGGCAGATGATGGTGGTGGTGTTGGTATTTCCTTGGCCATTTGGAGCTTTATGTGATGAAGAGATGCCGCCGCCGCCGTTGACGTTTAACAAACGTGTAACGACGAATAAAGGCATGACATCATTGACTGAACTAAATTTCCATAAAACGCGCACACCGTTACACTCGTCAACTGACACGTCAGAAGGCCCTTAGCCCAACAAAAACAAGCGGTCAAGTATGAAGCAAGCTGCCACAACAGTGTATGTAGGTGTTAACAAAAACCAAACAACAACGACAACAAAACTATAAAGTCTGGTGGGTGGTGTGGGAAATCAGTTGTTAACGACCAAAATGCCCTTAAAGCATAGGGTCAACGCCCTCTACATCACACTCGTTGATCACCTAACAAACATATGTTTTTTGTTGTGGCCCTTGATCTTCTCCAACTAACTCTGAAGGTCTCTCTGTGATTAGTATACCTCTCGAAGATTAAATCAAGAAAATGTTAGTGAATTTCATGACCCGCTATTCTGATAATATACATACTTTGCCTTCAACTCATCATTCTCCTCCCACAATCGTTTAATGTCAATTTCCAATTTGGCCTTCTCTCGGGAGGTGTCATCCAACAATTTGCGGGCTGCTGCCAATTCCTTTTCGTACAAGGCCTTCATGTTGGACACTTCACGGGTGACATTGTCCTGGGCCAATTGCAGCTCTTGGGTCAAACGATTGTTCTCATTCTCCAAGTGACGCATGCGATCGATGTAGCAGGCCAAACGATCGTTCAAGTGTTGCAACTCTTCCTTCTCCTGCAAACGGCTGGTGCGTGTAGGGCTGGTGGGGCTTGTAGCACCACCCAAGCGGCTTCCACCCTGAGGTGTAGAGTTGGAGGCCCGCGACACACGGGTTGTGGTCAAGGTAACACGTTTTTGAGACATTTTCTTTGTTGTTTTTTCTTAAGTACAAATTCAATCACAAACACTTTGTTTGTTTAAATACTTCTTTTTGTTGCTATTGTTCTTTTCCAGTTAATTTTATTTAGTTTATTTTTGTTTTGCAATTTCTTGGTTTATCTTTCTTTACTACTACTGCTGGTGAGTGTTGAGGAACACGTCTGTTTGCTGGGACTTCAAAAATAAAACTAAACATTTAACCTCAGCGGTATTCAGAATGAAATCATCATCAGCAACATCGCGTTCACGAAATTAGACGATGTCGTACTCATAGTCGTCGTCGTCGTAGTTGCTAAGTTTGTTGCTGTTTTGGTTTCGCTCGCTCTCCAATCTCCCAATCTGACGTGTGAGGTCTACTGTTCTCATTTGTTGTTTGCTGCTCATTCCTAGCTTTGCCTTGCCCTGGCGTTAGCTCTTTCATCTTTCTAGTACTACCATAACTTTGGATTTGTTGTATGTTCTTTCATTCCCCTAATGCTCTGCGCCCTATTTGACTCAACTCTATTTGCCTTAGCTTTCTTCTGCTGACGTTTTTTTGTTTTTTTCCTATTCGTGTTGTTTAATTTATTGCCTCTGTTGTGAATATTTTGCCGTTTCTTCGATACCGATTTCCTTTCATTCGCATTCAACCTCCTTCACCACCCTCCCCGCACCAAACCAGTGACATTGAGTATTTGCTAGGTTTGCTCTCTTTACATTGTCTCATATGTTCGTCGTTTCATAGTAGAGTACATTCGTCGTCGTAATACAGCAATGGAATGTCTGTCTTAGAACTTAGTTTACCTTAACCCAGAAGCACTTATTTAATGGTGTTACCACCACCGCACAGTGGGTTATTCCACCCACCGAATATCTACGAATATTGAAAAATTTTCAATGTGAACTTTACCCTGATATTGAAACCAATTGCGAATTACACCACAATATGAAATTAGTCTATTAGTGTAGAAAGTGTACTTAATAATAACCCAGTGTAACATTTTGACTCGATTGGAAATGCCACTCAGCGAATCAATACGGACCTTACATTTTAATTTAAAATTTTACTAGTTTCTTGCTTCGAGGCTGAAATGAAATACGAGAACAAATTTTAAACTCATATTCCAGTTAGTGTAACCGCAGTTCGTTCGACAATAGATCGCAAATATTTGCGATCTCATTACCGAGAAAGTTGTGCGAGGATCTGTAGTTATTTCGTCGTCGACAACAGATTAAAATCAATAAAACATTTTATATACTCATATAGGGTATTTTTTAGCCGCATGAAAACTTTCGGTATGGATATCTGTGGTAATGCCAAACTGTGTGGACATTTCTGTTCAGTAAGTCATCATGAATCGTCTAACACCAGAATAATGCCTCTAAATTGCGGAAATTTACTTTGGAAAAAATAAATCTGTTCGCGAAGTTCAAATCAAAGAATTGTATTTAGTGATGAAGCTTATTTCTGGATCAATGACTACGTAATGCTGACTGAATTTTTGTTTCCAAAAATTAACCAGCTAAAAATCAACTAAACATTTGGTTCCAACAAGGCGTCGCAACATGAAATACAGCGCGTTTAACAACCTATTGCCAAATCAATTTGTTGACAACTTTATTTACACATGTAGTCCTTTTCACTGGCTTCCTTATTCGTGCGATTTAATGCCGCTGGATATCTGTTTATGCGGCTATGTTAAGTCATTCGTTTATGCCGACAAACCATGAAGTTTTGAAGCATTGGATATATTACAATATTCAAGCCACCATTGACGCCATACTGCCAGATTTATTGGAAAAAGTAGTAAACAATTGGACTGATCGAAGGGGCCATGTAAATCTCACCCGCGGCGGACACATGACGGAAATCATATTCAAACAAATAAGAAAGTTCAGTCGGGTAAACAGACACAGACAGACGGACAGACATTGCTCAAATTACATAAAACAAATAAGAAAGTTTCAGTCGGGTCAACCGACTAAGGTATCCCCTCACTTCATGAGTAAGTAATATGGAATATTACACGAATTAATCTGTCTATTTGTGTGGGAAGTTCCAGAAGAGGTTTAACAAATACACCCATTTTTCTCTAAGCACTAGATTGTTTAAATACATTGCACTGTGCCGAATTATAAGCGTTTATGTGCACTGGTATATTTACGTTATTAGCTATCCATTACGTTATTAGCTATTCATTATACCCTCACTTTAGTGTGACGAGGGTATATATCATTTGCTACGGAAAAAAGTGTAACATATCGAAGGAGTGATCTAAGACCCTAAGTATGTTCGGAGGAAATCCGTTTTGGGTCATTTTAAGTCGAATGAGCAATGTCCGTCCGTCTGTCTGTCTGTC
This sequence comes from Eudasyphora cyanicolor, assembly GCA_963930755.1. Lineage (NCBI taxonomy): Eukaryota > Metazoa > Arthropoda > Insecta > Diptera > Muscidae > Eudasyphora > Eudasyphora cyanicolor. The sequence continues at coordinate 66,937,543 of OZ005738.1, forward strand.
TGTGTGTATGCTGGCTGGTGCGCACGATAACTCTCGAAAGGAGTAACCGATTGACTTCAAATTTGGTATGTGGTAATATTTTGATCTATCTCCGGATGAGTTCGAAGATGGGCCATATTGGTCTACTCCTTCTGGTACCTCCCACACAAAGGGTTAAACTTTAGTGAAATATTGATTCTTTAATAACTTCTATACTACTTATTCGAATCTTTTGAAATTCTGCACATAATATTAGTATATTAGTCGCTATTAACTCGAGAAAAATGGGTGAAGTTGGCATGCCCCTTTTGGTACCTCCCACACAAATGGACCATTTTGCATCAAAATTTAACTGCTTATAACTTTAATACAAGTGCAGAAAAATGCTTGAAATTTTCTACAGTATAATGTTTTTGTAGCGACTATAGTCCGGTAAAAAATGGGCATCATTGTACAGCCCCTTTTGGTACCGCCCACACAAATGGCCCGTTTCGTACCAAAGTAAACGGCTTGTAACTTTAAAACCAGTGCATACAAATACTTTAAATTTTGTACAGTGTAATGCTGTTGTAGTGCCTATAGTCCTGTAAAAAGTGGGCGTTATCACCCCGCCCCTTTTTGTACCTCCCACACAAAATGACCAAATCATACCAAAATTACATAGCTCGTAACTTTAATATACCAGTGCACACAAACGCTTATAGTTCAGCACAATGCAATGTATTTAAGAATGTACTGTTTACCGAAAAATATGTGTATTTGGAAAACCCCTTGTGGTACCTCCCACACAAATTGAAGGGGCGTGGCAATAACGCACATTTGACTCGGGACTGTAGGCACAACAACAGCATTACACTGTACAAAATTTCAATTATTTGTATGTACTGGTATTAAAGTTATAATTTCCGAATTCCCGGAAATTTAAACTTTTGGCAATCCCCAACTTTGTCACATGGATATATCTGTTCTCCTTTGGACGTTAGAAGTAAATTTATAAATAATAATCTCTACAATGGTGTGGAGTATGGCAGGGTTGTGGTTGTCTCATCCTCTCTTTGTGCACTGCGAAAAATGTTATGTACGTTTTCTTAAATGAATTCATTTGATGGATTATAATGAACAAAAATAGTCAGACATCGGAAGAATGTGGGTTTATTATATATCAAATTAATGTTGAAAATCCACACTAAAATAAGAAGAATGTTGGGAAAAATAAAACGTGCAAATTTTCGACATCATACACCTAAATTATGTTTTTCTCACATTTTTTGTATTGGTACAAAACTACCCTTAACCCCCAATTTCACAACCTCCGGTTAGAGCTAACTCACAGTTAAAAAATAAAAATGTCATACAATTTGACAGCTATAACTGTAGGTTAGCTTTAACTGTAGGTTAGCTCTAACTGTCGGTTAGCTCTAACTGTAGGATAACCGGAGATTGTAGAATTGGCCGTTAGTTAGACAACAAAATGGGTTAGGTTCGGTTAGGCTGGCAGCCGTTTTTTTGCCAACTCACATGAACCTCTTTAGGTTCCTAGTGTTACCACGGGCTGAAATGACCCTCATCGAAACCAGCCAGTTTGATATACAAAGCTCTCAATAGTACGAGCAAATTTTTTGAGAAATTCTTCATGTACCTTTTCGCCTTTCAAACAGTCTTCAGTTTTTGGACTGGCAATGGATTTGGGTTTTGCAACTTTTTTGCAAATCATTTAAAAGTTAAGATTTGCCATTTTGATGGGCTTGTTATGTCAACTTTTCAGGTGAGAGTCAAAATGTTTGTATATGGTCTCTATTTAGACATATCCTTGTGAGTAATTAGGAATTTTTCCTTTGTTATTGTCCAAATTATATAAGTAGTTGATGTAAAAATTTACTTTGTTTCTTCGTAACATAATTAAATATGTAGTATACAAGTGATGAAATAAGATCGTTAGGAAAATAAATTTAAAATTTTATTGAGATATCAAATTGATTTTGGTTTTGTTTTGAAACTTCATTTTTGCCCTTATCTGCGTGATATCGCTTCGTTAAAATGGCCGGCATAGTTTTGCTTATAGTGTTTCAAGTGGTTCATCTAATGTTTGATGATTTGGTCCTCTATGTGCGGCGTTATTCTGGAAATAGTGTCTCGAGCTCGTCCATATTTCGTCGGCTTAATGCTATTTTGGTCCATACGCCATTTTTGTGTTTTTTGAGTTAGGAGTTGATAATATGGGTTCCAAGCATGCTCTTTCAGAATCTGCAATAATTTTTTTCCTATCTCGCCTAGTTTTCGAGATATTGGTAGGGTAAATTTGTTTTACTCTGAATAACGGGAAATAATTTCGATATTTTTGTTCTATGACTCAATTTTTCTATCGCCCTATATTTTTCACTCAGTATTTTACGTTCTTTCGATCACAATATGTAAATTAGTGTCCTTCCATACCGACCCTTTTTGTGGTCATGTAATACAAATACGAAAAAATATTAAAATAAAAGTGGATATGGAACAAAATGCCAAGTACAAAAATTGTTATAACTTGCTTATTTTTGGATGTAATCGCATAGAAATGCATGAGAATCATACAAACACTGTTGGGAACCCTATGAAATAAAAAGTGTGTAACTCTTCAGTCCCCTTTTTACTCAAACAATAAATTGCGTTTTTCTCCGATCATACAAAATGGCGTATGGAACAAAATAGCATTGAGCCGACGATTTGTTGACTTAGCTTAGTTGACATAGAAAGTAATGGGTGAAGGTTTGGTGTCTGTAACCAAATTTTTCTTGACAACTTCAAGAGTGGCGTCGCTTGTATGACATGTTGCTCCATTTTATTGGAATCACTTTATTTATTTTATTTATTAGCGTATTCCATCAGGAACATAAGCTATTTACATAGAATCTCCATCTTTGTCTATCTGATGCAATGTATCTAAGTTCGTTAAATGTTTTTCCTGTTTCAGTAAAAATCGTCCGTCTCCATGTTGTCCTCGGTCTTCCGCGGTTTCTCGTTCCTTGGGGGTTCCATTCGAGAGTTGCGTGGCATATTTCATCGTATGGCTTTCGCAGAGTGTGTCCCAGCCAGCAGTATTTCCTTCGTTTAGTTTGTACGTTGATATCCTCTTGTTCGGTTATTTGCAGAAGTTGTTGGTTTGATATGGTCCTTGGCCACCATATTTTAAGAATGTTGCGCAGGCATCTGTTTGTAAAAGTTTGTAGCTTTCGTTTGATCGTTTCGTTCACCGCCCAGGTTTCTGATCCGTATAGTAATCACTGCTCGGATATATTGATTTTGTTAATCTCAGATCTCGGAAGGTTGGTTAATATCGCGCGAAAAAAACTGAAAAATATGGTTAAAACACAACAGAAACAATGTTACATACATTGTTTTGTTTACACTAACAAGTTTCGTTTACACTAACAAGTTTCGTTTTTTTATATATTATACAATATGTTCTTTAATTCCCGAATCTTACAAACCAAAAGATTAAAGATTTTCTCCTCTGAGGTATGTCTAAAGATGGCTACGTGGGTCATTGTATTAAATATTTTCTTCTGTAGGATATATCCAAAGCCGGCTACACGGACTAAAGTGTCGTAAGGTTCATGGACAGTGTGACACTTTCGAAAGTGTCATAACGTCCAATGACATTATGAAAATTTTTTTGGGTCATAACGTCCATGGACATTATATCCCTGGACGTTATGACATGCCACCTATTTTTTTATAGTTGTCTCACGTTTGACATGCGCGAACCATTATAAAATGGCAATCCTGCTGGATGACATTGTATATTTGACAGCTTCTTCTAAAAATTACAAAAGATGTCATTACCGATATTAACGTTTTAGAAAGATCAATTCAACTTGCAGGCTAGGAAAATTTTAATTTGTTTGATTCGAGACTGGGCCAGACGAGAAATTTTGGTCTTGCATTTTCAAGTGTTTAAAATTTTTGCAATAACAATTGCGTTTATTATCTTTAATATTAAATATTAATATGAACAATAAATGATATTAAACTTTTTTCAGTGTATAAAATAAAGATTCCTAATGACGATTTCGTTTCTGCAAAAGAGTGCAACATTTTCTTTGCCCTTTTCCCGGAAACTGCACTTTTATACCACTTTTTGGAATTTTGAAATAATCAGCTCCACCTAAAAAGGCAAATATTTTCAGAATTCCGCGTCCACGGGGCCACATTTTTTCAGAATCGAAATCACCATAAAATGTTGTAACGGTGGAAATATTTTTCTTTTACTTATCGTTGTTTTTGACAATTAAATTGCCATATTTTAAATTTGTTAAATTGTCCTCCACTTTTTCTGCATAAATAGCCCATCGTGCCTTTTTTGCGTTGTTCCACTTTGTCTGCTTTTATCACATATTCGAAATCGGCTATTCAACCATCACAACCATCACCCCACCCTTTCGTTTTCTATTTGTGCGTGTTAGACGGAGATTTAAATGAATAGTTAGGTACGTATCCATCCGACAATGTCGTCTGTATTCGTGTATTTCTATTGCTACAAATTCCTTCGTTTTTTAGGGCAAACGGCGTCTGTTCTTTGACAAATGGTGTTTTTGCGTTTCTGCCACTGTAGCAGTCTCAGTCGCAGTCGCTGCCACTGTTGGTGCTGCCTATGCTTAATGTGGATTATTACGTCTTTTCAAGTCAAGATCAATAACCCCCCAAAACGAAAATGTGTTCGGTCACCTTTGCCGAGCAACGCAAGAGTATCTATCGCAAAACACGGAGAGCTTAGAGAGTTGCGCTCAATGCGGAAGTAACGAAGAGAATGTCGACATCGGAAACGCTAGAGACAGAGGCATTCAATTTATTTTTGCAAATGCACTAAGAATAAAAAGCCAATTTGTTGCACGATAATCTTATCTAAGCACACCGCTTACACAGTCTTCGAAATTGTTGAGTTCTAAAATTGATATTAGTCATTTCATTCTCATGAAATGCTTTGGAGATGGGAGACTACTGACATGCACCTTTTTCTTGTGAATGCGCAGTTCTTTTGTTTTATTTGGTACAGTTTAGAACATTTATCTCAGAGAAATGTTAGTTCTCTAAAGTGTACCGAATTGGGAGCTGTCGATGTTCCCAATTGGGTACACATTAGATCTGTCAAATTATCGATAGTCGTCCTATTCGATAGTTTTCATCAACACTATCGGATAATTTGTTAAAGGTATACATATATGTTTGTATTATTATACAAAATCCAAGTTTTAGAAGAAAAACAAACCGCGAGGATGTCTAACAAATTAAAATAAAATGTGGTTCAATAATATAAAGGAAAAAAAAAACATTGTAACAAATTTATTGTAGAACTCAGCCCAAGAAATAATTTTTAATAAAACGTTTGTATCTTACAACAAATTAACATGTTAAATTTTTTCGATTTTGTGGCATCTATTGACAATTGGGAGGGAACTAAGATTTTAATTAATAGTCAAGATTTCAAAATTTCATTAAGATTCAATAACCCACGGACCATTCATTAAAACTTGAAATATTGCCTATTGATTACTTTTAATCCGAAAATAGTGAAGTTTGCGTTACAGTCGCAAGAACGAATTACTTTTCTGAAAACAGATGACTCAGCTTCGCACCACCTTACAATTAAAGAATTTCAATCGAAACATATTGTCAAGATTCATACAAATCGTCAACTTCTTAAGTTGTTGATTTGCTGAAGTATTTCCCGGGAAAAATTAATACGGTAAAAATACATTTTACCGATACTATCGATAGTGAACAAAAACTATCGATATTGACGCAAAAACAAATCTATCGATAGTGCTATACATAGATAGTTTGACAGCTCTAGTACACATTTTTGTTGGGAATAAGACCAGAAGCGTCACTAAAAACAAATAATCAATTTTGGAGACCATGTTTTTCGTAAAATTCCTTTGAAATCTTTTTAATTTTTATATTTTATCTAAAAATATTTTTTTTGACGGGTTACTTCTATCCTCTTTGTATACCCTACACCACACTGTGGTATAGGGTATTATAAGTATATATTGGACCACATGTTTGTAATGCCCTAAAATATTGAAGCAAGACCCAGCTTAAAGTACACCGATCGACAGAATCACTAGCAGATTCGATCTAACCATGTCTGTCCGTCCGTCCATCTTATGCTTGTACGCAAAGTATAGATCGCAATTTAATTCCGATCTTGATGAAATTTGGTACAGAGCTATATAATCCGCATTTTTAAGCAGAACTTTATACAATTTTGCAGATAACAGTTATTTGAACCATTAACAGTGGCAATTTTAAGAATATCGGTTCAGATTTAGATCTAGCCCCTTTATATAGCGAGATCCATTTCGAGGTTCCCTACTTTTTTAAAGAAAAAAAAAAAAAACAAAATTCAAATTGAATGGGGAATCTTTATTATCATTTGAAAGAACATTATTTGGCATTTATTTTTTGAAGATTAATTCTATCAAATGTTGGCCGCGGCTACGTCTCAGATGGTCCATCCGTTGAGTCCAATTTTCGATGACTCGTTCGAGCATTTCGACTGGTAACTAGCAAATGACACGCATAAACGTTGTTCAGGTGTAAGTCTTTCCATGATGAAATGCCAAACAATACTTAACAAAAATAACATGACAGCATGACACAACTCACATGTGATCTGTCAAAAAAAGGCTATTGAAAAAAGTATCTCTACTTGGATCACCCTATACATATAACTATATCCCAATTTTGAATCGAATGTTCTATAATCCGCTTCTTAACATATCTTTATAAAATGTGGAGAAGACAGTTTTTGATCCAAGAATGCTAAGTGAAAAAAATTTAGTTTTTCAGGAGAGGCGATCAAAGTTGACAAAACTACATTTGTTTTCGTAGTTCGGCAAAATATGGTTTTGGTTAGTAGTTCTTGTTAAATTAAATTTACTGCTTCCATAAGAATTTCAGCTGATTTAAGTTAAAGACATACATTATTGCTATTGAATTCTGAACATTATAGAGTGGTGTCAATCGAGACTGCACTCAATTTTACCAAGCAATGAAAACTCTCTACCATTTTTGTATTTGTTGTTTTGATTTTGTTGACGGATAAACTCCAAATTTTGATTGAATATAATTTGCATTTTTAAAATTTAGATTTTCATGGAAGTTACCTTTAGTATTTGGATCAGATTTTTTGAAGTAGAAGCTCGATAAAGCCGCGATACCGGTTAAAAAAAAGAAATTATGAGGGCTAGAAATGCTGAAAAATCACCTTCACATTGAAACGGAAGTTTAGTAACTGTCATTAAAGCAATTAAAAAATGTAGTTTTTCCAAATTAATAATTTTTGTTTGCACGAAAAAACCATAAAAAATAGAAAAATTCGGTAAAAAATTGTTTTTTCCATTTTCTGAAAGTTAGCATCCTAACGAAACATTGTTTTCTTCCTTAGGATTGTAGCTTTCAAAAATTAGAACAAAACTATATTTTCTATTTCTCTCCATTTTTTATGGATTTTTTCGTGCCATCAAAAACAATATTTTGGAAAAAAAATAATTTTTTTTTCTAATTATTTTAACGACTGTTACTGAACTTTTGTTTCTACTTGTAAACTGTATTTTCAAATAAACAAAAAATATGTGCCAAATAAAGGCAACTAACGGGTGGTTAAATTGTAGGGGCCGATGTTGAATATGAACCACACCTAAACGTCAAGTTTCATCTGCATTTCATTTGACATTTCTCAATTTCAGACTAACTCAATTTGAACCATGGAATGTACACAATCGAGCAACGCGTTAAAGTTTTTTAAGCCTTTTACGAAAATGGGCATTCAAATCAAAATGCATTTCGTGATGTTTTTTTGACCAGCATAATCGACCAAATGTGTCCACAATCGGGGGAGTTGTGCGCAAATTTCAGCAAAACGGATGTGAAAACACCTGTGCATGCTCGCCCAGTTCGTTTGGTGCGGCTTATGGGCTGGCGACGTCATCGGGCCATACTTCTTCGAATTGAGGCCGGTCATGCAGTTACTGGGAATGGTGTTCGATATCGTGAGATGAAAACGAACTTTTTATGGCCCGAATTGGAAATATGCGGTTTCATCAGGACGGTGCCACTTGCCACACAGCTAACGAAACAATGGGTCTTTTGCGCAATAAATTGAATGGTCGTGTTATCTCACGTAGTGGCGATGTCAATTAACCGCCAAGATCATGTGATTTGACACCGTTGGACTTCATTCTTTGGGGTTATTTGAAAGAAAAGGTGTACGTCGATAAGCCAGCAACAATTCAAGAGCTAAAAGATGAGATAATTCGGCACATTAACGGCATAGAACCTCAATTATGTCTCAGCGTCATCGAAAATTTGGACCATCGGATGAAGGTGTGCCGCCGAGGTCGCGGCGGCCAATTGGCCGATATTTTGTTCCATGCATAATTGAACCATACCAATATTATCATGATAAAAAGAAATGACAATAATTTCCTAAATAATTTTTGTTTTATTCAAAATCAACATCGACCCTTAAAACTTAACCACCGCTTACCAAGAAAGTCGGAAATTTAAAGAAAATTTTCTTTTTAAATATTTTACCATACACTTTTTTTAAATATTTTTTTTCGTGTTTATGATATTACACCAGAATATGTTATGCACATTTCTGTTTGAACACGACTCTTTCATTCCATTCTACCGCTTTGACTGCAGGTTTTGTATTAAACTGTGTGATTTTCAATATTTATATCAAATACTGCAATTCGTTCAATTTGTTGTACTGATTTAAAACAAGTAAAAGCGTTAAGTTCGGCCATGCTGAATCTTATATACCCTCCACCATGGATAGAATGTGACCACACAAAATAACTCAAACCTAAAGAAAATAGCACCGAAAAAACGCACAATATGAGAACATTAGGAATCACAACAAGTTAGATGCTACATATGGGAGCTATATCTATATATGGACCGATAGCGCCCATTTTCAATCCCAAGTTACCTGCAGCTATAAGAAGTATCTATACCAAATTTCAGCCACCTAGCTCTATTATTACGGACTGTAGCGTGATTACAACAGACGAACAGACGGACAGACGGACATGGCTAAATCGTCTTAGAATTTTACGACGATTAAGAATATATATATGTACTTTATGGGGTCTCAGATCAATATTTAGAGGTGTTACAAACGGAGTGACAAAATGAATATACCCCCATCCTATGGTGGAGGGTATAAAAATATGAATTACAAGTACAGATTTATTCAAACATTTGCAAGCTTTTGAATATTGATTTTATATAAATATTTGGTTACCGAATTTATGAAGCCGTTTTTTTCAACAAAAATGCTAATATTTTCCTTTTTTCTTTTGCAGGTATGTTGTATTGAATATTTCTACGTTATAAAATAGCGGTAAGCTAGTAAGAATAAAAATTTTCGATAATGTTTCCTTAAATATCTCTTCATGTTTATAATACAAAATTATTTTTTATAGTTTAAAGTTTGCATTTTGAATTTAACGTTAATTCGTGCAAAAAAGGCACATTTTTATGGTTTTTTTGTGACGAAACGGTTACAATTTTTTATAACGAATATATTAAAGTATAACTTTCAAAGTTTATTTATTTATTTTATTTTTTATTTATTTTTATTCAATATTTAACCGAGCCATAGGCCATATATGGTTATAAATACTACAGAAACAAGAAATAATAATAATGGATAAACATTTAAAAACTTAAAATAAACTTTTAATTAAAATGAATGTGAGGCTACTCAAACGGAACTACCTGTGTATAACTGACATTAGACTTGTGTTTAAGAAAATTACATAGAACATAAACAAATAAATATATAAACACTCAGTATAAATAAATAATCATTTTGTATAATTAAGAGTACTATATGCACTTAAAAGCAAGAATTAAGGACTATTCTGCTGTATTAAAAAATTTAAGAAATATTATATATAAAAAGTTATAAACTTAAAAGAAACATTACAATAAAGGGAGGGTACTTCATCGGACATACCTACATATAACTAACATTAGGCTTATAATTTAGGGGGCGGGAAATACAAAGAATATAAAAAACTAATATCTTATGGAATTAATTACATTCAGGGATAAATAATCGTACTATGTGCACTTAATAGCATGAGTTAAATTGAATACTACTCTGTTTGTGTACAATTTTCATAAAAAATATGGCAACGACAGCATTTAAGCGGAAGCGTCTCGAAAAGAATGTTGAATTACGGTGCCGATTATAGCTCGATACCGGATCATCAGAAATAAGAAAATGAATTTATTTAGTTAGATAATCGTTATAGCCAGTTACGCAGTCGAGTTTTTCCAAAATTTAAGTTTTTAAATTTTTGGGAACACTGAATTGAAAAAAAGGTTTTAACGAGAAAAAAATCGACTTATTGGTTGTTGTTAAATAAAAAAAATTTACAAATTTAAAAAAACCCACAACGTTACCTCGTAAATTATATAAAGAAATAGTTTCAAAGGATCGGTTCAGTATTTTTTGAGTTATGAGGGGCACCGTCTTTGAAAACGTGGGTTGTGGGAAAAACGCTTCAAAGTTTTTCTGATGTACTGAGTCACGTATGAGGGGCGGTTGCTTAGACTGCTGTATGTTTGTCAGTTTTGCTCCGATTCACCTCAATATTTCACACAATATTCCTGAAAGGCCCTCTATTCAGAAAAAAATTAACAAAAATGGTAATTTTTTTTTAAAAAATTATTCTTTAAAATTTCCATTTTATTTGAAGGCGCCTTTAGTGTATGGACCGGACCATATTTTTTTGAATTACATGTGTATATACTCGATAAAGCCAGGATACATTTTAAATTAAAGGAAATTATGAGGACTACAAATGTAAGTAACGACAATTTCACATGGGAACAGAAGTTTAGTCACTGTCGTTAAAATAATTAGAAAAAAAAAATATAAAATTCGGAAAAAAATTTTGTTCCAATTGTTGAAAGATCGTATCCTAAGGAGGAAAACAATGTCAATTAGAAGAAAATCTGTGGATAAAAGTAGAAATTATAGCACTTTTGGTAGAAATAAGAGAATTTCAACATATTCCGGTTTTTATACCCACACTATTGTGAACACAACAAGCACTTCGATGGAGTGACCTAAGAGACCACAAGAATATTCGGCGGAAGTCCGTTTTGGGCCATTTTAAGTCATTTGCGGAATGTCCGTCAGTCTGTCCGCCTGTCTGTCTGGTTGGAGCACACGATAACTTTCGACAGGATTAACCGATTAACTTCAAATTTGTGATGTGTCAATGCTTTTTTCTATATCAGGCTAAGGTCAAAGATGAACTATGTTCGTCCGCTCCTTCGAGTACATGCCTCACGAAGGCATGCATATTTTATATACTGCTACTCAGCATCTTTTACAATTCCTCACATGGCATTAGTTTCTTCGCCGGACATTAGAAGTCGCCGGCGCGCCCTTTTTGGTACCTCCCATACAAATTGACCATTGTGCACAAAAAGTTAACGGCTAATAATTTAGATTCCTGTCCATAGAAATACTTGAAATTTTGTGAAGTGTAATTCATCCATTGTGCCTTCAGTCCCGTTAAAAATTGGCGCTATTGCCACGCTCCTTTTGATACCTCCCATACAAATAGACAATATGGCACAAAATGTTAACGGCTTTTAACTTCGATTCCTGCACATACAAACACTTGCAATTTTGTACAGTGTAGTGTTTATACTATAAGTACCCATAATATATTAAAAAATGGTATTTATTGCCACGTCCCTTTTGGTACCTCCCAAACAAAATTTCTAAAATAAAAAAATATATATTATTATTTTTTAATTTCCCTATTTTTACAATATGAGCCATAATTTATTCATTTATCCATAGACTTTTTGCAGATAGACATTGTTTTCTTTGTTAGGATGGATGTTAGCTTCCAGAAAAAGGAGCCAATATTTTTTTCCGAATTTCTGTGGCAGCAAAAAACAATATTTAAAAAAAATCTAATCGTTTTAACGACAGTTACTAAACTCCTGTTTCGATATTTCTTGCCCCCATTATTTTCTTGAATTTAAATGGTTTCATAAAATAGTGCGCCTCAATCTATACAAAAAAAATTGAGGCCTTGGACACAAAAAACAGTTTTATGTTGCACATTATTATTCTGTAGAATTTTGCAGAAACAAAACATTTTGTTACCAAAACTTTGAAACTCACAATGTATGATTTCGTAAAAAAATCCTAAAAAAAAGAAGCCTACAAAGCCACACTGAAGAATGAGTCATTGAAACGGGCGGAATGGGACGGCTATTGCAGTGAAACCACAAAATGTTATCAAAAGCCAACACCCAAGGTTATGGTCAGGGTGACTCGACTGACTACCCATTCCATGCTGTCGATTCCATTGGGTACAATAACATTCAATGGATACTAGCTTATGATATGACGTAACTAAAAGCTCTCCAAGGGGAGTGGGTAGGTCTTAGACTGCTGTCTATCACGAACATACATTTTCCTGGATGTGTGCTAAATAAAAACAGCAATAGTGTCCTTATTTCCAGGATTGGCCTGCACACGCAGCCATCTATTGAGGTTGTATGTTTTGTATTGCCACTCCTGAAGTTGGCCTATCCTTTTGCGTTATGTCTCGTACTTTTATCGTAATTTACTTGTTAAGAAGTGGTGTAATACTATACCAAATGTTTAGCATTCTTCGTATTTCCCTCTATTCCTTCAGGAATAAAGTAATTTTGTTATACTGCGTTTATTTCTACACGTTTTTATAATTGTTATCCGTAGCTAGCACTGGGAATGCGAGTGAATCCAATACAATTATTGTTCATAATATTTGATGAAACGTGGAAGTCGCGTATAGTTTACCGTTTAAATAGTTGTAAAAATTATTCTGTTTATTTTCGAAAATCGACTCCTTCATTAATATATTTAGGGTTTTATGCAGTATACCAAATTAGCAAATTTATATCAATAAATATTTCGGCTGCCAGAAGTTGGGACCCAGGAAACTGCACCACAAATTGAAAATGAAGGTGAACTCCAAAAGGTCGTTTATACGTATATAAAATATAAATACTGAGTGTTTCAAAAGACAGTCTATATTTGTTTTCGCTGAATGCGAAGACTCTTAGAGGTACATAGTTGTCATTAGGTGGCCTGGTTTATGAGAATTTAGTCGGTATGCCGGGTTTCTCGGGAATATCCGTAGCTTCACTTTAATTATTCACGAATGTTTCGTGATCAGTCGTAGTGAATGAGTGTTTATCACAAAGCGGATAGTTGAAATCTATTATGCAGTAACTATACACTACCACAAAAAAATTCTGTACGAAGTCTGGGAGGCCTAAAAACGCCATCCACGGGAATTTCTTCATGTTCCGATGGAGCGGGGTTCTCCAATCGTCCGACTGCCCGTCCGTTGGTCTTGTCCAAAGCCGATAACACCAAAAAGGTTGAAAATTTCCCCCAGTGCTCACAACAGGTGGTACGGTGAGGGGAAAACGTCATGTACGAACGTCAAAACTGAAGCACAATGAGCGCTCAGAGTTTGACGAAGTTGGAGGCTTTTGAAGTTTCGGCTCTTACCGAAAAGCAAAAAAGGAACAGTTACCTGGGCTAAGGACGTCATAGATGCTTCTCAATCCAATGAGTCGGCTGAATGAGCCACAAGTTCAGCTGTGTGTATAAGGCTCTGAGTCGAGCGGGTGAGGTATGGCCGGGCGCCCAAGTGGATGTTGTCGAAAACAGAATATCCGTAGTCACCCTAGAGCCATCATTTGGGTTACAGAAGAGCCCTCCAACTCAAAGACAATATAATTTAAGAAGACATTCCTTCCTGTAGCGAGTAATTGTCAGTTACGAACGAATAGGAATTTGATGCCAACGAGTGAGGTTTTTCGCGGATTTTTAGACCATTTTCCCGAATTTTTTTGTAATTGTCACAATTAAAAAATTAATATTAATCGATAAGTGCAAAAAAAAGTTCAATCAATGTTCGCGGAATACTGTTTTTTTTCGCGTGTTACAGTTCATTCCTATTCGTTCGTAACTGATAGATTTTACAAGGGTAAAACTAAACCCCAATGGTGGACTTCTGAGCTAACGGCTATGAAAAAGACCTGCAACAAGCTATTCAATAAGGCTAAATCTACTGGGATCGCTAATGATTGGGATGCCTATAAAGAGCAACTCAAGATCTATAAGAAGGAGCTTAGAAAGGCGCAAAGGCGCTCTTGGTATACCTTCTGTGGTGAAGTGGAAAAAGTCTCCGACGCCGCTAGGCTGAGGAAGATATTATCTGCTTCACCCTGTACAGTGGGATATTTACAGGATGAGGCAAATAACTGAACCAAAAACAGCGAGCAGTCGCTCAATGTACTGCTCGACACACATTTCCCGGGGAACTCTGTAACAAAACCCGAGGGTCAGCAGGACCAACAAGAGTGTGAGTGCACTGCGAGCGTTTCTAGCTTCTTGACTGAGAGATCCAGAATAAGCTGGGCTATTAATAGCTTTGAGCCCTTCAAGTCACCTGGACCAGATGGCATCACTCCAGCAGAAATGCAGAAAATGTTAAAGTACACTATCCCCTGGCTGGAGAAAATTTATGTAGGCTGTATCAGGCTTTCATACGTCCCGAATCGATGGAGGGATACCAAAGTGGTATTCATACCTAAAGCGGGAAAGATATCACACACTAGGCAAAAAGACTTCAGACCAATTAGCCTATCCTCCTTCCTATTGAAAGATCTGGAAAGACTTTTAGATCATTTCATTAGGGAAAACCTGGATACAAAACTCCTGTCGGGGAACCAACATGCTTACAGTCAGGGCAAGTCTACAGAATCAGCCCTGCACGAACTTGTGAGCACTATCGAATCGTCCCTGCATTTCAAGGAATTCACCATGGTGGCATTTCTTGACATAGAAGGGCCTTTTAACAACATTCACTCAGATGCGGTAATTGCGGCACTCTCACATCTAAAAGTTAACACTAGTTTGATTAGACTAATTCAAAGTCTGCTCACCAGAAGACGCATAACAGCATGTCTAGGGTCCACAACTCTAACAAGGTTTGTAAACAGAGGGACCCCGCAAGGAGGAGTACTGTCTCCACTAATTTGGAACCTAGCGGTGAATGAAATCCAGCTAGATCTAGAACTTTGTGGCTGCAAGGTCGTGGCATATGCGGACGACGTGACAATCGCAGTGAGTGGCAAATTCGTAAACGTCCTCAGAGACATCCTACAGGTGGCTCTGAACAAGTTGGCTAGATGGGCCAGAAGCAGCGGTTTGGGCGTTAACCCCAACAAGACATAATTGGTTCTCTTTACTAGGATGAATAATGTCCCACATGTGGACCATACACCTCGGATAAATGGAACAGATCTAATATTTTCTGTAAGTGCAAAATTTTTAGGAATAATTCTAGATAGGAAAATGTTATTAATATTGTGGCGAGAGAAGTTGCAACCAAAGCGGCAATAAGATTAAACTGTTTATCAATATGGAGGTACAAGAACTATGGTCACATGAGGATATCAAAGTGTAGTGCTATGGTTACCGACCGAGTGGACTATGTACCAACTGTGTACACCTTCGAGAGAAATTACATCACTATGATTCCCGCCAGAGATGAATGGGTCGGCAGAATACCAGGTAATAGAAACCATCTCCACTTTTACACGGATGGTTGGAAGCTTGATGAAAAGGTTGGCTTCGGAGTACACTGTGAAGAACTTAGTCTGGATATAGCTCACAGACTACCAGATACCTGCAGTGTCTATCAAGCCGAAATAATGGCAATATGGGAAGTCGCCAAGTGGCTGAGTCGCAACATAGTAACCAACACTGGCGTTGTCATTTACTCGGACAGCCAGGCTGCCATCAATTCTCTGGAGGCAACATCCCTAAATTCACAAACAGCCCTCGACTGCCGCAGATCTCTTAACGAGATGG
Organism: Eudasyphora cyanicolor; assembly: GCA_963930755.1. Lineage (NCBI taxonomy): Eukaryota > Metazoa > Arthropoda > Insecta > Diptera > Muscidae > Eudasyphora > Eudasyphora cyanicolor. The sequence continues at coordinate 66,953,492 of OZ005738.1, forward strand.
CTGAGTAGTTTAATATACACCTCATATGGGTGCCTGGGCATAGGGATATCCCGGGGAACTGCAAAGCCGATGAACTTGCTAGGAAAGGGACGACATTACAAATTCTCGACGAATTTGCATACATTGGTGCGCCACTATCCACGTGCAAGCTTTGGCTTAGGCAAGAGGCAATCAGGCAGTCCAACGAAAGATGGACAGAAATCGGCACCTGCAGGGTAGCTAGACAAATCTGGCCAAGGTATGACCTGAGAAGGTCAAAATATCTCCTCGCACTAGAGAGGAAACGATTGTCTACGTTAGTAAAGGTTCTGACGGGACACTGCTTGATCGGCGAACACGCCAAAAGATTGGGTATTGACTCCAATGACTTCTGCCGAAGCTGTGGAGATGAGGAAGAAGTGGATAGCATTGAGCACTTGCTTTGCAACTGTCCCGCTTTGAGTAAACGACGACTGGACATACTGGGGTCGGCCTTTTTAGGCAGCCTAACAGATCTTTCCAGTACTGATATTCGTACTATCGATAAATTTATATATCAAACAGGTTGGTTTCGATGAGGGGCATTTCAGCCCGTGGTAACACTAGGGACCTAAACTGGTCTATGTGAGCTTGTAAAAAAAAATACGGCTGCCACCCTAACCTAAACCTAAAACTGATAGATTTTGACGTTTCGGCCTGAAGGAATGTCTTCTTATATTCTATTTGTCTTTGCTCCAACTCACTGTGATGAAGGGAAGGGAACATATGAGTAGACCAAAGTTGAAAAAATACCTATGTATGTTGAGTACTGTGGTAACTAACAACCGTTTTTCTAGGTAACTAGTATATTTTTACCACAAATATTACTGGGAAATCAAAAAGGTTTGTTATTTCGGGATTCATTTGTGTAGGAAAGCTTCGGAATACATACTTCAGAATAGAGAACGAAATTAATGGGACCCTTGTCTTTCATAGTTGCAGGTCGTTTGGGATTGCAAATGGGCCATATCGCTCTCAAATATGGTCTTAAAACCTAAGGTTGTGATTCATTCAACTTATATTTTAGAATTTAGCTTTAAGAGTAGTTAGCCGCGATTCGGTGGCTCCCGCGATCCATTCGCTCCAGAACTTAATGTGAAGTGCCAATGCAATCGGAAGTGTGTCAGAAAATTTGAATTTTATTCAACTTCTCCGCGCCGCCGCTTGATTTTGCATTGCCAGATTGAATTATTGTCAATCTGACACAATTTCTTGTTAAACTTTTATTGAAAATAACCACATGCTTTGTGTACGGGCAATGCTTAATTCGCACCGCGCAGCATGACGCGTGCATTGGCCCTTCGCCATTACTTTTAAGAGTAGTTAGCTGCGATTTGTTCGCTCCTGCGAGCCGATTGCTCCCTCGACTCGTTCGCTCCCAAAGAAAATAAAGTTATAAAGAAGTTCCGTCCAGTAGCGAGTAGTGACGAACGAATATAAATTTGATTTTAGCGATAGATTTTTTGCGTATTTTAAGGCCGATTTTCGGGATTTTTTGTTATTATCACATTTAGAAAATTAATATCGATCGTTAAGTATCAAAAAATTTGAAACAGAGTCTGCAAAAACCCTATTTTTTCGCGTTTGAAAATCATTTCTATGCGCTCGTTACTCAAGAAAATGTAAACAATGTCACGACGGCACATCTGCTTAATTGAGAGTCTGTGTTCGCTCCTGCGATCCGTTCGCTTCCACGATTCGTTCGCTCGTAGCTATTTTAACCATATTTGATTCTCCCAGAATACGTGACCTACAAAGAACAAAGCCGACGGGAAGAACCGAGAAGCATGAACCGCGCCCGATCTGTTCCCGACGTTGCAGATCACAACGGATCACGCAACTGAATCCTGTTTTGACTTCAGAAACCACCGATGAACAGGAATACGAATCCGAAATACTCTGAGCCGCCCGTATCTCTTTAAAGTTCACATTTCACTACCTATTATTGTACGTCTTCTCACTTAAGGTTCGTGGGTTCTTAGGGCGAACTCTGGCAACCACTAAGCACAAACAAAACCATCGTTATAAACTCGTATATTTATACACAAATAATACCTCGAAATTTGCTTATTTCTCATAAAAACAGAAGGACCCATAGACATTTTTCGTTACATTTTTTGTTAAAGGCACCAACAAACAAGTAAGAAAGTTTCAGTCGGGTAAACCTACTAAGGTATACCCCCACTTTGTGAGTAATGTAATATTGAATATTCAACGAATTATTCTGTCAGTTTGTGTGGAAGGTACCAGAACTGGTTTAACAAATACAGCTATTTTTCGCTGAACAGTAGATACTTTAAATACATTGCACTGTGCCGAATTATAAGCGTTTATGTGCACTGGTATATTTATGTTAGAGATATTTAATTGTGGTATTATTTGGCTATTTTGTTTGGAAAGTACAAAAAAGGGGCGTGGTGACAACGCCCATTTTTCACAGGGCTATAGGCACTATAAAAGCATTACACTGTACAAATGTCAAGTATTTTTATACACTAGTATTAATGTTATAGGCTGTTAACTTTTGGTGGAAAATGGTACCTTTGTGTGGGAGGTACCAAAAGACGCGTGGCAATAACCCCCATAATGTTATAAGCTGTTAACTTTTGGTGGGGAGGTACCAAAAGGGGCGTGGAAACTTCCCCATTTTTCTCGAGGTGATAGCGACTAATAAACTAATACTATGTGTGGAATTTCAGAATATTCGAATAAGTAGAATATCAAAGAATCAATATTTCACAACATTTTAACACTTTGTGGGGGAGGTACTAGAAGGAGTGGACCAATATGACCCATCTTCGAACTTAGCCGGAGATTAAAAAAAATATTATCGTACATCAAATTTGAAGTCAATGGGTTACTCCTTTCGAGAGTTATCGTGCGCCCCAGCCAGCAGACAGACGGACGGACGGAAATTTCTCATTCGACTTCAAATGACCCAAAACGAATATCCGCCGAACATAGTGTCTTATATCGCTCCCTCGATGTTTTACACTTTTGGCCCGTAGCAAATGATATACGAGTAATCGTATACCCTCATATCACTAAAGTGAGGGTATAAAAATGGCGACGTTTTTTGACATGTATATTAAGAGATTAGATTGAAATTTGTAAGTGGTAAAGCGTGTTTTGAGAAAAATACTTCTCCACCGAGATAACTACCCTTTCTCAAAAAACTTCGTGGGCGACTATCTCGGAAACTAGAGCAATCCAGGAAAAAAGCTACCAATACTGGATTCAACGAGATTCATCGAAATAGGTTTATCCATATGGTCTCTTTTGTGCTACATATTTATAGTGTCCATTTTTAGATAGATTTTTAATCAATCCACTAAATGTAAACTAAATTTTGAGACACCCTGTATATTATTAACATACAAACAGTGTGTTTGACGCTCATCTTCCGTTTAAAGTAATTTAAGTATGTACTTCCTAATACAAAAAAGAAAACACAAATGTAATAAACTCATTACACTGCCCACGTACGAAATATAACATTGAAATGATTGTCTAATGACGCATTCATCATTTACAGACACCATTTATAGAGTGTAGCAGAGAGTGTGCGGCGCATCGGAGGGGTGAGATTGTGTGTCCATAATAAAATGTGCTCCACCGACTGACTGACTGACGGAGTGGCGTAACTTAAACGTTCTATTTACACGTTCGTTTGCTGCAGCAGCAAAAGCGAGAAAGCATGCAAATGTAACAAGCAAAATGCACATTTTTTAACGTCTCTCTTGAGAAATGCCTGTTTTTTAGAATCAACATCAGCAAGTCATATCCACCACCACCACCACCAACGCCACCCCCCTTCAAAAACACAATTGTGCAGTGGCGAGTGAGCAGCAACAGCAGCAGCAGCATTCCATTATTCATCTCTGGCAAACAAACGAAAGTCCAAAGTATGGAAAATAAATGTGCTCAGCTTTTTGGGTTGCTCAAATCGATTTTACATTTCGCCTTCGGCATTCTCTTCTCCCACAAGATTGAAAATCTGTGAAAAATTGTCCGCCAAAAATGCACTTGCCAAACACATACAAAGTCATACATATGCATATATCTCACTATTTTACGCAGTGTCAAGTGTTCTTGTTGCTATTGCTATTGCCGTTGCAGTATCTTTATTGAGCAACTTAACAGAATACAAATCGCCGCTCTCTCAAAATGTCTCCCCATCATTCTCTGCCAAAAATAGCGCCACTCAGTCCCTTTTCGGCCATAAATTTTGCATTTCGCGACGATTAGAATGGAATTTGCAAAAAGAACGAACATAAAAACAAACGCAACAGTTTTATTAGTTTTGTTTTTGTGAAATTCTTTGTTAACACTCTTTCGCTGATATCGTTTATGTGTCCGTCCGTCGGTGTGTCTGTCCGACTGCTATTAATGCGGGTTGCTCTTGTAACGGTGTGTGGCGCGCATTTCTGTTGATTAGTCGGGCGAAGACGGGGGGTTTTAATACTATCGATAGTGGCGTTAATTGTCAGCCATTCATATGGTTTCGGCGGGTTTATTCTCAGAATGCTTACGACAAGTCATGTCGTCATCTTTGCTACCATCATGATCATCGTCGTAAGTTGTTCTCGTCGCCATCACAGCCGCCGTCTAATTCGAAGTCGTTTTTCCATTACTCTCCGGTACGTCTGCGTGACAACATTTTTGTGTTGTTGTATTTTGGCAACTTGTTTTCATATCAGAAACGTTTTGTTTATTTCAAAAGCATGCCTGAGCATGCTTCTTGCTGTGTGTTTATTATTTGACTGTTTCAGTTTTACTCCCCTCCGCCATGTGAACTCACCGTCAACGAACACTTTCTAAAACAATAAATTTTATGCATAAACTCAATGGCAATAATAAAAGCAAAAAAGCAAAGCAACGAAGCGACTAACCAACAGTCTAACTAACAGACTGACTGATCGAGCAAACAACGAAACAAGCAAAACAACCAAACGACCATATTTAGCAATGACATCACAGTTACGTTTCGGTTTCAATTAATTGCTAAGCTTATTATTAGTTATAGTTTTTGTTGCTTCGCTGGTCCCCCTCTTTCGCTCTGCCCGCCCAGTCACCAGCATACAAAAGAAAACCGAAATGTTGTATGACGACGAATACGACAACGGCTATGACAACATACTCGTACTCGTACAGCTTAAATACACTAAGCAGCAAAATTCTCCTACACTTTTTGGGTAAACTCTAATGGGAATGTTGTCTTCTGCGTCTCTAGAATGAAAAAAAGTGTTGATGTGATCACGTTACTCGTACATATCTATTCCCCCAACTCTCATTCACAAACAAATTTGGCTAAATTTAAAAAGACCAGCTTTGTTACAAGCCCTAACGGGTTACATCATTCATGAATAGCATTTACATTTCTTCAAATATTATTAACGTTTCTTTAATTCCACCAAAGATGTGAGGTGAGTACAAGAGAAGGCTGATCACACACTCACAAAAAAAGTGAACTATAGTTTTTTAAACAAGTTAAAATCAACTAAACTGTAGAACATTTTAACTATTACGGCACTAAAGCTTGTTTTCCTTATATCAATTGACTCTTATATATTTCAAATAACAACCTAAATTAAAAAGAGGAAATTAACACAATACAAGCGAATACGACTAATTTTCCTTTAATCCATTTTAAAGTTCAATATACATATGGTGGATAGATCTATAGTAGCCTGCTTTTGGATTCATAGTTCCCAAGTAATTCTGAAGAGACATTAAATACTTCAATTGGGGTTTCCTTTGAGGTTCAGTGTTCAGAGGTCGCCAGCGAGATTGTACCGGAATCTACAATTCTTTGGGCTTTCAAAAGTTTTAAACCTTCTAAGTCTCCAGGAGCAAATAAAGTCTGATCGGCGGAGCTACGGGCAATGCCTGATTCAATTGCTCCCTAGCTCAATAAATAAAATAAATAAATAAATAAAGTTATAAAGAAGGTCTGTCCAGTATCGAGAATTTGATTTCAGCGAGTGACTTTTTTGCGTATTTCAAGACCGATTTTCCAGATTGCTTGCAATTATAACATTTAGAAAATTAATATCGATCGTTAAGTCCAAAAAAAGCTCGAAAAGAGACTCCAGAAAACTTTTTTCGCGTTTGAAAATTATTTCTATTCGTTCGTAAATCACGAAAATGTAAACAAACTCACGACGGCACATCTGTATAATAGAGAGTCTGTGTCCTAGCTCAGAGAGAACCAAACTCAATGAATATAGAAGATGTGTCATCGCATCTTTGCTTACATTTTCTCTTGTTACGAACGAATAGAAATGATTTTTCAAACGCAAAAATAAATAGTTTTCCGCTGTCTTTTCTTGAACTTTTTTGCACGCATCGATTGATATTAAGTTTCTAATCGTGATAATTACAAAAAAATCGGGAAAATCGATCTGAAAAATCGTTGAAATCAAATTCCTATTCGTTCGTCACTCTCAGCTACTCGTTATGCGACGGCACATCTTCGTAATTGACTGACTTTGGAGAGAACTACTACATATGTTACATCAATCAGGCCTACATACCAGAAAAATGGAGAGAATCCAAGGTTTCTCCTTAAAACTCTGGAGAGATTAATATATAGTTATTATATTTTGCAATATTTTTATACCCTCACTTTAGTGTGACGAGGGTATATATCATTTGCTACGGAAAAAAGTGTAACACATCGAAGGAGTGACCTAAGACCCCAAGTATGTTCGGCGGAAATCCGTTTTGGGTCATTTTAAGTCGAATGAGCAATGTCCGTCCGTCTGTCTGTCTGTCTGTCTGCTGGCTGGTGCGCACGATAACTCTCGAAAGGAGTAACCGATTGACTTCAAATTTCGTATGTGGTAATATTTTTTTCTATCTCCGGCTAATTTCGAAGATGGGCCATATTGGTCCACTCCTTCTGGTACCTCCCCCACAAAGGGTTAAAATGTTGTGAAATATTGATTCTTTAATAACTGCTATTATACGTATTCGAATCTTCTGAAATTCCACACATAGTATTAGTTTGTTAGTCGCTATCAACTCGAGGAAAATGGGCGAATTTGCCACGCCCCTTTTGGTACCTCCCACACAAATGCACCATTTTGCACTAAAAGTTAAAAGCTTATAACATTAATACCAGTGTTTAGAAATACTTGAAATTTTGTGCAGTGTAATGCTTTTATAGTGTCTACAGTCCAGTGAAAAATGGGCGTTATTGCCGCGCCCCGTTTTGGTAACTCCCACACAAATGAACCATTTTGCACCAAAAGTTAACAGCTTATAACATTAATATCAGTGTATACAATTACTTGAAATTTTGTACAGTGTAATGCTTTTATAATGCATATAGTCCCATGAAAAATGAGCGTTATCACCACGCCCCTTTTTGTACCTCCCACACAAAATGGCCAAATTATACCACAATTTAATATGTCAACGTTAATATACCAGTCCATATAAACGGTTACAATTCGGCACAGTGCAATGTATTTAAAGTATCTACTGTTCAGCGAAATATAGGTGTATTTCTTAAACCCCTTCTGGTACCTCCCACAAAAATTGACAGAATAATTTGTGTAATATTCAATATTACATTACTCACAAAGTGAGGGTATACCTTAGTCGGTTTACCAGACTGAAACTTTCTTACTTGTTCATATGGTCAGTTGGTAATTAAAGTTCATGACTACAAAAATTTCAGTCTAATCCGTTCAATATTTCCAGAGAAAATTGCAGTTTTCTAAACACACTCGGAATAATTGAATAAGTCATATCTCGCGAAAAAAATTCAAATTGTGCTAAACGGGTCAAATTGTTTTATTTTTTTCAAATTCTCAACCACATTGTTAACAAAATTTAAAAAAAAAAGTTTGACCTTCCAAAAAATTTTGACACACTTGTTTTATTTTTACCCATTTGTCCTCCTTTTCTTACTAATTCAACTTTTTCACAAACAGTAAACCCCCACATAAACTATATTCGCAACTACTTTTAGTACAAAGTTAGTGGATTTGCCCATTTTTATAAGCTGCTTTTTTTTCTACCCTCTACCATATGATGGGCGGGTCATCAGCTAGATATCTGAAATTTGCAGATACTTCTTATTTATTTATTTATTTATATGAATTACAATACAAAGTAAATTTATATTCTAATTATAAGGTCCAGGGAAAGGCCGGGTTACAAAGACCATAGCTAAATTTTTTGCAGCGACAGACCAGAGCCCCTGGTGGGAATCGAACCCACGACCCCTAAACTCATAGGCGAGTACGCTACCAACTCACCTACTGGGGCGCTCCAGATACTTCTTATATCTGCAGTTTACTTGGGAGTGCCATTTTTTAATATAGCCCCCATATATAAAGGGTTGTCCATAAGGGATGATAATGATTTTGAAGTGACGTTTTGGCCATTTTTTTTTAAATAAAAAAAACACTTTCCAGTCGACCTACGACCTTGACACCCATGAGCAATATTTTAGCTCTCGTTAAGAGCTATCATTGACCGAGAGCTATACGTGCCACACAGCAAATGAAACAATTGAATTGTTGCGAGAAAGGTATGACCTGAGAAGGTCAAAATATCTCCTCGCACTAGAAAGCAAAAGATTGTCTACGTTAGTATCAGTTCTGACGGGACACTGCCTGATCGGCGAACACGCCAGAAGATTGGGTATTAACTCCAATGACTTCTGCAGAAGCTGTGGAGATGAGGAAGAAGTGGAGATCATTGAGCACATGCTATGCGACTGTCCCGCTTTGAGTAAAGGACGACTGGACCTACTACCTATCACTATTTTCTCTCAAGTTGAACTCAAGTCCCTAGAAACTATATTCCTGATTTCCAAAACTTGCCTCGACTGTCGCAGATCTTTTAACGAGATGCCAGAACAGTTCAATATTCACCTGATGACGAAAAGGAGGAGGATTCAATAGAATACCTTATATGTATATATGTGTTCTCATTTATTTACGGGAGTTAACTAACTTGGCTAACGCTGGAATCTACCAACTTTTGAGTTTTTTAAATCGAACAAATTGTTTGAATGGGAGGGGCTAGGAATGACCTTTGTTTTTCCTTTCGTCCCTGTTGTAACAGTGAGTGAGTGTGTTTTACAGGCTGCCACTTTTAACCCAAATTATCAAAATGTATTGTACCCTCGTGGACTATATTTAAACATTTTTGCTCCACGCTCTTTTGATACACTGTATTCTCTAAATGTACGAATTTCGAAAAACACTTTTGTCTCTCGTTTGTCTCTCGTTTGTGTTCCCACGCATCCTGAAACCATATTTATCGCTTTTTGACCCACTGTTCCCATGTCCTAAGGTCGACTCTCGCATCATATTAACAATTTTCCAAAATTTGTTCATGTTTTTTTCCTTGATTTTAGTATGGGTTTCATAAAATTTAATATAAATTCATGGTTAATGAATATTGAAAATATTTAGCTAAAGTTTCCAAAAACTTACGTTTTCCATTATTAGTTAAAAATTTCCTGATATTTATTCGTATTATCTGTATTCACATAATTATAAGAATATTCTTATTTGTTTCTTTGTTATCAGTAAAATTTATATGTGCCATTTAAAATTTTTTGTTTTGAGATAAACTTTATTCAATATTATTAAAAAAAACTTGAACTGAGTTGGAGTATTTTCTTCATATTTCGGAATATTTTTTTTTTGAGTGTATAACCAAAAAATATTTGTTGTCTATCTATAAATACACAGCCAATGGTAGCGCGTACACAAAAAAGAAAGAATTTTAAATCGTATTTCATTATAAATATTTACATATAAATTTACATATGTAAGCAATAAATTACACTATCTCGCAATATGACCACATTTCCGCATCGTCATCAGAGTATGTCTGTCTGGCTCCTTAAAGTTATCACCAACATCTGGCCGAACGAAATTATTTAGTGATTAGATTTATTAACCAATTTGTCTAGACAATGTTTCCAATAGATAAGGGCTTGAAAAATGAACACTATTTTGAAGGAATGGAATCAGTTTCAAAGCCAACATAAGGCTATCCTGTCAGTTTGCATGGAATTAAAATTTTCTAACATTCGGTTAGTCCTAACGAGAAATGGTGGGAGTATATTTAATATTATTAAATGGAAATTTATTTCTTAATTCCAAAAATGGAGATTGCATGACTTGAATCCCTTCTCGGGGATGCACTACAAGCATTTACCACAATACTCCGTGTTTTGAACCAGTTTTCTATGACATGGACGTGGAAAAAATTTTGGCCATGACCTTGTTGGCTGACAGACCTACCTTGGATAGATAATCTTTGGTGGACGTTCATTCTAAGAAAGCCACTGCTTTGATTGTTCTTTGGTGTGTTTTGATAAATACATAGGTTAGGTTAGGTTAAGGACGAGCGCCATTGCTGGCGTGCACCACTTCACTCGGAGACCATTTGGTATATTGTGTTCGTCCTGAGAAATTTGAATTTGAAAAAATTATCAGTATTTTTTTTATAGCCGATTTAAATTTAAAATTTAAAATGACCCACTTTTTACATGCTTGGCAGAATCAATCATAATTCCACACATAGTATTCGTTTCTTGGTCGTTATCACTTTGAGAAAAATGGACAAGCTTGCCACCCCCCCTTTTAGTACCTCCCACACGGGGGAAATCGTCTTTTTTGATATGTTTGAGTTCAAAGAAAATATATTTGGAACAGAAAATTTTAAATCGGGTCTGTTCTGTAATCACGGCGATTTGAAATCACGGTGATTTTAAAATCACCGGCGACTTAACATCACTTTTGGAGTTCGAAATCACCCAAACATATTTCGAACAATTTTTTTTTGGGGGCAATGAATAATAAACCGGGCGATTTCGAACTCCAACAGTGATTGTAAGTCGCCGGTGATTTTAAAATCACCGTGATTTCAAATCACCTTGCTACAGAACAGACCCGAATATTATGTATTTACGAACAGATACATTAGAACCGTTTATTTTGAAAGTGGCTAAACGCCATTCTGTTTTTGAACCTAAAGTAGTATCGTTAATAGGCTATGTGAGCAAAATATATATATTATGTAGTTCATCTCAAGGCTTCAATGTTTCTATATTAAGTGGACATTTTCGCATTCTTGTCTTATCAATCCCCTTTTTCTATGATTGAATCTGGTAAAACAGAATGGCGTTTACGCCACTTTCAAAATAAACAGTTCATTTTATTTGAAAATCAAGAAACTTTATTTGGAGCGCATATGTTCATATATTACATTATATTTTTGAGAACTAATTTTCTCAAATAAAATGCGTGTTTAAAAACAAATAAAATTATTATTACTAAGGAATTCCGCCAGAAATGTTTTATTTAAGAAAGATTTTCATGGCTTTTTCCATTTTCAGTTTTAATTTTTCCTGCATTTCGAATGATATCATGCAGTTAAAACTGGCATATGTCGCAATAACTTTTGTTAAAAGAACCAATTTTTAATTTCTTAATATTCTAGGTTATCATTTGTTGTCAATTTATCGTTATTCAAGACTTTTGAGAACATTAGCAATTAAAGTGAACTTTGAATTACTGAAAAACTTAAAACAACCAAAGAAATTTTACTAAAATTTAAAATTTCTATTTTAATTACTGAAAAACTTTAAACGTGGCATACAATCGATATACGAATATTTTCTGAATTTTTGAATGCAAATAAATCTTTGTTTCGGAAATTATAGTCCCAAATAAAAAAATATTAGGACGGAAACAAGGATTTGCTTAGAACTTCAACTTCCCAAATACGAGTATTTGTGTGTTCCAAATATTAACTTATTTCAAATGTATCCTAAACATATATGTATATGTTTCAAGAAGAATATATTTGGGACAATATACTGCAGATGCAATTTTTTTTCAGCGTGATTACAAATGGATAACTGTGCACAAAAAGTTAAAGACTTATAACTTTGATTCCAGGTCATACAAATACTTGATATGAAAAACAATTTTTTTTTGAATTTCCCTTACTTCTACAATATGGGTCATATTTTATACATTTATCCATAGATTTTTTCAAATATTTCAATGTTCGCCTTCGCATTCGCAAAAACAAATTATTATTCGTTTTCGCAAACAATATATTTCAATATTGGGAAGGCGTTGTTCCGAACATATCTTTGTTTCAATCCAAATATTATATTATTTTGGCTATTATTTCCGAAACAAAAATTTATTTGCATTTGAGTAATCAGAAAATACAGGGTGGCTGATATGTAATGCAACAAAATAAAGCGCTATATTTCTTTAATTTTTTTTTTAAATTTTATTGTTCAAAAGCAAAAAATGTCGGAAATAACATAAAATTTTAGAAACAGTTGAGATTTGTTCGAATTGGCCACCTTTGCCACGAATTATGGCCTTCAAACGGCCGACAAAGCCATCACACGCTGCACGAAAGTGGCTCTGCGGTATTTTGGCCCATTCCCGGCGAAGCGCCGTCTTGAGATGATCGATACTTTGGCCCCAGGCGCAAAAGTCCAACGGATTGAGATCCGGAGATCTGACGCGTGCTGAGTGCGATGGTGCTGAGTCCTGTTGGAATGTCCATGGTCTGCGGCCGAAATGTTTGTCTGCCCAGGGCTTCAATACTGTCTTTAGGACATTTTCCCGATAATATTCGGCATTTATTTTGACCCCATGGTCGATGAATACGAGCAGGGAGCGACCATCGGCCGTTACGGCGGCCCACACCATTACCATCGGCGGCGCTTGAGTTCTGGTGGCCAATCGAAGGTGTAAATTTTCAGCTGACCTCTTTGGCAAGTAAACCCGATCATTTTGTTTGTTCACAAACTGCTCAATTTGGAATTGCTTCTCATAGGAGAAAACCAAATTAGGTAACTGGCCACTTTCGTGCAAGCGAAGCAACTCCTTGGCTCTTTCCAGTCTAACTTTTTTTTGTGCATCGGTGAGCTCTTGCACTTTTTGGAACTTCAATGGCTTTAGTCCAAGCTCATTTTTTAATATGTGTTCACGCTGAAAAAAAATCGCTTCTGTAGTATATTGTCCCAAACATATTCGGCTTGAAACATATATATGTTTATGTTACACTCTAAACATATAATATTTGAAACACACCAAAATTATATATTTGGGAAGATGTTGTTCTAAACAAATCTTTGTTTACATGCCAATATATTTTTATTTGGGGAATGAAACAAATATTTATTTGCATTTACGTATTCAGAAAATACCTAAGTTATGTTAAATTTTTCAGTAATTCAATGTTAATTTGTTATAAATTATTAATGTTTGTAAAATAATTATTGAAATCGTATAATCTTGGATCAATATAAATTACTTAGAGGATTGACAACTAATGATGGCTCAGAATACTCAGAAATTTAAATTATGGATTAAGAACAGAAGCTAATGCTGGGAGGTACAACTCGGAACCAAGGAAAAATTAAATCTGAAGTTCTAAAAAGTCAACAAAAGTTTTGAAAATTTTATATTTGGAGAAATTCCTAAACAATAATTATATGTGTATTTAAACAAATATTTTATTTGAGAATTTTAGTTTGCAAATATACTTTGTTGTAATATATTAATATATGCGTTCCAAATATATTTTGTTGATTTTCAAATAAAATTTATTTGCTAGGAAATATATAATATTTAAAAATTTGTGTTCCAAATATATTTTCTTTCGATTCAAACATATCAAAAAAGGCTATTTTGCCCCGTGTTGTATCCGTTCTCGCGATATGTTCAGCTCACGAGCAATTTTTCTACCACTGCGGCGTGAATTTCGATCAAATCTGGCCTTCATTTTTCGGATAATTTGTGGTGTTGTTACCGTTTTTTTCGTCCACTTTTTGGACGCGATGCAACACTGCCAGTATCACTAACGGTAACGAGCAATGGTACGAGAAACAAAAGATTTATTCACATTTAAATGCTGAATGGCTCTAACGATAGCTACTTGTGTTTTTCCACCCAAATATAAAGCAATCACACCATCACGCTTGAATTCCATCACGAATAACTTTTTTCTGAATGCAATAGATCAAAATGCTTTTGTAAGCTTGTAAACAATAAAATTAACTGTCACTGAAATAAATCTGTCAGCTATCAGACTAGCGGTTTAGAAATGATAGCAACCTGAAGTTGGTTGCAATACATATCAGCCACCCTGTATATATAACGACACATTAGTTGTCAGCCAAGTTTTAGGTTTTTCAGTAATTCAAAGATAATTTTCTTAGAAATGTTAAATGTTCGTAAAAGTCTTTTGTAATTGAAATCGTATGACAACAAATGATGACTTGGGATAAATATAAATTAATAACACTGTGCAACAGTGAAAAAAATACACGGACTTGACAGTACACGCTGAAAAAAAATCGCTTCTGTAGTATATTGTCCCAAACATATTCGGCTTGAAACATAGACATGATTAGGGTACACTCTAAACATATAATATTTGGTGCAAACAAAAATGATATATTTGGAAAGATGTTGTACACAAATTTTTGTTTACATCCCAATATGTTTTTTTTGGGACTATTATTTCCGAAACAAATATTTATTTGCATTTAAGTATTCAGTAAATACCTAAATTGTGTTACATTTTTCAGTAATCCAAAATTAAATTTTTAATGTTCGTAAAAGTAATAAATAACAACAATTGAAATAGTATAATCTTGGATCAACATAAATTACTTGGACGATTGACAAATATGACTTGGAATAACCAGAAATTTGAAATGATTGATTTAAAGCTGAAGTAATGCCGCAGGGAAAAATTGATACTGAAATCCACAAAAAAAAACAAAAAATCAACAAAATATATGTTTTGGAATTCTTTTTTAAATAAAATATATTTAGAAAAATTTCTAAACAATAATTGTATTTGCATTTAAACATATATTTTATTTGGGAAATTTAGTTTGCAAATATATTTTGTTGAATTATATAAATATATGCTTTCCAAATATATTTAATTGATTTTTAAACAAAATTTATTTGCTCAGAAATATATAATATTTAAAAATTTGTGTTCCAAACATATTTTCTTTCGATTCAAACATATCAAAAAATGCGATTTTGCCCCGTGTATAGGTTCGATTCTACTATCAAAGGGTAGTATAACCCTATACTCGGTTTGGCGAAATTGGTGACCAATTTTGTTTTATGGGCCTCCAAAGTTTCTGAAAATCAGTGGGCCCCTCGAAAAAGGTGTCATCAGCTTTTGTCCAACAACTAATTCAGACTTGGTGATACCGCTTAACTATGTTTGGCAATAATGTAGCTAAGAATATGCTGAATAAAGTTTCTTAAAAGTTTTCGCGAAAAAAAATGTTTTCCGGTACGTTTTTTTGAAAAAGTGAAGGAAAAAAATATTTTTTTTCACTTTTTTCCGCATAACTTCCGGGGACTCGTAATTTTTCACTAACAATGCTTGGGAAAATTGTAGCCAACGTAAATCTGAACAACTTTTGTGAACATATTAATACAATCTGATCGTGTCTAGGCACCATAAATAGCTCAAAAAACCACATTGTACCCCAAAAATGTAAGCATTTTACTGTTATGTAACAAAAATATACTTTTTTTGGTATAGGGCATGTACAGCAAATTTATAGAAAATATTAAGGCCAATATTTTTGTGGAACATTTTAACCCTCTAGCTCCCCCACATAGCTGTAATTTTTGGACCCATTTTAACAAATCGTAAAAAACACCCCTTAAAAGGGGGAGGGCGGGGATGAAATGTTCTACAAAAATGTTCGCCATAAAATTTTACTATTTGTGTCAGAACACACCAAAGCTCAAAACATAACACAAACACCAAAAAAAGGGCAAATTCCTATTCGTGAAGCAATGTTAGTCGTACGATCTAGTATTCGAAGCAATAAAGATACCAGTAAAGAGCGTTGTTGACTGGAATTTGACCGTTTTTGGGGTTTTTGTGTTAAGATTTGGCCTTTGGTGTGTTCCGACTCATATAGTAAAATTTTATGGCGAACATTTTTGTAGAACATTTCATCCCCGCCCTCCCCCTTTTAAGGGGTGTTTTTTACGATTTGTTAAAATGGGTCCAAAAATTACAGCTATGTGGGGGAGCTAGAGGGTTAAAATGTTCCACAAAAATATTGGCCTTAATATTTTCTATAAATTTGCTGTACATGCCCTATACCAAAAAAATATATTTTTGTTACATAACAGTAAAATGCTTACATTTTTGGGGTACAATGTGGTTTTTTGAGCTATTTATGGTGCCTAGACACGATCAGATTGTATTAATATGTTCACAAAAGTTGTTCAGATTTACGTTGGCTACAATTTTCCCAAGCAGTGCTAGTGAAAAATTACGAGTCCCCGGAAGTTATGCTGAAAAAAGTGAAAAAAAAAATATTTTTTCCTTCACTTATTTTTCAAAAAGTGTTCATTTGTTGCATAGTGTAATTAGTGCTTTAAAACAAATTTTATGTTATGCATTGCTACTTCTGTCATATTAATTAAATTGTAAGGTATAACCCGAAATCAATGAAAAATTAAAAATAAAATTCGAAAAATCTGGAAAGTTTTGAAAATCTTTTTGAATGAAAACGTATTTGGAGAAATTCATAAACAATACTTTAATTTGTATTTAAACACATATTTTATTTGAGAATATTAGTTCCGCAAGTATATTTTGTTGTATTAATATATCGCTCACTCACTTCAAGAGTGACATAACTCAAAAGTTAACATTTTTGAGGTTGCCTTACAAAAATGCGAATTTTGCAAATGTTCATAAATGAATCTCAGCGAAATTTGGTCTATAACTAACAACCATATTTCGGATTATTCAATCGCATTTAAACATCTTATTTCATGTTACTTATCTTTTTATACGGAATTAAAGTTTCACATCTTGGCAATTTTAAATTTTGAGTTATGTCACTCTTGAAGTGAGTGAGCGATATGTGTTCCAAATAAATGTTATTGATTTTCAAATATAATTTATTTGCTCAAAAACATATAATATTTAAAAATTTGTGTTCTAAATACATTTTCTTTCGATTCAAACATATCAAAAAATGCGGTTTTGCCCCGTGTACTTATTTGCCTGATTCGACGAATGTATATCTTCGACAAAATGATCAAATGCATTATAATTAATAGTTAAATACTCCTAATGCCGAGATTAGAGGAAGATTTTTGAAACATTTTTGTGTGCTGTAGTTTTTGTTTAATTTTATTTTCATGGATGTGATCATGAATCCATTAAAAAAACAATTAATCTCCATTGGATATGTTTTACGAATAACAATAATAATAATAATGTGTCGTATGTGAGTCGCATAAAGTATTGGCAATGTTTTGTCGTTGACTGTATGAGTAGAGCAACAAAAACAACTTCACAAGAATTCACAACTGACAGTGGCCCCCAAATTCGTTGTTGTTCAACGATTGTATCCGAACTAACGTTGGTTGGGGTGTGTTTTTGTTTCATTGCGATTATGTTGAGCGATGACGTCATGACGGCATTTGCGAATATTGTTCGAGTACTAACTCATTCTGGCTCACGTCGGCGACTGCGACGTTGTTGTTGCGGTCTCTTTTGTGTTGCCGAGTAGAGCAGAAAATCTAATTTTAACTCTGAGAATTCTCAACAAATATTCGTTCGTTATTAATAAAAGATGATTGCATCTTTTTAGGCGATTTTCACACAAGATTGGTCGGTGGAATACGACGCTTTTCGACGCAGAACTTTCAATGACGCACAGTGGAACGTAAATAAAATGTTTATATTACTTCCTAGCGGAAAAATGAGGGGAACAAGTATCCGATGACAGTGTCATTCATACCCATTGAGATTTGCCAAGACTTCAGTTGTATATACATATAAACATATCGTTGTTATACAGAATTAATTGATTAAGAAATGGCAAATAAATCCATATAATTATAGTAAAATATCTACTAACGGACAGTTCTCGTTGGCGGACACAGTTTTGTTTCTAAAGGGTGTCCCAAGAAGAACGCAATTTTTAAATCTCGCAACATTCGAAGTGTCATTGTTTGACATTTGAATAATTGTTATTGTTTGTTAGTAGAAGGTACGAGGTTAGTAAAAATGAAGAAGGACAGCGAAGGGAGTTCGTTAATTGGGTATTGGAGAGACAACATGAAAATGCTGATTTTGCCGATAAAATCATCTTCAGTGACGAGGCCCATTTTCATCTTGATGGCTTCGTCAATAGGCAGAATTGTCGCATTTGGGGTGCGGAAAATCCTCGAGTGATTCAGGAGAAGCAAATGCATCCTCAACGTGTCACTGTGTGGTGTGGTTTTTGGGCTGGAGGAATCATTGGACCTTTGAGGCAGGTCAAGCGCAAACAGTCAATGGTGTTCGGTATCGTGAAATGATAACCAGTTTTCTCTTGCCTAGAATTGAAGAAATGAATGTGGAGGGCATGTGGTTCCAACAAGACGGCGCCACATGTCATACAGCCAGAGAAACAATTCAATTGCTGCATCAGTAAATAAAAAATTGCGCTCTTCTTGGGAAACCCTTTATAATGTAATGTTCTAAATATTTGTAGGGGTGCTTAGTGTGACTTTTTGCACTTTTAGGATGGTAAAATTAATAACTTTCAAACGTGTGGTGGTAGGTTAGGTTTAGGTGGCAGCCGGATTTTCTAGCTCACATAGACCAATAGAGGTCCCTCGCGATACCACGGGCCCAGTTGCTCCTCATCGAAACCAACGTGTTTAACACACAAATTTATTATTTATACGAACATCGGTGCCGGCAAGATCCGACAGACTTCCAAGAAAGGCCGACCCAAGTATATCCAGACGTCCTTTACTCAATGAAATGTAGGGACGATTCGATAGTGCCCACTAGTTCATGCAGGATCGTTTCTGTAGACTTACCCTTGGTGTATGCATGTTGGTTTCGTATGCAGGTTTTCTCTAATGAAAGGGTCTAATGGTGATTTCGATTCTAAAAAATGTTGCCCCGTTGACACTAAATTCTGAAAAATATATACCTTTTTTATGTGGAAGTGGTTTATTCCCTCGAACTAGACTTAGCTCATATTTCAAAATTCCGAAATGTGGAGAAAAGGGCAACGGAAATGTTGCACATTTTTGAAGAAAAGAAATCGCCATAAGAATCGTTCTAGACCAGAGCTTCTCATAGTGTTTTGAGTCACGACCCATTTGCAATATCTTGAAGGCTCCATTCACCCTACCTTATATTGTTAAGGCCAAAAATAGCTATAACCGCCAAATACCCAAAAAATAAACTTAAATAATTCTATAACCAATACACACTACGAGTATTATGAAGTTTTGCTAGTAAAGTTGTAAATTTAAGGACGTAATATATTTAGCTAGCATCAAAAAAAATTTGAATTTGATCCTACTACTATAAACGAGGTTTGTTCAACAAATACGTCTTTTAATTGGCCGTAGTCCTTTGACCAATTAATTTACTTTAGTTAATATTTTAAAATTTTAAAAAAATATCATTCAATGCTTGATTGATTTTTACTTCAAGGCTTTTTGAAAGGCCAAAGACTATTAAACTTTTCGTATGTCTTTGGTCAACTATGAACTTTTGTTTTCGAATACAAATGACAATCTTTTTTTTAAATATTATATTAAATTTTAGGCTCGTTATTATAGCTTAAAATACCTCTTGTAATGCCATCTTCATGTCAAATTCTCCCTTTTTAGAGCAGAATGCATTTTTATATGTTTTTTCTTTTTTGTATCGAATACAATTAGTATTTTTTTTTATTTATTTAAACAAAAAAATAATGTAAATAATTACATATTTAATACATACAACCTCATTTAGGTTAGCTTGTTCGGAAAACACTTCAGGGTAATAGTTCTACTGAATCATTTCATCTCATTGCAATTATCTGCTCGACTCATATCTTATCAAAGATACTCGTATGTGTTTTGCTATCTCCTTTCAATTGGCCATTGGCCTAACTCGATATTTAATATAATGGCCCAAACGCTGCTGCCAATTAAGAGCCTAATTGTAATTACTTCCTGTTGATTTGGCTCCGCATGCAATTAGTGCCAAAATGTTTTACCAAAATTCACTCAACTGTCCTAAATATACTTTAGTTAGTCAAACTTTATAAATAAGCAATAAATAAATATATATAAAAGCATATTTGTGCATGTTCATACTGCTTGATATGTATGTATGCACGAATATGTATATTTAGCTCTCATACACAACACCGAAGAACATTGGGATGTGCCGAGGGAATTATAAAAAGTTTACAGATCATTGGTTAAAAAAAATGGAGAATAATGGTGAATGCCTCAAAATGTACTCATGTTACGTTTACTCTACGAAGGGATACATGCCCTCCAATTTCTATTTTCAATTCATTGATTCCTCAAAAGGATCTACATGATCCTTGAAATCCATTTAGATCGTCGTTTGACGTGGTCGCATCACATAGTCTCTAAAGTAATGCAAATAAAACTTAAAATAAATCAACTTCAGTAGCTTATCAGCCAAAGATATGCCCTAGATCCAGAGTATAAAGTTATTTTATACAAAATGGTATTAAAGCCAATTTGGACATATGGTATCCTGCTCTGGGGTACAGCGTGCGCTTCAAATGTTTGCAAATTACAGAGAGGACAAACGAATATTCTTCGTTTAATAACACGTGCACCTTGGTATATAAGAAACGCTAACATCCATAAGGGAAAAATATTGCCGGCGTTACGTGGGAAAACTATTGAACCATCCAAACATCCTGGCTCGAGAACTATTAAATTTTGAAGGTCATACACGCCTTAGAAAGAGAGTTACGCTGGACTTGATTTTAAATTAAAACTAAACAAAAATTAAATTATGAATTCTTAAATTTGAAATGTTAACCTTTTGTTAAAGTAAAAAATCGTGTAAATTCTCAATGGTTTATTCGCATTGGCAATAACCCACAGAATAGTACACTAGGTTAAGATTTTTTCACTTCTTGCCATTTTCATTGTTTAATAATGAATAAATTTTGTGATTTTGAAAAAAAAAGTTCTTTGAAGAAGGTCAAAATATAACCTCGCACTAGAAAGGAAGGACTGTCTACGTTAGTGTTAGTTCTGACTGGCCATACCCTGAATGGCGAACACGCAAGGAGGTTGAGAATTGAGTCCAATGACTTCTGCAGAAGCTGTGGATACGAGGAGGAAGTGGAGAGCAGTAAGCATCTGCTTTGTTATTGTCCCTCATTGAGTAAACGACGTCTGGATTTACTGGGGCCGGCCTTTCTATGAAGTCTGACAAATCTTGCTGACACAGATTTTCGTATAATCGATAACTTTGGTTATCAAACAGGTTTGTTTTATTGAGGAGCAACTGGGCCCGTGGTATCACTAGGGATCTTTATTAGTCTATGTGAGCTGGTATCTCCGGCTGCCACCTTAATCTAACTTAACTTGAGAATATTATGTTCGAATGAATCTGTCAAGAAGTGGCTTGGCGAGTAAGCCTATTTTGCGCCAATCAGTAGATACTTCAAAAACATTGCACTGTACCGAATTGGGATTGTTTATGTGCACTGGTATTAACGTTAAGAGCCATTAAATTTAGATATGACTTGACCACTGGCCCATTTTTATCTAACTACAGGTGCTATAAAAGCATTCCGCGGTACTATTTTTCTTGTAGGTTTTGGCGAGTAAAACAACTTTTGTTTTGTAAAATTTGCCGGACACCCACAAAATCCGGATTTACGGATAAAAACAGATTTTCTTGAATTTTTGCATTGAAGCGCCTATAACTTTGTTAATTATTAACCTAATTTCAACGAATTTGGAAAGAAAAAGCTTAGAGCTTTCGAATATATTTTTTTTACCAGTAACTACAAAATGTCGAAAAAAATAAAAAAAGTGTTTATAGAACAAATAAAGATATATTCCTACATTTTTAAATAAACAATATACATATCGTTCGAAATGTCTAGGTCCGCATCTATTTTCTTGGGAATGGTCTCAGTTTATTCGTGACCGATCAGACATTACGATAAAATAATAAAAATATAATAGTTGTGAAGTTTTCGATGATTTTAAGAGGGCTTATTTTAAATATTTTTAATTTTTTTAACTAAATAGATTTTTCCGCAAAATCTTGAAATGATGGGATGAAAAAATCATACTAGAAGAAGGTGAAGGCTACTTAATTTATGATTCTTTAAAGCTTTCCGGTACCAATTAGAATAAATGTTTCTCGAGCTATGCCAAAAAATATGTTGTTCAACCTATATTTTGTTTTAGATGTTTATCTTTGTTCTGATATCGATACCTCCATTCTATAACATGCTAAGTCGACTTAGCATGTTTTTAGGGAAATTGCATTTTTAATTCCTAAATATTCCAAAATATATTCAGTCAAAATTTGGTGTTTATCCGTCAACCAAATCAAAGGTTATTCACAAAACAGTAAAGGTCATTCGGTTCGCATTATAAAGGAATTCTATACAAATTTAAAAAATTATCAAACTTTGATCGCCTCTCCTGAAAAACTACCTTTTTGCACTTAGCATAGTTTAGAATCGAGGTATCGATATATAAGCAGGTCGCATCCCATTAATTGCTTTTATGCTACTAAAGTAAATGACATAAGCTTTCGTTTGAGAAAAAAAATTATAGTTTTTGGCAAAGTGCAAAAGCAATTTTTAATTTCGCAAAAAAAAATATTTTTGTGAATTTTTTTTTAAAAATTTAAGGAAATGGGGGGGGGGAAAGGGCTTTTTGGTCACAATGTCAAAATTCAACCCACTCCAACTCGGCAGTCCTTAATCGATCTGGTCAATAGTCAATGCTGGATCAATTTCCAAAATTTTTGATTGGTGTACTGTTTCTGGGACTTGTCCATATGACCATTTTCGAACTTAGCCTGAGATGGACAAATATGAACACATACCAAAATTTTAAGTTAATCAAGACATACAAATAGTCAGACGGACGGACATTGCTCAAATGACTTAACATGTTCCATAACGCATTTTCGACGAACATACTTAGGGCCTTAGGTCTCTTCTTCGATGTGTAACACTTGGCCCGTAGCAAATGGCATATACACTCTACCACTAAGGTGAGGGTGCAAAAGTCAAATATTGGCCATAACTGAGAGTTTTATAGAACTGATTTCAACGTAATAACGTTCTATAAACCTTCCATACATTATTATGAATAAGGAACTGGAATCCAAATATCAATGTGTTTGTTTTGGATTTGTGAGAGATTCCCGTTGATTTTTTTTATAAAACTGATATGGAAACTCATATGAGATTCTCGTTTGTTTTTTTTTTTTATAAAACTGATATGTAAAACTCAGGCAACCATATAGAAAAAAAATTTGCGCAAAAAAGATCCAGCTAATTTTCAGTAGATTAGGAAGGGAGAGCTTCAAAAAATTATGGTTTAAAATTTTTGTTTCGGTTGATATATAAAATTTCAATAATTCTTTCTGAATGTTTATTTTTATATGAGAAGTATTTCCAAAAATCCAAAACTATTTCCGGACAACCTAACATCGGTTCTCTCGTACATAGGCTAAATTTTTATGGGCACACCAATATTTAACAATCTATACGACCACTGAACACACTCCCACTCCAATTGCTGCTTCTGCTGACGAGTGGTCGCCCAGAGTTGTTGTACTGATGTCACACTGTACGAGGAACTCTGTTTAATGTACACAAGGACAACAGAACCCATCGAACCATGAACCTAATCTGCAGGTTATGTTTTTGATTAGGCCCAACGACTGTTGGATTTTTGGTGTGTAGAAGCAGAGGGAGGCAGAGGTGGTTTTTGGGGTGTTTGTCTTTTTAGTTTAAGGTCACATTTGATTGGCATCCATTACCCAGTTAAATGTTACAAATGATATTCCTGTTGTTGTGGTTGTTGTCTTGGGATCCGATAAAAAAAAACTTTGCTTGTTTCTTTTTCATTTGTGAGCAGCATTCATGGAGCCATGTCGAACGTGCCATTGAACCTATGGCTTAGAAAAGGCCGCGAAGAAGCATTGTAATTCAACTAAATACTAAATGTATGTATTATGAGCGTTTTTGAAGAGAATGAAGACAACCTCAGTAAGAATATTTTAATATATTTTCTTAAATTACTAGTAAGAACCCACTGCTTCGCAAGAAGGGCGGAGCACAGACGCAGAAGGTGTTCCATTGATTCCTCCTCTTCGTCTCCACAGCTGCTGCAAAAGTCATTATGCAAGACCTTCAATGTCTATGCGTGCCGTCCAATAAGGCAGTGGCCCGTCATTACAGACACGGTATGTGAGACGTCCGGTCTCGACAACAACAGCAGTGCGTTTTGAGTTAAGGCCGGGTCGCATTAGCTTGGAACGTGTGACCACCTTCCTGACTAGTGACCACCTCTCATTTGTTGCCGTAAGGACACTTATCTCTCAAGAAGAGCTTGTAGATCGCCAGAGTTATGTCCACATGTTCCAGTTCCCCTGGAGGGTGTAAGGTAGTTCCTAGTCTTGCAAGTTCATCTGCCTTGCAGATCCCTGGTATGTCCCTGTGGCCCGTCACCCATATCAGGTGAATATTGAACTTTCAGCAATCTCATTAAGAGATCTGCGATAATAAAGGGCAGTTTAGAGAAGATAACAGCCTGACTATCAGAGACTTTGATCAGAACAATAATTTTCGCCATTCCGCTTCCTCTTTAAAAGCTAAGATTTCTGTCTGGTAAACTCTACAGTAATCAGGCAGCCTCTTTGCAAGTGATAGCTCAAGTTCCTCAGAAAAGACAGCAAAGCCCACTTGTTTATTGTGTTTGGAACCGGCTGTATAGGTAAAACGAGATCAGCGGCAGTCGAGCTTTTTTGTGAATTTACGGATGTAGCCTCCAGAGATTTAATGGCAGCCTGGCTGTCCGAGTAAATGACAACTCGTCCACTTGCCGACTTCCCATATTGCCATTATTTCGGCGTGATAGACAAAGCTGGTATCTTGTAGTCTGTGAGCTATATCCAGCCTACGTTTTTACAGTGCACTGCGAAGCCAACCTTTTCACCAAGCTGCGACCTATCCATATAGAAGTGGAGATGGTTTCTATTAGCTGGTATTCTGCCAACCTATTCATCTCTGTCTGGTATCATAGTGATGTAGTTCCTCTCGAAGATGTACAACGTTGGTATATAGTCCACTTGGTCGGTTACCATAGCACTACACTTTTATATCCTCATGCGACCGTAGTTCTTGTACTTCCACATTGATAGATTGTTTAATCTTAGTGTCGCTCTGGTTGCAACTTCTCTCGCCACAATATTAATCGACACTTTAATAGAATAGGACTTGTAGAGAATCAGTCGCTAGTCTTTAAGGCTCCGATTATGCGTAGATAGGCAGTTCTCTGAACCATATATAGTAAGTTGGTGATGGTGAGTTTGTCACTTGGAACACAAAGCCGTACAACAGTATTGAACGAACTATGATGATTTCGGAGAAAGGCCCACCGCGACCCTACAGACTTCTGCAGGAATATAAGGCCACGTTGGCCTTCCTGACATATTCCAGTACATTAAGTCTGAAAAACAGTTTGCTGTCTAGAATTATTCCTAGATATTTTGCACTTTCAGAAAATAATATATCTGTTCCATTATCCACATATGGGACCTAATTCATACTAGTAAAGAGAACCAATTTTGTCTGGTTTGGGTAAACGCCCAAATTGCTGCTTCTGGCCCATCTAGCCAACATGTTCAGAGCCACCTGTAGGCTGTCTCTGAGGACGTTTTCGATTTTGCCATTAACTGCTAGTGTCACGTCGTCCGCATATGCCGCGACCTTGCAGCCACAACTTTCTAGATCTAGCAGGATTTTATTCCCTGCTAGGTTCCAAATTAGTGGAGATAGTACACCTCGTTGTGGGGTAACTCTGTTTACAAACCTTGTTAGAGTTGTGGACCCAAGGGTCTTCAAAAACTTCCCTCCAACAGCTATTGTCACAGTTATTCATAGGCAGCATCTCTAACACGCATCATCTCCCCAGAAAGCAGAATATTTTTATGGAGAGATTCCATAGCAGAGGAGACAGAACACCCTCTAGGGGCATTACCCTTGCTAATAAATCTTGACCCCAAGTTAGCTTAAATGCGTCTCTTATTCAGAAGATTATATACTGTTATCAAACCCCATGGTTCCTGGAACCGTACCTATAGCGGCTGGATTTATGTTATTGAAGGCCCCCTCTATATCTAGGAAAGCTACCATAGCATAGTCCTTAACAGCGAAGGATCCTTCAATAAAGCAGACAAGATCATGCAGGTCGGTTTTTGAGGAATAGCGCTTGCTGCAGACATGCTGTTAACTGGACATCATCCTGTGATAAATTTTAGTCTTAAGGTAACTATCTATTTTTTAAGGAGAACTGAGGATAGACAGATTGGCTGGAAATCCTTAGCTCCAGTATACTCCGACTTTCCCACTTTGGGATAAAAATAACCTTAGTTTATTTTTCTCTCTGAGCCAGCCATCGCCTGTAGCTCGCCCGGTGAGACTTGTCTGGTGCTGCAACTTAAAAGGTTTGAAGCTTTTGATAGTCCACATAATTCTAGATTCGGTTACAATCTTCCTGGTGACCTCTGATGGCTACACTTCAAAGGAATCCCCAATTGAAGTATTCAATGTCTCTTCAGAGTTGCCCGGGGAAATGTGTAGCCAGGAGCAGTCCCATCGGAAGTCCCACTGGAAGTAGTCTAACGACTATCGTCTTTCTTTATGTAACCAATGGTAAAAAGAGTTGTGGCTAAAGTTTTCCGTAACCTTGAGGCTTCGGTTGAGCTTTCTACCTTCCCTCTACAAAAATCTATCCTTATTTTGAGACTTTCTCAACTCTTTTTTGCGCCGCTTGAGTTCTTCCGTGTTTGTTCCCCAGTGCTGTGGGGCTCTGCTGGCCTGATACTAACTCGAGTAACTTTCATACCAAATTTCGCTACACTTTGATCAATAACTTTTTTTTAAATAATGCCACGCCATCTAATCCGATTTCGTCCAATTTTTGAAAAATAATAATCGTGACACCAATAACACCGTTCTTTTACGATCAATAGTTTCCCAATTATTCAATATTTAAATACTGCCACCCCCACATTTGGCAATGTTATATTGATTCCGATACTTTACAATCGAAATTTCTTTCTTCAACGATCAATAGTTTCCGAGATATTCAATTTGAAAACCCTCACTTTAGTGGAGGTATTCCGTCTGGGTGGAGCGCACGATAACTCTCGAAAGGAGTGACCGGTTGTCTTCAAATTTTGTATGTGGTAATATATTTGTCTATCTCAGTCTTACTTAGCAAACGCCCCTCGTAAACCTAATAATAAGTATGGCATTGTTTTAAATGTGATCCCTATGACGACAACAAAAAAAGTTTACTAATATTATTCGTATTGCCTTGTCTCCCCACCTACGAAATCCGGACATCGACACCAAAGTAGGTTCCCATGATATTTATTTTCAGACAGCTTTAGTCTTGGACTGGAATGCTAACACGGAATATTTATTTTTGTTTTCCAACACGAAATGTGATATTTTTCACAAATGCCCATTCAAGAAACGCTTAACCTTAAGAATGGGTCATTTACGTTTTACTTCTTGCATTTCTTCTCCTTCTCCTCGCCGTCGTCATCGTCATATTTGCCACTTTACTTTGGTGGCCATTCATAATTTTGATTGGTTGTATTTGTTTTCTTCACTTGTTTTTATGATTTTGATTTATGCCTTATCCGAAGGATTTTGCCATGAATACAAATGCGAGAACACGCAAAGAAAAAATTCTTTCCACAGGAAAATAAATTTTAGACAACTGAGCTTCTCGTTTATAGGAACAGAAATTTGCTTCTTTTTTGGTGATCTTCTATGAGAGGTTGATCTGTAGTGGGTGCTATTTTAATCACTGTGGACTTGAGCTGAAGATAAAAGGGTTCCTTTTGGCGCAGGAAGGTATTTTGAATAGTGAAAAAGAAGCCGACCTTGAAATCCAACACCATCCATTGCATGACGTTTCACTGTTGTTTAGGTAGCTTCTCGGATACAGTAGCATTGTTTTTGGTCACTTCTTATTTGTTCTATTTATGTTCACCGTTATTTCAAATTTTAAGGATATAGTTTCAGGTTAAAATATTATTTGTTTTAAACCTAAGAATTATCTGTTCCTACACGGAGGAAAAATCGGCCTCTGTAACATATTGCCCCAAACATATTTTGCAGGCAACATATATATGTTTGGAGCAGCTCCCAAACATATTATGTTTGGGTTAGCGGTAATGTTCCCAAACATTTATATGATTGTATGTAATCATATATATGCTTATGTCCAAACATTTATATGATTGTGTGTAATCATATATATGCTTATGTCCAAACATTTATATGATTGTATGTAATCATATATATGATTGCATTTAATCATGTATATGATTGTATATTGTTGTTTTTTATCAAAAGTCTGAACCCTTTGTGACGCACCTATAATATATTTATAAAATTCTAGTCTAATGTTCCATTAATTATCCATTATTCGGACTGCGGACTATGTCACTTTTCTTTCAACTTGGTTGGTAGCTCCGTTGATCCACCCCATTGACTGAAAAACGTCAACACCTTATACCACTGGCTATATAGAGTCAACGAGAATTATATGCACAGCGTGTATTTTAATTTACTTTCATGTTACACCCGAAACAAGAAAGTATAAGCATAGCCATATATTCATTCTGACTGGCTGTGGCTGTCAATGGTTGTATGTGGGTGCGTGCGTGTGTTCGCTGTGATGGCTTAGCACAGTGGTGATGGTGGATGCTCTATGGTCACATAATTGGGCTCTCAGAGAGTAATACTCTCTAAAAATCTAAAAAATATGCTCTAATATATTATTTTGCCAAAAATATGTTAGGACACAATCATATCGTACATATTATGATTGTGTGCAAACATAATATGTTTACCCACAAACATATATATGATTGTGCCCGTCCCAAACATATTTATGATTGCATCCAAACATATTTTTAACAAATTTTTTTCTCCGTGTATAACCGAAGAGTGTAGTGTTCTAGAATTTTCTTTATTAGTAAAAATTTTTTTCTTTGCGTGTACGACCAAAGACGATAAGCGCCTACGTTTGCATTTCAAACAAATAATATTTTAAATGTATATCTCTGATATACGAGTATGTATGTATGTATGTATGTATGTACATGTCTATTGTCCTTTGCCAAAATGCTTATTCTGGTGGCCTTCAAGACGTTGAGAAGCCCCAGACGAACAGACGAAGACATTGACTTGGATGACAATGCGGCTGCACTAAAAGCCATTCCGAAGTTGTAGTGTCTACGAAAAATTATGGATCAAATAGAATTAGCTTTTTTGTTAAGTCACTAATGGCCTCGAAAATGAATTTGTGTTTTTTTGCGCTGCTTATTAATACAACATTTAGGAGCCTTTAGCAGTTGCACTTGACAGACTATCTGTCAGACTGTAATACATATTCAGAAAAATGAACAAAAATCGATTTCAGTGGCTACTTTAATAAAATTATTAAACCGTCCTTTATAAATAAAGACAGTCATGAGGTACTCGACGTCACGTTCGCTACTGAATCGCTGTTAGACCAAATTATTGGGTACGATGTGCTGGACGACCACTCGTTCTCAGATCACCATGGCATAGAATACAAACTTCTCAATTCTAAACCTCTGTACGAACCGAATGACAAAGTCGGCCTGGATAATCTGGTCCATCACATCACTACATCTTTCAATAGTTTCCTTGGTACAAGAGTAGGTTAGTTTAGGTTAAAGAACGCCTAGCACACACACAAGAACGCACAGCTGGCGAATATCCCTCTTTGTGAGGTTCAACAAATCGTTGGTTCGGGTTTGTGATATGACTCGCCAGAGAGACATAGTGATCTTACAGTCCGATCTGGTTGACCATTTCTTGTTAGCTAGATCTCTGTAGAAGCGCTCTATATTGCCGAAGAATTCACAGAGTGGAGAATATAGAGATAATTCTGCCCTGGCTGTAGAAGATATATGAGGTCTGCATTAAGCTCTTGCATATCCCCAGTCGATGGAGAGACACCAATGTAGTTTTCATACCCTAAGCGGGAAAGATATCACACACTCGACCTCATGCCAATTAGTCTGTCCTCGTTTCTATTAAAAGGACTACAAAGACCTGGATACAAAACTCTGCTCGGGAAACCAACATAGTACATACATATATCAATGGCAAGTCTACATAATCGGCCCTGTATGAACGGGTGGGTGCTATCGAATCGTCCCAACATTTCAATGAGTACACTATGGTGGCCTTTCGTGGTATTGAAGGTACATTTCATAACATTCACTCAGATGCTGTAATTGCGGCGCTGCAGCATCTAAGGTTGAATTATATCTCGATAAGACTTATTCAGAAGTCACATTGCAGCAAGCCTCGGGTCGCAACTCTAGCGCGATTTGTAAACAGAGGGACTCCACTATCTCCACTAATTTGGAACCTAGCGGTAAATTGTATCCTGTTAGAACTAGAACGTTGTGGCCGCAAAGTCGTGGAATAAGCCGTCGACGTTGCAATCGCAGTATCCGACAAATTCGAAAACGTCCTCATAGACATTATACAGATGGCATTGAACAAAATGGCCCGATGGACCAAAAGCAGTGGTTTGAGCGTTATCCCAAACAAGACAGAATTGTTTCTCTTTACTAGGAGGAATAAGGTTCCACCTGTGGACCCTCCTCGGCTAAATGGAACTGAGATAGGCTTTTCTGACAGTACATAATGTCCTAGAGAGGAAACTGAACATCAGAATTATGAATTGGAACGGATGAGGAAGACCAACGTCGAATTATATTCCTGTAGGCAAGCTGTAGGGTCGTGTTGGGGCTGTCTCTCATAAAATCATCCATAGCATTAGTTCGCCTAATACTACAGGGCGGGCCTAAAGAAACAAGGGGTGTAAAAGTTTAATAACTTTTTCGTTTATTATTTTTTTTTATTTTTTCTTCCAGATTATATAATATACAAAAAGCAAATTTTTTTACACTAAGTATGAAAAATAATGTCTCTTAAATGACCACCGTTTTCAGCTTCGCACTGATGGGCTCTTGTTAGAGCATTTTCCATAACACCTTTCAAAACTTGTGGCTGTAGCGTTCGAATTTCTGCAACAATGTTTGCCTTGAGTTCAAGGATTGTCTCTGGCTTGTTCACATACACTCGCTCCTTCAAATAACCCCAAAGAAAATAGTCGGGTGCTGTCAAATCTGGCGATCGCGCTGGCCAAATAATTTCCGAATTTCTGGAAATTATTCGCTCTCCAAAAATTTGACTTAAAAGTGCCATTGTGTCTCGGGCAGTATGGGCAGTGGCTCCGTCCTGCTGAAACCACATACCAGGTCTGTTTTCAAGAGCAGGACGTAAAAAATTGTCTATCATAAACCGGTTACAGCACTTCCATCTTCATTCTCGAAGAAGTAAGGCCCAATGACATTTTCAGATGTGATCCCACACCATACTGTACACCCAGAACCTACAGTTCTGCTTATTAATAAAGCCATTCGATATGCTCTTTGCGTTAAAATAATTGATCTCTTGTTTAAATAATAAAATTATATTGTTCTGGTTCTCTGTTCAATTGTGAACCTCTCCATTATAAATTCTCCAAGTGTTGTCTATATAATCTGAAAGAGAAAATAAAAAAAAATTAATAAACGAAAAAGTTATTAAACTTTTACACCCCTTGGTTTCTTTAGGCCCACCCTGTACAAGTACGGCATTGTGGTGTGGTGTACGGCAACTGATTTCCGGATTCGTCACCAGTCAATTAATGGAAGATTAGAAATGTCTGTCTAAGCATAATCGGGCATTTAACCCTTAAATGCCCCGTGTATCTTTAAAGATACAACCATTAAAAAAATCCTGCGGCCACGGATTTAGATTTTTTTTTATAAAGTGAGTCTATGTTATCTAGAATATTGTAATTATACATAAAAAATTATTTCTACATTTGTTTGTAATAGGTAAGAAACAAATTATGTAAAAAGTAAAAAAACTTACAATAAACGTGATTTTTCGCAGTGTAATTTCTAAGAACAGGTAATTATTTTTGAATTTAAAAAATACCTGTTGCATCTAAAATATATTCTTTAGTGATATTAAGTAATTCAAACAATTCCATGGATTGGTCCCCCCGCAGGATAACTTTTACTGGTTGTATCTTTAAAGATACAGTGAGCACTCACTGCATATTTTTTGATTTCTGTTACGCACACCGTTTATGTGATAGCAAGTTCACTTGTTTGGAGCTTTGGAATAATGTAGATGACTGTTTGTTGTTTTAAATATAATTTTTAAATAAAATTAATTCATAGAAAGGCTTTGATTAACGATGGCAGGTTATATCCGTGTTGGAAGAGTTATAATGAATGATCATGACGTCTGCGAATTACTTTGTAATAGTGAAGATGTAGATGACGATAGCATCGATGGCATTGAGTATAATAGCGATGATTTAAATGATGAGGAGGGAAAAGGGAAGGGGGTTGCCTCTCAAAGTGTGCGAGATATGGAGATCATTGTTGATGAAGATGAGCATATCAATCCGAATGAGATTGACCTAAATACATCCGTTCAAGATTTCTTTCTCAATATGATCAATGATGATACCGATCGGGGAGATTTGATTGAATTAGAGTAAGAAAATTTCGAGTTGCTTAATTCTGAGCCGTATACTTCATCCGGTAATGTCCCAGATACAAGGTTTTCAAATACTTGGAATGAAGTCCCCTCAGAATTCCGTAATGTAAAAATTAATGTTAAATCTTCTGAATTTGAGAGGATTATTTGGCAGAAAGGCAATATACAGTTTAATGACCAACAAGTTCGATTTAGAGGTGATAACAGTTTACCAGAAAATTAAATGGATTTGGAAACACCATATCAAGTTTGGAGCTATTTGTTTCCTGAGTCTTTGGAACAGCATATAGTTGACGAAACAATAAGATATGCTGAACTTAACGAGTCATTTCGTTTTGATATATTTGAACTACGAAAAAACATTGGAATAATTTTTTACATGTCGTATCATAATCTTCCAAACGTTAGAGATTATTGGTCTGATAAAAATAACCATTCCGTAAATGTGGTGAAAAATCAAATGAACGTTCGGCGTTTCGAAAAAATAAGGGAATTCATTCATTTTAATGATAAAACTAATCAGCCACCCATTACTGATCACAATCGAGACCGCCTTTATTTAATCAGACCTTTTATTGACACTCTCAATACCACATTTGCAAGAGTGCCAAAATTAGGTAGACTTTGTTTTGACGAGCAGATGTGTTCTACCAAAATTGGGAGTTATATGAAACAGTATTTGCCCAACAAGCTTAAAGCTTTTTGTTATGTGCGACACAACGGGATATGCGTACAAGGCTCAAGGTGAACCTGACCTTTAACCTTCGGCTAACATAGTGGCCCGGCTGCTTAGAGAAGTACCAAGATTCCAAAATTACATAGTATATTTTGACAACTATTATACAACGGTACCATTAGTAGTATATTTGCGAACACTAGGCATACTTTTAGTTGGTACCATTCGACGTAACAGCATCAAAAACTGTAAACTTCCAGAAGAAAAGGTAATGCAAAAGTTCGAGCGTGGTACCAGTCAAGAGTTTATATGTAATATTCATGGAATAGATGTAGCGTCACTGTCTTGGAAGGACAATAAAATTGTAAATCTACTTTCTACCTATGTCGGAGTATATCCGATATGTGAAAGTTCTGGAAAAGAAACGATAGAACCATTAACCATAAAGAGATTTGACAAAAAGGACAAAACTGTCAAAATGATTCCTTGTCCTCAAATTATAAAGACTATAATCGCCACATGGTCGGTGTCGATTTGATGGATAGCTCCATGGGCCGACATAAGATAACTTTGAAAAGCCGTAAGTGGATAAATAGAGGACACCAGATTGGATAAAATTGATCATTGAACAGCGATTGATAAGAAGGGTAGAGGCAAATTTCCGAACAGCTCTGGACAAACAAGGATGTATTGTACCAAATGCAAAGTGAACTTGTGTTTATCTGCAGATTTTTTTTTTTTTATAACTACACGCTGAAAAAAAATCGCTTCTGTAGTATATTGTCCCAAACATATTCGGCTTGAAACATATATATATTCAGGGTACACTCTAAACATATAGTATTTGGTATATACAAAAATTATATATTTGGGAAGATGTCGTTCTAAACAAATCTTTGTTTACATACCAATATGTTATTATTTGGGACTATTATTTCCGAAACAAATATTTATTTGCATTTAAGTATTCGGAAAATACATAAATTGTGTTAAATTTTTCAGTAATTCAAAGTTAATTTTTTAGAAATGTTAAATGTTCGTAAAATAATAATAATTGAAATCGTATAATCTTGGATTAAAATAAATTACTTAGAGGATTGACAACTAATGATGGCTTGGAATACTCAGAAAATTTAAATGATTGATTTAAAACGGAAGTTAATATGGTATCATAACTGGGAGGTCTAATTCGAAAACAAGGAAAAATTAAAACTGAATTTCGAAAAAGTCAGTAAATGTTTTGAAAATTTTTTTAAATAAAATATATTTGGAAAAATTCCTAAACAATAATTTTATTTGTATTTAAACACATATTTTATTTGAGAAATTTAGTTTGCAAATAAATTTTGTTGTAATATATTAATATATGCGTTCCAAATACATTTTATTGATTTTCAAATAAAATTTATTTGCTCAGAAATATATAATATTTAAAAATTTGTGTTCCAAATATATTTTGTTTCGATTCAAACATATCAAAAAAGGTGATTTTGCCCCGTGTACCATAATTCGTAAAGAGGTAAATTATTGTATTGTTTTTTATGGTATACAAATGAATTTACAAAATGTATATGTTTTATTTCCATTTTATTTATGTTCTCTAGTTTTAGTTTTCAATGTATTTTAAATAATAATATTTAATAAATTATTTTAAACAATAATATGTTAACAAAAATATATTTAAACATTTTTATAATTTTTATATAAAATTTTCGTAAACAAAATCGTTTATTTTGGAGTATTTTTATATGAATTTTAGCTGTGGGTCAATGCCTGGTGTATATTTTAAGATACAACCACATTTTTTCAAATAACATGTTAAAAAAATTGGCAGAATACCAGAAAATAAAGGGTGGTCCAACCATAATGCACGATGTTAGTTGTGAGTCACACCATAACGTCAAGTTTTTTGCCCAACTTAATTTGACTTGGACCAAGTATTGTAAGGGAGCTTGTCATTCATTAAGGTTGCCTTTCTTAACTTAAACCTAACTATTGAATGCAAGAATCCTTATGTTGACATTTTCAGTTTTTTTGCTATATCTGTCAGCCAAATATGGCATCAGATATTCAAAAGTTACACGCAGGGCGATGATTAAGTTAGTTTAACTGAGGATGACGCCTGGTGAGTGAGACCAAGCGTCCACTAAGACCAGAATTGATCCATTGAGATTCCTCATAAATTCTTCTTCCCAATTAGTCAATTCTTCAGTTCCAATCGGATGCCTTGATGAATTGTAGAAGTCTGAGTAGGTTCAAACCTTTAAGCTCGTGCAGCTCCTGAAAAAATGTCTGTATATTGTTTCTTCTGTGGGATAAAAACGGATATTGGCAAAGGAAATGAAAGGTATCTTTCACTTCTTCGGGGTCTTGACACCTGCGGCATAAGTTGTATTTTTTAGGCCAATTCTATGCATATGCTTACCAAGGTTATTGTGTGCGGTAATAAGGCCCACAATTTTTCGTATATTAGTTTTATCTAAGCCTAACAGTATCTCAGTATTCTGGGAAGACATTTCGTTCCCAAGAGTTTTTATATTTTGATTTAATATTAAAGTAGATTAACAAAAGGAGGTGGGTAGACCTCAGTCTCGATGTTGCTCGTGGAAATTGCCCTTGATTTTGCATTTTTGTCATCAGCTTCAATACCGAATATATTTTTAGGGCCCGGTACCCAGCCAAGGGTGATATTATGTCGTTGTTGGAGAACCTTATGGTCTCTACGACAGCGGCTGATTACCTACGACCTTATATTCGTACTCATTAGAGCATAAAGCAGGCAGGGCCATAGTTGGTTGAAGAAGCCGACTATATGACTGATGATACACCAGCAGAGCAGAATAAGGAGAAATATTGTCAATGAACGACTGCCACCACCGGTGAGAAGATTTTTAAATCTACTTCTCTGCTATTTATTTGTATATATTTTATTTTTGTATTTGTTTATTATCTTATTTTATACAAATTAGATCACAGCCATCCCTCGCATATTGATTACAATGCAAAACCTAAATTCCAAACTTCGAAACCCTAAAACATGACAATGGGTTAAAGTGTCATCTGAATATGCCCTACTAAAGTTGCCAGTCCTGCATAATTCCAATGTCAATTAGTGGATTTGCAATTCTCGGAAATGAACTTCCTCTTTTAAATATGTAATTCATATATACATAGAGAAGAGGACATTTTATTTGCCACATTGTTCTTTAGCA
The DNA here is from genome assembly GCA_963930755.1 of Eudasyphora cyanicolor. NCBI lineage: Eukaryota > Metazoa > Arthropoda > Insecta > Diptera > Muscidae > Eudasyphora > Eudasyphora cyanicolor. Next base: position 66,990,132 of record OZ005738.1, read on the forward strand.
GGACACAGACGAATGCTTCCTAATCACCTTCATTCTGATACAGTTCTTGCTACTGCTGTGGCTGCTGCAATGCAACTTATTGTCATTCTGACCAAGGACAGTTTTGGTGGCTAGAGAAACAAAAGCAAACACTGCTCTGGATGGACGGGCGAACGAACGAAGGAGGCGGAAGTTGCTCATGTAATTTGAATTTAAAAACAAATTCATTTTCTTCTGCCTCTCCCCTCCGCAAGAAGCCTCCGGATGGAATGATAATAAAGGAAAGACAAGGTGAAGACGATGTCTAAAAGTAAACTGTCAAAGAATCCATTCAATGTCTTTTTAAATGTTGTCTTTCCAAGTTGATGCCGATGCTTCGGTTGCCTCTACAACATTTGTTGCTGCTACTACTGCTGTCTCTGTCAATGTGATGCTGATAATAATGACGTTATGTTACAACGACACGGGAGTGCTAACTCTTGACTTACTGTAGTTCCATCCCAGAATTTAGCTGAAATCCGTTGTAGAAATGACGCAGGCGGAGCAAAAGCGGCACATCTTGTTGTTTGACATGAACGATTTTCTTACATAAATCAAGAACAGTGACAATCTTACGACTCTATCTAGACATGTACGTTATCTGTTCCTAAGCAGAAGACTTTTTAATGCGATCTTATGGTAATCATGAAGTGAACTCGGCGGCAGAACCGAGAAAACATGTTTCATTTTAATTGAATTCATTTTTTATCATCAATTTCCATATGATTTTGTCTTTCTCCTACACTCTTCGCTCAGTTTAGGTAACTAGTCCAATATTTCATTTTCTTTGCTATCTGTGACCATAAGATGATGGTGCTCATTGTCCAGTTTTCGTTGGAGCCTCTCTAGCCATAAACAGATTTACCGTCTGCTACGACCATGAGAGAGGCCGAGCGCCGTAGGCCATTGAACAACGGGTCATGATGGGCAGTAATTTCCTTAATTACTTTAGATTCACGGCGCCAGCAGAATCCAACTACTGTGTGGTAATATCCTTTATTCGGAGTCGTAACTGTAGTATTAAGGGCTGGCTTTGTAGGAAAACTCATTGTCGGAAGTGTAATCCTGTAAGCAGCATCGTACACAGTGGTGCGTCATTAAATGCAAGAGGAACTCATCGGTGCGGTACTTGTATTTATACATGTGCATGCAGTGGAACATTTAGAACGTCTAGTGGTCGCAAATCCCTTGGTACGAAAGAACCGAGAAAAACATGCAGCCAAATAATAAAATCTAAATTCGGACGTCAAATCGACTGGGATCAAAATCTGAACCTATTATTCTCTTTTTTCGGGGGTGTAGACATAGATCGCTTATACGTAGAGCAACCTGGGTAACGCTAAAGGGTTTATCGTTATTGATTTCACTTAAAGGGCACATTCCTAAGTCCGGAGAGTCATGCACTTTTCAGTTCACAGTCAAGGGGCTTGTTAACTGCGTCCTTTGCTGATACCTAAAGGGGACATCAACTACGCAGTCTTCGTCACGTTTTAAGGGGTATTACTTCCAATATTAATGGAAACCAGATTATCAGCGAACTAAACTCGACAAATAAACTAACGCATTGACTCTGTCGACAAACACCCGACCAGTCAACAAAAAGTTGAAGATACCTGATGATACCCGCCACCAAATCAGCTGCCTCACTGTTTACTGCATGAACATCGCACGTAAGGGAGTCGATGGCACAAGAATTTCGACCACCAATTACCCTAAGGTTACACAGCTATCTGCAATTAAATTAGAGAAGTAGTAACAAGGTGCTAAAGTTGCTTGACGGCAGCACTTCAAAAACCAACAAAGAAACCTTGCTAACCTCGTACAAAGCGATAGGCTGATCTGTGGATAACTATACAGCATCAGTGCGGTCACCGAATGTGAGAGAGGTGCAGTACAAGAACTTGCAGACCTGTCAAAATGCCGCCCTAAGTACTGCAACAGTGTGACGCCTCATATCTTTTGTGGACCACCTACGAAGATTATACCCGACCAAGGTTATACACGTGCGACGGCACAACTTTATGCTGTCGAAGCAGTATCTGCTTAGATGCTACCGTCATAGCCATACCAACTACCACCTTGGGGATAGCAACCCCTCTCAGGCAGATCAGGAAAGATCTTCATGATTTGGAGCTCAAGGTCCAACGCTACAAGAGATAACCTTTAGATCAAATAGCTTACCAGGCCCTACTGACATACACTCTGACGCAGTCGCTGAAGTAGTGAACGTCGTGCTAGGGATTCACCCTACATCTGTGGCTTCAGAGGAAGCGGAATTACCACTGCAGAATAGTTTTGGCCCAACTAAGGTCAGACTGAGACTAAGATTCGTATAGGGCGAGAATTGATGGTAACACGTCGAACACATGTCCCGCATTCAACCAGGGACCACACGGCACAATAAACCCATTCAACTGCCCTGCCAAACCTACTCAACATGTTCCCAGGTCTCTTCGGATCCATCCAGTGGCACCTTCTTTTGCCTGTAAACCAATACAGCGGAACCATCAAAACAAGTCGAATTAAACAACACCTATACTGCTACACAACAACAAAAAGTGTTATGACACTGGTTTGAGATCCAAGTCTGCCAAAATGACCGGAGATAAAACTACCTATTCCGAGAGTAGTGTATTAGGTTAGGTTAGGTTGAATAGAGGAGACGTTTAAAACGTATCATGTCCATGGACACACACTGAAGCCAGTGGTTCGGCCTGTTGTGCGCTCCTTCGCTCTCGGAGCGAAAGATTTCTGACGAATCAGTCCATCGTCGTTTATCCTTAAAACCCTGGAGAGATTAATAGATAGTTACATACGACTAAAAGTTATCACATGCTACTGTCCAATCACCGGCATGGCATGCCTAAAACAAGGCAAAGTTCACGGAAAACTCCTTACATGATCTAGTCAGATTTATTGACGCATCTCTCCCCTGTTAATGAACACACTGTGTTAGCATGCTTAGTTATAGAGGGTGCCTTCACAAATCCAGTCGCTACCATTACCTCTGTGGGTTGATAGCAGTATACGTAGGCTCGTTCATTCATAACCTTCTGATTAGGTGACGCATTTCAGCTAGCTTAGGGTCAACTGACCTCCATAGATTTTGTCAGCATGGGAAAGCCAAAAGGGTGTGCTTTTCAATAGAAAATCTCCATGAGCAATATTCTGCTTTCTTAGGGAGAAGATGAGTGCCGCATTCAGCTAGCTTAGGGTCAACTGACCTCCATAGGTTTTGTCAGCATGGGAAAGCCAAAAGGGTGTGCTTTTCTATGGAAAATCTCCATGAGCAATATTCTGCTTTCTTAGGGAGAAGATGAGTGCTTTCTTATTACATATGAGTTTTAGAGTACTCTTAGAGACATCCAACAAAAGATCCTTCATACGAGGGCGGTACCAAAATTAGCCTACATGACATATAGAGGGCGGTAGTAAAAAAAACTTTCTTGAAAAGTGGCAACCTTCTAAAACTTATGTTTTAAGTTTAAACCGCCACATTATTTAGTTTTTTTTTGGAGCACTCTAAGGTAGTCGATCTAAAACTGTAAACATGGAAAAAATGGTTTAAAAATCCACAAAATGGTATTGGATTACCCTCGGTTGAGTGGTTCATGAGATGCCTGAAGTCAAATAGTGCTATACATCGCATATTGACGGAAAATTTGGGGTGAAAAAGATGGGTGCCGCGGTTGCTCACAATCAAGACAATGCACCAGTTCACACATCCACTATTGCGTTGGCCAAAATCAATGAATTAAAGTTCGTATTGCTTCTGCGCGCACCTTATTCCCCAGATTTAGCTACGTCGATTATTTTTTGTTTCCAAACCTGAAAAAATGGCTCGGCGGAAAAAGACTTGCCAGCAATGAAGAGGTGGAGATTGCTGTTGATGGCTATTTTCAGGAGCTGGACAGTTCTTACGATAAACAGCGTATCGAAGCTATTGAAATTCTTCGCTGGAATTGTGGCATTTTCTTTGTTAGGTCGGCTAATTTGGGGACTTCGCTCGTACATAGGGTTTTAGGTTCCTCCGTCGATGTGGAACACTTTTGGCTCTGACTTTAATATTGTCCTCAAAACCGAAGCTGGATATTGGTATTATTATTTTTCTTTGCCCTACAGTGGTTCCAATTTAATACAGCGTAGTTACAGTCAATATCAGTTTTTCATTTGCTTTATATTCTCCAGCTTTAAAAACTGTCCTGATGTGCCAGACAGCTCTTAGCATTTTAACAGTGTCTGTTTTTGTTTGTGAACGATACCAAAATCTCTGCTTATCTCAATTATGTATGTCTCATAATAGAGTTTTTTTCCTCTTTTGAGTATATGTTTTTGAGAGAGTGAAGTAGACTAGTTAAATTGGCATCAATCATTGCAGACATATGTAGTCTGGCATCTTTGTAGCCACTGTAGACAAACTTAGGGACGGACGGACGCCCACAACCTCTGCTGTAGTGATGCTATTCTAAGGCTCAGCACTGTTCAGGAAGATGGGATTTCTTACGACTTACTCAGCATTATGCTGTGGAGTACATAGTACCGTTCATGTCTGTGGCATTCTGTCTGGCGGTGATGTTCCTCTTGATGTCCCTACCTCTTCATCTGCCACTGTGTCTGCTGCTACTGCTGCTGTTGCTGACAAATCCACTTAAGATTATTGTTTTATTATTCTTGATTTAAAGTTTTCTGCTCTTGTTTATCTTGACTTAAATAAATACAACTTTTTGTGTTGCATTTAGTTGTACATGTGTGAATGTACTGTTACTTACAGTTATATAACTGTGTACTCCGATCTGAAGATATACAAATTTTAATATATGTAAACGAGGAGTGGATATACTCGTCATCTGTGCCAAACGACAGTTAGTCAGTCAGTCAGTCAGTCAATTGCATTGGCATTACTTAAATGGATTTCATTTCATTCTCTCATTGTTCGGAGCAAATGCAAATGATGCAAAATAATGAACTTTTTCCTTAAATAATAAAGTCCTATGAGATGCACAATATAAAGATATCGAATGTATACGAAAACTCGTATATTCGGAAGGACAAGGACAAGGACAAGATATGGTTTACTTCAATATTTTAATTTCGATGTGATTCTTACTTATGTAAATTCGGACATATGTCTCTGTCTCTGTTTGTGTCTGTATGAATTTCTTTCACCTTTTGTGAGTGCATTTAATTTAATTCATTTTAAATTATATTAAATTTGTTGTAAATGACCTTAATTCATATTCTTGTTATCTGTAATTCGTGTACATTTGACTTACACATCATATTAATAATAATTCGTATCTTCATGTTGACTTTTAATGAATTTATCTTAAAATGTACTTTAATTATTATATATATTTTAGAGAAATGCAAAGTGAAGTATATTAAGTTAAAGTAAATGAAGTCCAAGGACTTGTATTTTGTGCCATAACAACTTAAGCTTTCTTTTCTCTCCAGAGTTGTCAACAACGAAAGCAACTGTGCTGAGGAAAGGCAAAAGGGAGCATGTGCCTGATTCGGTATACTACCCTTCGATGTACCGACATTACCATCTACGTTCGAATTACAATGTCTGGTGAGGGAATCCAAACATGCAATTAATCAGTTATTAGCTGGTTGTGTTGCTAACTCCAACCATATCGCGTGGAAAAGTACGAATAAATTAATAGCAGGGGAAAATCCGTTACAGAATTTTTGAATACAAACTACCTCTTAACTCTTAACATAGGGTACAAGGCAACTTTCGTTAACAAAATTAAAGAAGAAGTCTTAACGATATGCTCAGAAAACCTTTTTGATAAGATCCATTATTGGAGGGATTCGGATGAACACTTCTCTTTGGGTGACCATTGATATTAATGTGTAGAAGATTACTGAGGCTCTAGTAAAATCATTCGAAAATAGTTACCCACTTCGAGAAAGGAAATCTACCTAAGAGAAACCCTGAGCGTCAGAACAAATTAGCTCGATTGGCTGAAAGGATGTCCGCAGACTTTACAACAGAGCTCGACATAAAAACCTATCAGTTTATTGGGACGACTCGATGAATACAATGAAATCGTTAGGTTAGCGAACGTAACTCCGAAGGCTTTTCTGTTAACAGGTAGACAGCGTCAACAGCATGTCTAAAATAAAAAAGTTCCTCTCAAAAACTCATATCCAAACCGAAACATTGGTAGTTGACGCGGGTAATAAAGAGTACACCGTAAGGCTCTTGATGAAGCTCATTTTCCGACTGGTAATGCTGGGCGAACAGAGGAACAGTTACAGAACGAATGAATACCTATTACGGATAGGTATAACATATGTTATGGCTAAACAAGCTATAACAAGTAAAGACGGATTAAGTTCGGCCATGCCGAATCTTATATACTCTCCACCATGGATCGCATGTGAATGGTTACGGGTATTAATAAACTCATTATACCAAATTTTAGGTTTTTGTGGCGTTACGAAGTCAAATCTAGAGGGACATTTATATGGGGGCTATATCAAAACATGGACCTATGACTACCGTTGTTCGTGTGAAGGATTCTGGGCAAATGCCAAACAATACTTAACAAAAATAACATGACAGCATGACACGACTCACACGTGATCTGTAAAAAAAAGGCTATTGAAAAAAGTATCTCTACTTAGATCACCCTATATATGCTTTATGGGGTCTTACATTAATATTTATTGGTGTTACAAACGGAGTGACAAAATGAATATACCCCCATCCTATGGTGGAGGGTATAAAAAGCTTCTCTTTTTTCAAGACTGCGGGACCGGATGGAATCTTTCTAGCACTTTTGCAGAATGAGGTGGATCTGGTATCAACTCATCTGATAGAGCTGTCACTGCATGACTAGCTCATGCAGGCCTATACATCTATTAGTCTAACTTCTTTCCGGTTCAAAACAATGAAGCGAATAATTGAAGACATGATTAAAAGTAAAATACCTGATGACAGGCTAAAATTCAAACAACACGCCTATGTCAAAGGAATATCAGTGGAATCAGCTCTGCATGAGTCTTCAGCGAAGAAATGTATACACTATGGGCAAAGCCAAGGAGATTAAATGTTAACCCAGGCAAAAGAGAAATATGTCTATTTACAAGGAAAACGAAGATCGCGGTTTCGACGGGCCACGATTCCTGGATAAGACAATTGCTATATCTAAAAAGGTAAAATACTTGCGAGTAATCTTGGATCGGAAACTGATTTGGAAAGATCATATCGCTCATTCACTTCAAGAGTGACATAACTCAAAATTTAAAATTTTTGAGGTTGCCTTACAAATTTCCATAAATTAATCTCAGCGAAATTTTATGTATAAGTAAACAACCATATTTCGTATTATTCAAGCGTATTTAAACATCTTATTTTATGTTACTTATCTTTGTATACGGACTTAAAGTTACACATCTGCCAAATTTTAAATTTTGAGTTATGTCACTCTTGAAGTGAGTGAGCGATATAGAATAAAGAGTTACCAAGTCTCACAGATGTTGGTCGTTGTGGAGAAGAGCTATAGGGACAACGGCCAAATATGACACACAAATATGACTTTAGGGAGATTAGACCAATATTTTTTGGTTGCATGCCGGACAGGTGTTCGACGTGTTGCCATCAATCCATGCCCAATACGAATTGAGGCGGTTACACCAGCCTGAGCTCAATTTGGTTAAAACTAGTCTTGTCTGTGGTGGTAATTCCGCTTCCTCCGAAGCCACTGACGGATGGTGATCTCCTAGCACGACATTCACCCTGTAATTATTATTCACGGCTTCAGCTACTACGTCTGAGTGTAAGTGAGCAAAGTCTGCCAGGTATGCTCTTTGATCTAGATGTTCTCTCTTTTAGCGTTGGACCTAACGCTATAATTCATGAAGGTCTTTCCTGATCTACATGAGAAGGAAGCCTATACACAAGGTGGACGTTAGTAACCAAGCAGATATGACCGCGGGTATGACCTTCGTCTCCTCATGTAGGTTGTTCACTGAAGACATGAGGAGGCACCCTGCCGGAGGCACTGGTCAACAAAGTTTCTTTGTCGGTACCTCAAGTGCTGCCAGCCAGTGACTTGAGGACTTTGTTCCTACTTCTCATTTTACGGCAGATGGTTATGGCATGCGCGTTACACTTGAAGAGGCTATAAATTGTGACAACAAGAACTTTCTTGTGTCACCGACTATCACATTAATTGCTCCTTCACTTGCGCTGTCGCTGTCCATTCGGTAAACAGTGTGGCGGATGTGGCAGCCAGGTAGACATATGTCATCGATCAAGGGGGCGAGCGCCAGAATCTTGTTCTAGTTTAGGCCGCGGCTTATATGCGCGGTTATGGCGAGTAAAGCAGTAGTCGTACTATGCTGCTTTCGGAATCCGTTGATAATCAGCTATCGGAAAATGTCAAGTCAGGCTGGGGAGGATTAAAGAACCAAGTGCCTTTTCTACGGGCGAGAGAAGAGAAATAGGCATGTATGATTCTCCCTTACTCGCATCTTTGTTCGGTTTCAGTAGCGGAATCACTCTGTCCGTTTTCCAGGCTTCTGGTATTGTGAAATCAATTAGACCAATAATAAACTACGCCTCTGCAGTTTGTTGGACATCGTATGTGCTGTCTAGGCATATGCGGGTCAATTAGAACCGCACCAACAAGAGAGTTGGAGACTATACTGCACATCCAACTAATAGATATCCGTATAAGGTATGAGGCGGCGGAATTTCGGCAATCACGGAGTGTGTAAATTGGATTAATAACTCACCAAAGCCTAAAAACGCTAATTTTTTCACAAATAGCCAAATGCCACAAATAGCTCATGGACAGCTGCGTATTTTTTGGGTGCCGGGATACATCGGAGTTATTGGAAACGAGCGGGCAAACAGTTTTGCCACAAAGGGCAGATAACTTCAAGTAGTAAGCTAAGGAAATTCGAAAACTTTCGAAGCCACGAAGGATGAGTTGAAGCTCTAGTTAGTGATGGCTCAAAAATTGGTGTGGATTGCGAAACAGTGGGAGAAACTACAAAGATACTGAGGGGAGACCCAATTGAAAATAAAACAAAAAATCTACTGAAACTAAACACGTTCGAAACTAGTAAGATGATGAGTGTTCTAACAGGACACTCCAGCTTACAAATACATCTTTACCGTATAGGACAAGCTGATAATGACGAATGCAGAGCATGAAGAGGCATACATATATGTATAGTACATTTTGTAAAGAAAAACAAGTAAGAAAGTTCAGTTGGGTAAACCGACTTATGAATCCCCTCACCTTGAGTCCCAAAAAAATATTATTACATTTATTTATTTTTTGTATTATTTAAATTATTATCAATTTAAATTGCATTTAATAACTTAAAAGTATGTACTGGTATTAAAGTTATAAGCTGTTAACTTTTGGTGTAAAATGGTCCATTTGTGTGGGGGGTACCGGCCAGTTTTTACAGTGTAACGAAATTTCAAGTACGGTACGAAACTTCAAGTATTTGTATGCACTGGTATTAAAGTAAAATCTGTTAACTTTTGGTACAAAAATTTCAATTTGTGTGGGAGGTACCAAAAGGGACGTGCCAATAACGCTCATTTTTCTCTGGACTCTTGGTACTATAAATGCATTACACTGTACAAAATTTCAAGTATTTATATGCATTGGTATTTAAGTTATAAGCTGTTAACTTTCGTGTAAAATGGTCCATTTGCGTGGGAGGTGCCAAAAGGGGTGTGACAACTACGGCCACTTTTCTCTAGACTGTAGGTACTATAAAAGCATTGCACTGTACAAAATTTCAAGTATTTGTATGCACTGTTATTAAAGTTAAAAGCTGGTAACTTTTGGTACAAAATGTTCCATTTGTGTGGGAGGTACCAAAAGGAACGTGACAATAGTGCCCATTTTTAGCTATGTTCTAGGTAGTATTTAACCGTTACACTGTACAAACTTTCAAGTATTTGTATGAACTGATTTTAAAGCTATAAGCAGTTAACTTTTGGAGGAAAATGGTCCATTTGTGTGGGAGGTACCAAAAAGGGAGTGGCCACTTCGCCCATTTTTCTTGAGGTGTTAGCGACTAACAAACAAATACTATGTGTGAAATTTAAGAAGATTCGTGTAAGTATAATAGAAGGTATTAAAGAATCAATATTTCACTAAAAGTTAACCCTTTGCGGGGGAGGTACTAGAAGGAGTGGGCCAATATGGCCCATTTTCGAACTTAGCCGGAGATAGAGAAAAATATTACCCCATACCAAATTTGAAGTCAATCGGTTACTCCAGACAGCAGACAGACGGACATTGCTCAAATGACCGAAAACGGATTTCCGCCGAACATACTTAGGGTCTTAGGTCACTCCTTCGATGTGTTACACTTTTGGCTCGTAGCAAATGATATATACCCTCCTCTCTAAGGTGAGAGTCAGAAAGTTCAGTCGGGTAAACCGACTTAAGAATCCCCTCACCTTCAGTCCCAAACAATTTCAAATTTATTTATTTTTTGTTTTAATGAAACTATTATGAATCAACTAATCTATTTATATCAAAAACAAGTAAGAAAGTTTCAGTCGGGTAAACCGACTAAGGTATACCCTCACTTTGTGAGTAATGTAATATATAACATTACACCAACAAATCTGTCAATTTGTGTGGGAGGTACCAGAAGGGGTTTTCCAAAAACACGTATTTTTCGGTAAATACATTGCATTGTGCTGAACAATAAGCGTTTATGTGCACTGGTATATTAAAGTTACGAGCTATGTAATTTTGGTCATTTTGTGTGGGAGGTACAAAAAGGGGCGGGGTGATAACGCCCACTTTTTACAGGACTATAGGCACTATAACAGCATTACACTGTACAAAATTTCAAGTATTTGTATGCACTGGTATTAAAGTTACAAGCCGTTTACTTTTGGTACGAAATGGTCCATTTGTGTGGGAGGTACCAAAAGGGGCATGCCAACTTCACCCATTTTTCTCGAGTTAATAGCGACGAATTTACTAATATTATGTGCAGAATTTCAAAAGATTCGAGTAAGTAGTATAGAAGTTATCAAAGAATCAATATTTCACTAAATTTTAACCCTTTGTGTGGGAGGTACCAGAAGGAGTAGACCAATATGGCCCATCTTCGAACTCATCCGGAGATAGATCAAAATATTACCACATACCAAATTTGAAGTCAATCGGTTACTCCTTTCGAGAGTTATCGTGCGCACCAGCCAGCAGACACACAGACAGACAGACAGACAGGCAGACAGACAGACAGACAGACAGACAGACAGACAGACAGACGGACGGACATTGCTCATTCGACTTAAAATGACCCAAAACGGATTTCCTCCGAACATACTTAGGGTCTTAGATCACTCCTTCGATGTGTTACACTTTTTTCCGTAGCAAATGATATATACCCTCGTCACACTAAAGTGAGGGTATAATTATCAAGCATTAATATTATCCATTTGTGTGGAAGGTACCAATAAGGGGGTTCCAATGACGCCCATTTTTCACTGGACTGTGGACCAATATGGTCGAACTTCGAACTTAGCCGGAGATAGAAAAATATTACGGCATACTAAATTTGAAGTCAATCGGGTAATCCTTTCGAGAGTTACCATGCGCACCAGCCAGCAGAAAGACAGACAGACGGACGAACATTGCTCAACTGACTAAAAATTACCCAAATCTAATTTCCACCAAACATACTTGGGGCCTTAGATCACTCCTTCGATGTGTTACACTTTTGGCTCGTAGCAAATGATATATACCCTCCTCCCTGTAAGGCGAGGGGATAAAAAGAGAGACAACATTTGTGGCCTTTATTGAAAGAAGTAAGAAAATGACAATAATTTCTTTCACACCCCTATGAACAAATATAATAATTACAAACTTTGTATCAAATTTAATAGAAATTCAATTATTTTATTTTCTTTCTGCAATTTATTTAATTTCAAAGTGCATTTATTCATGTCTTTGACACACGTATATCCTTTGGCAATATAAATATCCTTTAATTTGCTGTTCAAATAATAATTTTATTTTATTGATTTTGAAATTGGTCAAATAAAAATTCTTAGTTATATTTATCCAATCAATAATATTAAATTTTTGGAAGAGCAACAATAATATATCTATGTATATTAGTATGGATCGGTCCCCACACACAAAAACAAAAGTTGAAGTGAACACCCCCTACGTTTAAAGATTATTCAGAGCAGCAACATTTATTTTGATCCGTTCAAATGGATTTATTGACAAACCATGAACAACGGTATACATTTCGTTTCGATAGGACGCTAATTAACAACATAGCGCAACAAGTGAATTATAGGAGCAGTAGGGTGGCCTACTTTTTCGTGGTCGTAATGAGAAATAGGCATCATATGGAGGCAGGAAACGAAATACAGGAAGTCAACAGTCAAAATTGACTTCGGAGTCAAAAGTGATCAAAGGGCTAAATGGAGCCATTGACAAACCATGAACAACGGTGTGCGTTTTGTTTCAATAGGATACCAAATAACATCGCTGCAAAAAAAAACCTATTTGGGCCGTATGTAAGGTGCACGGATCAACAAATATTTTGTTGTTTTGAAATTGTCTTTGAAAAATTTAAAGATTATTATACGTAGGGGTGTCCGCCTCAGCTTTTTTCCGACCCATACTAATGTATATCCTTCTTTATGTACAAGGAGCGTATGGGTAATATATCAGGAAATGCTAATAACACGTATACGCTCCGGGCATCCCATGCATGAGATGGCAAGAGTGCTATAAATTGTTTATTTTATTTTACTCAAGTTTTTCAGTTTCTTTAACTGAATTCGTAGAATTTCAAATAGTTTAAGAAATGTTGACAAATATTCGCATTTGTTGTGAAGAAACCGAGTCAAATTTTCCTGAGCTATAATTACTCGTATATTTGTTTGCCAAATATCCTTAATCCAAAAGCAACGATCCAATAAACATTACCTATATATTACAATTTACTATAACTACAGTTTCCCGCATTGAATTGAAATAAGTATTATTGGAAACTTTCTTCTCCATTTCCATTTTTCATTCAAACTTTTTGAAGCGTATTGTATTGTGTAGAGGAGTGCGCAACATATTTTAATTATGGCTGTTCCATGTCAAACTTTTATCTTTATTGCGACACTCTAAGAGTTCTTTCACGGTTGCTGGTTGCTTGGTTGATGCACCCGGAAGCCAAAATCATGTTTCAACTCCGCTGCATACGGAGTATCCACATTACACGAGCATACGAGTACAAATGTGCGTAAATATGTATGTATATGCAAATATGTGTAGTATACCTACCTATACATAAATACATACATACTAGTACTGGTATATGACAGCTACATGCATCGCATTCGTGTAGGAAGGAGCTAAATTGTATGCCTGAATGTATCGTATGAGTTTGTACACATTTTTAATATGGGACATGTGTTGTCTGCCGGATTTCTCTGCTCTGTTCTGCACTGCTCTGTTCGAGAGATAAACAACGCCATTAGTGGAGTGACTTCTATGCCGGGAACCGAGTGTTACAAAACTTAACAGGACAGAGCAGAATATTTCTTCAATCTTTAGCAGAACTTAAGCAGGACTTAAAAGCATTGCCAACAGGCTTCTTTCCTTAACTCCCATCATTAGACGCCCTTCTGTAGGAGTGCACAGTGACATCATAAATTTATTTACACAATAAAAACAAGTAGGAAAGTTTCATTTGAGTAAAAAACCTACTTTATGAAAAATATAATATTGTATACTCGTATGTGGGAGACGCCAAAACGGTAGAAACATCTTGTTCATACTTTATTAGACTCAAGTCATTGGAAGAGTAATATAAAATGGTTGAAGGCACTGGTACAGAATTTTTATATACTTTTACCAAAGGGGGTATAATTTCTACACTTATCCATAGATTTTTATACCCTCCACCATAGGATGGGGGTATATTCATTTTGTCACTCCGTTTGTAACACCTCTAAATATTGATCTGAGACCCCATAAAGTATATATATTCTTAATCGTTGTAAAATTCTAAGACGATTTAGCCATGTCCGTCTGTCCATCCGTCTGTGGTAATCACGCTACAGTCCGCAATAATAGAGCTATGTTGATCAAATTTGGTACAAATACGTCTTATAGTTGCAGGATGTTTGGGATTGCAAATGGGCCATATCGGTCCATATTTAAATATAGCTCCCATATATAGCATCTAACTTGTTGTGATTCCTACTGTCCTCACTATATTTATACCCTCACTTTAGTGTGACGAGGGTATATATCATTTGCTATGGAAAAAAGTGTAACACGTCGAAGGAGTGACCTAAGACCCCAAGTATGTTCGGAGGAAATCCGTTTTAGGTCATTTTAAGTCGAATGAGCAATGTCCGTCCGTCTGTCTGTCTGTCTGTCTGTCTGCTGGCTGGTGCGCACGATAACTCTCGAAAGGAGTAACCGATTGACCTCAAATTTGGTATGTGGTAATATTTTTTTCTATCTCCGGCTAAGTTCGAAGATGGGCCATATTGGTCCACTCCTTCTAGTACCTCCCCCACAGAGGGTTAAAATGTTGTGAAATATTGATTCTTTAATAACTGCTATACTACTTATTCGAATCTTTTGAAATTCCACACATGGTATTAGCTTATTAGTCGTTATCAACTCGAGAAAAATGGGCGAATTCGCCACGTCCCTTTTGGTACCTCCCACATAAATGCACCATTTTGCACCAAAAGTTAACAGCTTATAACATTAATAACAGTGTATAAAAATACTTGAAATTTTGTACAGTATTATGCTTTTATATTGCCTACAGTCCAGGGAAAAATGGGTGTTGTTGTCACGCCCCTTTTGCTACCTCCCACACAAAGGTACCTTTTTGCACCAAAAGTTAACAGCATATAACATTAAAACCAGTGTATAAAAATACTTGAAATTTTGTACAGTGTAATGTTTTTATAGTCTCTACCACGCCCCTCTTTGTACCTTCCACACAAAATGCCCAAATCATACCACAATTTAATGTCTCATAACGTTTATACCAGTGCACATAAATGCTTATAAGTCGGCACAGTGCAATGAATTTAAAGTATCTAATGTTCAGCAAAAAAAAGGTGTATTTGATAAACCCCTTCTGGTACCTCCCACACAAATTGACTGAATAATTCGAGTAATATTCAATATTACATTACTCACAAAGTGAGGGTATACCTTAGTCGGTTTACCCGACTGAAACTTTCTTACTTGTTTTTGTGTTTATACCCTCACTTTAGTGTGACGAGGGTATATATCATTTGCTACGGAAACAAGTAAGAAAGTTTCAGTCGGGTAAACCGACTAAGGTATACCCTCACTTTGTGAGTAATGTAATATTGAATATTACACAAATTATTCTGTCAATTTTTGTGGGAGGTACCAGAAGGGGTTTAAGAAATACACCTATATTTCGCTGAACATTGGATACTTTAAATACATTGCACTGTGCCGAATTGTAACCGTTTATATGGACTGGTATATTAACGTTGAGATATTAAATTGTGGTATAATTTGGCCATTTTGTGTGGGAGGTACAAAAAGAGGCGTGGTGATAACGCTCATTTTTCACTGGACTATAGGCATTATAAAAGCATTACATTGTACAAAATTTCAAGCAATTGTATACGCTGATATTAATGTTATAAACTGTTAACTTTTGGTGCAAAATGGTGCATTTGTGTGGGAGGTACCAAAAGGAGAGCGGCAATAACGCCCATTTTTCACTGGACTGTAGGCACTATAAAAGCATTACACTGTACAAAATTTCAAGTATTTCTAAACACTGGTATTAATGTTATAAGCTTTTAACTTTTAGTGCAAAATGGTGCATTTGTGTGGGAGATACCAAAACGGGCGTGGCAATTTCGCCCATTTTCCTCGAGTTGATAGCGACTAACAAACTAATACTATGTGTGGAATTTCAGAAGATTCGAATACGTATAATATCAGTTATTAAAGAATTAATATTTCACAACATTTTAACCCTTTGTGGGGGAGGTACCAGAAGAAGTGGACCAATATGGCCCATCTTCGAACTTAGCCGGAGATAGAAAAAAATATTACCACATACGAAATTTGAAGTCAATCGGTTACCCCTTTCGAGAGTTATCGTGCGCACCAGCCAGCAGACAGACAGACACACAGACAGACGGACGGACATTGCTCATTCGTCTTAAAATAACCCAAAACGGATTTCCGCCGAACATACTTGGGGTCTTAGGTCACTCCTTCGATGTGTTACACTTTTTTCCGTAGCAAATGATATATACCCTCGTCACACTAAAGTGAGGGTATAAAAAGTGTAACACATCGAAGGAGTGACCTAAGACCCCAAGTATGTTCGGCGGAAATCCGTTTTGGGTCATTTTAAGTCCTGTAAAAAATGGCCGTTATCACCACGCCCCATTTTGTACCTCCCACACAAAATGACCAAATCATACCAAAATTTAATATCTCATAACGTTAATATACCAGTGCAAATAAACGCTTATAATTCGGCGCAGTGCAATGTATTTAAAGTATCTACTATTCAGCGAAAAATATGTGTATTTGTTAAAAATCTTCTGGTACCTCCCACACAAATTGACAGAATAATTCGTTTAATATTCCATATTACATTACTCACAAAGTGAGGGTATACCTTAGTCGGTTTACCCGACTGAAACTTTCTTACTTGTTTTAAATATTTTTTCTTATGTTTAGACCCCCATTTTACACTAGACAATGTTATACACAGGCCTTCAACCAAATTTTATTAATTAGTGATATCAACCCTTTGTGGGGAGGTACCCGGGCACCTACATATGAGTCATTCCATGCCGAACGGGACGATTTTTGACATCACTATTTTCGATTGCTTCGAAATGTTGTGTATGTATTATTTCCCAAAAAATATCTTATACGTAGTTCAAGAAAAGATTTTAAAAAAATTTCTTTAAGAGTTATGATCAATTTAAATATTACGAAATTACATTTCTTTAGCTTGTATCTCCTGAAATACGTGACCGATTTTAATGTGTTATACCTTGTTTTGAAAGTAATTTCAACTACTACAGGGTTTTCCAACAAGAGGTAGGACCGTGTAGTTTAGCCTAATAGACTAGATTCAATCATAAAATTAATTTTGATATTTTTGATGTTACGTGATTTTGGATTTCAGATGACGATATATAGATTTGTTAGGGAAAGTTGACAGGTTTGGAAAAATCTTTAACTTTAAATTCGTATAATACTCGTATGTGCATTATATATGTATATAAAAGGTTTTTTTTACTAACAACTAATAAATTATATCGATAGACATTAAAATGAAAATTATCAGATATATATTGAGCTATAATCATGTAATTTCTAATTATATTTATTTCTTTTATTTTCAGGTATGCACAGTTAAATATTGACATTAACGTAAGTCATTCTGTTTTTTTGGACTAAAATCGGTGGATTGCAACAATTGATTTTTATAGGGAAGTTTTGAAATCTAGTCAGAAAAAATATTGGTAAAAGCTGAAGATTTTTATGATATATGTTTTGCGTGTAGTTTAGAAGCTGATAAATTACGAAACATTTGAATATTTCACAGTACAACACATGATTTTGGGAATCAATTCAGAGAATTGGACGTGAAGCTAGCCACAAAAATAAGAACTTCCGAACTTCTAGTAATGGTCATATAAACAAAAATTCGGAACAAACCTACCCGTTTTTAATTGAGCCAACTTGACTAAACTGATGATGCAGAAGTTCTTATTTTTAGGGCTACTTTCACGTCCAATTATCAGAATTGAGTCCGAAATCAATGAGCTGAAAATTAGTACTGTGTTTGTTAGCAACCCTTCTGAGTACAAAACATTTTCAGTCGGTTTTCAATATTATGTTTGTTATTTCCCTACAACACACACAATAAAATTGCAATGTAAAATAAACATGAGTCACTTTGATTTCAATATAACTTCTTTTTCAATTTCATTACAAACAAATAAGGAAAGGCTACACCATTCTCGTAATATCGAATAACACAGAAGTATCCAGGTTATGCTTCAGATAAAAATTGTTTACGTAAATTTTCTTTTGGTACATTCAAAATGATTAGATTTGAAATACAGCTTCTATAGCCCTAAAATGCCAAGTCCGAGGGAACATACATATTATGGAGGCCACATCTAATGGCGAATTCGTTTCTGCAAAAAAGGCTAGAGTTTCTCCATTCGAGGACCCACATTGCCAAATTTAAGGAAAATCAGTTAGTAAAAATAAAACAATGATTTTTTGAAAGTTCTGCGATTTTGGAAATTTGTATTTTGTTCGGTGCAGAATCGCAAAAAAATAAAACAACTTCAACAGTTTAGCAAAAAAAAATTTTTTCGCGAGATATAGCAGAGTCATTTTTTTCGAGTGTATTTAGAAAATTGTCCATTATTTATAAACCATTAGTCCGATTCGACTGAAATTTGGCACATGCGATCAAAAACAAATTAAGTTATTAAGATTTATTAACATTTAAAATTTTTATGGGACGTTTTTGAAAATATTGCAAAATATTTTTTGCACATGCAAATATATCCACTTTCTGGAGCAACAATTTTGAAAATTTTATTTGCGAAATTTTACGTATATTGTTATGAATCATAATTAGAAACAATAGTTTGGAAGATCGCGGTCGCTTAGACGCTACATTGAACTTTTCCAAAATAACAAGGTTCTGACAACGGAATCTGATAGAGGGTGTAAAAAAAGAATATACATACGTGTATCGGCGCTTTGAAAGTTTACGTTTGGCGGTCATTTTAGGCGTGGACCAATATTTCCTCATTTTGCACATTCTTATAATGAATCGTCATTGGAAACCGTCCGATCCTTACATTTAAGGTATAGGATATGTTCAGCAACATTACTAAGAACACTACGAGGAATGTTTTAGTTGAAAAATTTAACCCCCTAGTTCGACAATCTAGGGGTCTTTTTGGTCCCTTTTCTGGTAAAGGGTAAAAATCGCCCATAAAACAGAAGTTTAACAAGTCAAAATGTTCTACAGAAGTAAATACCATTAAAATCTACTATAAGTCTCCAAAACTCAAAACTCACTCTCATGCCAGAAATACGAGTGTTGCCATATATATTTCTGGCTTGCGGTTTGAGTGAAGTCATGCTAAAAAATGTCATACTTTCCAATGGAAATGTCAGATAGCACCAGGCAACACTTAGTGTTGCCTAGGCCAGACATATATATAGTAACCCTCGTATGTAAGTCAAAACTTCTAATCAATTTTTAGATTAATTTCGTACTTTTTCCAATTGGTGCTAAATAGATTTTATGTTTTGGCCTATTTCTGGCCTATAGATTTTTATGGTAAATACTTTTGTAGAACATTTTGACTCGTTAAAATGCTGTTTTATGGGCGATTTTTACCCTTTACCAGAAATGGGACCAAAAACACCCCTAGATTGTCGGGCTAGGGGGTTAAATTGTTCAACTAAAACATTCCTCGTAGTGTTCTAAGTAATCTTGCTTGGTTTCCAATGACGATTAATTATAAGAATGTTCAATAGACCGTTTATAGCACATGATGCAAAAAGTGAAAGTTGCTGCGATTTTTGGTTTCCGGACCGAAAAAGTTTCCATTTGGCTTACAAGACTTCCATAAAAATTTTTGTGCCGATCTGATAACCCTAGGGTCTGCCCAAAGTTCATTCAAAATTTTGAACACACTTTATAGGGGAAATATTTTTTTTATTCAAAAATCGTATGTTTAAATAAATAAAATTACATTTCTTTGTATTATTAATTAATAAATAGTTTTTAAATATTAAGATCGGTGAAAAAAACAAAAAATACAATTAATTCAATATTATATTAGATCTGACTTGTTATGTGAGGGACATTTTCTACGATTTTCTTCAATGCACTGTAATATAAATTGATTTTGTTCTTCGTCTTTCGTAAGTATTCTGTTGTAATCATTCATAAATTATACACCGCGTTCAGCAGTGTCGTTAACAACAAACAGATTACGACAAACATCGAGAGTATCTTGATAATCTTCCCAAATGGATGGGTCATGCTTTAAAAATTCAGTACTCAATCCAAAAGCACCGAAAAAATGTTTGGTTTTGTATGAGACGAAATCGCTCAAATTATTACACAGCAATAGTTTCGGGTCGGAGAATTTTCGATTGTTTTCCAGATTTACGACGGGCTCTGTTCATTGCAGATGCCTAACCATTTTTCGTTTCTCTTCGAGTGAAACATCCGAATCGAAAAATGCCAAAGCCATTGATTCTGGGGCCAAATACCACAAATGATTTTTCCATTTCTTCAAAACCGCTTCAGACACATCTCGGTCGATTTCTGCATATGCGATGGAGTCTTTCAACAAGTGTATATCTTGATTTGGTGCTCGTATGGCATTTGTGCATGTAAACCACGCTTTGACATACAGCCGCACGAGAAAAATACATATATTCCGTAGCCCACTGGACTCTCGTTTTGTCAATGCAAACTGCTCTCGAAATAGGTATATTTTTAAGGCATAAATGCCTTTTCCCATGAACCTTGCGTGGGATGTTGGACCAGGTGTTCGGAAGTTATCGCCGACACCACCAATAAACATTATTGTTAATTGTAATAGTTCCTTGTAATCAGCTCGGATTTGTGTTTCATT
This sequence comes from Eudasyphora cyanicolor, assembly GCA_963930755.1. Lineage (NCBI taxonomy): Eukaryota > Metazoa > Arthropoda > Insecta > Diptera > Muscidae > Eudasyphora > Eudasyphora cyanicolor. The sequence continues at coordinate 67,010,839 of OZ005738.1, forward strand.
TAGCTGTTTAATGCAGAATTTTTTAATGACTTAGCAATCAGCATTACTTATTTTTGAGCGTACAGTTGGATCTTCGAGTCCGTTTTTAAACGATTTGTGGTCGAGACTTACCCAAACGGCAGCAAAACGATTAAAAATAGGCACTTCAGGACCACAAGTCGCCGAAGTTTAACCTCAAACACATGTTTCAATACTATCTCCATCATGTGATGAGAACATGGGAACTTGATTAATTTTCGATCTAATTTGTTCTGCAACAAAATACACGATCCAGTGTTTTGACCTGTATTTGATGAGTGTATCATGAATGACTTTGGCCATCTTTTCTCCAGTACCAGCCGGGATTTTGGGGGCGCCCAAAAATTTTGATGTGTAGATCGATTAATCACAAGCTCACCAACAGTGGTCAGAGGCGTCGCAGCATTTTACATTACAGTTATCACATCATGAAATATCTGTCTGTTTGACGGCAGTTTGGCTCCAGATATTGTATGTGATACATGCCCAACTGATTCTACGGTGCGAAATTTATCACTGGATCTAGTAACAATTTTGGATGTGGTCGGTCTGAAGACAAATAAGAATATGACTAAAATTAAATTTTGTGCGAAGCTGTCCCTTTCTCAATTCACTTAGGCTGGAGGCAGAGCGCGTTCTGTAAACGACCCTGCTGCATGGCCGTATGGCGCGCTGCAAAGTTCTGCTTATGTTTTCTTATTTGACCAGTAGAAAAATGTCAGACTGATGCGAAAAACTATCATGCAAATCCGTTGTTTTTTTTCATGCATGCACAAGCATGATCTATTTTTTATTGTGATTGCTCTTACGTCTACATATGTACATAGAGGCCATGTCGGTGTGCATGCATGCCCTGTCATGACGTAAAATTCAAATGAAAACTGCTGTAACTTTTTCGTTTCTCGGTCGATTTTGATTGTTTACGACTTGTAAGAAAGAAAATTTTATTCAAAGACCATTTAAAAACTTTTCATGCTAATTAAATATTTTTTAATTACTTGAACATGTGACATTTGATAAAAACCCAAATTTTGTTCAAGTAAAGTGAGTTTTGTGTTTTCAAACAACTTTGGGCAGACCTTAGCGTTATCCAATCGGCACCAATTTTTTTATTGGAGGTTTGTAGGTCAAATGGAAACTTTTTCGGCACGGAAATCATCACCGAAAAAATAATAAATGGTCTAATGTGCAAATTGAGGAAATATTGGCCCCCCTCTAAAATGACCGCCATACGTAAACTTTCAAAACGTCGATACACGTATATTCTTTTTTATACCCTCTATCAGATTCCGTTGTTATTTTGGAAAAGTTTAATTTTGTTCCACAGTGTAATAGTTTATTGCAAAAAATGGTCTTAATAAAATCAATGTAGCTTCTAAGTGGCCACGATCTACCAAAATATTTTTTCTAATTATGATTCATAACAATATAAGTAAAATATTTTGCAATATTTTCAAAAACGTCCGATAAAAATTTAAAATGTTAATAAATCTTAATAACTTAAATTGTTTTTGATCTCATATGCCAAATTTCAGTCGAATCGGACTAATGGTTTATAAATAATGGACAATTTTCTAAATATACTCGAAAAAAATGACTAGGCTATATCTAGCGAAAAAATTTTTTCTTGCTAAACTTTTTAAATTGTTTTATTTTTTCGCGATTCTGCACCGAACAAAATAGAAATTTCCAAAATCGCACAACTTTCAAAAATTCATTGACACACTTGATTTATTTTTACCCTTGTGCTAAATTCCAGTAATTTAATTATCAAATTTCAAAAAAGTAACACAAAAGTGCAGTTTTCGGAAAAAGGCAAATGAAAATGTTACAGCTTTTGTAGGAACATATCGCTCACTCATTTCAAGAGTGACATAAATCAAAATTGAAAATTGCCAAGATGTGTAACTTTAAGTCCGTATAAAAAGACAAGTAACATGAAATAAGATGTTAAAAAACGCTTGAATAATCCGAAATATGGTTGTTTACTTATAGACCAAATTTCGCTGAGATTAATTTATGGACAGTTGCAAAATTCGCATTTTTGTAGGGCAACCTCAAAAATTTAAATTTTGAGTTATGTCACTCTTGAAGTGAGTGAGCGATATATAAAGGGCTATATTAAAATCTGAACCGATTTTGACCAATATCAATAGGGCTATTACCAGGTGTGAAAGAATCCTTATTGGCAAATCTCAGCAAGATTGGAGTGATGCGACCTGTACAGACGTACTTTTAGGTAGGTCTAGCTGTGAGTCAAGCGGCTCCCCTTGTTTCATAAAACTACATCGCCACATCAACACTTGTGACAACACGCAACGAACAATGTTTCTTATCAGCCAAAATCGACGGAACTTGTCACGACTAGTCGCTGTGCCAACTGGCCATTTGGAGATCACGCAAAGCGGTTAAATCTTCAATACAACGACCATTATAACCTCGTCGAGGCGTCAGATATAGGTCTGGGAGACCTTGTCAAGTACCTCAGCCTATCAGGTTGGATATAATGACACGCGAGTAAGGTGGTTATCAAAATGGTATCTTAATATACTAATTGAGGCTAGGGAACGGATCTTAGCCATCACGTTAACCAATCAGCCAAGGTCTAGCAGTAGTATTTCTAGGCGTTACAAACATATGTCACAAGACAAACTTATAATACCTTGTACCACAGTGAATATAAATATGTACTCTTATTGTCATAATAATGTACATTTTTTTCCCCCAAAAATCTGTTATATTGAAATCAATTTGATCCCTGTTGTAACTGACTTGCCCAGAAATACTTCCAGTTTCGATTGCCAAGATATTGTTAAGCTTTGCTCTCTGAATTCTATGAAATAGCTGTAGAAAAAAATTAATACTTCATTGAATTTTTTCTTTCCGTTTTCTAATGGAGAACTTAATTCTACAAATGGAGAACTTAATTCCTGTCTAAAAATAGAACTTTGAAATTGTCAGCTTAATTTCAAAATTTAATTTAATTTCGCTCAAGCGAATTTAAGGCGAAACCGGCGGTGGTGTAGAGCGCTAGCATGCACTGTTTTGAAGCAAGTAACACTGGTTCAAATCCTCGTCGGATCAAAATAAAAAATAGAAAATAAGGAAAAATTAAAACGAAAAAAAGATATACAAATCTTTTCTTTTTTTTGATTTTTCTAAACTGTAAACATGTCGAAAAAAAGTAGGCATTCGTCTAGGGAAGCGAGTGGAGAATTTGTACACACAAAGCTGCTTAATTCCCTATTCGATTTGAGTTTCGCCCGACTTTGTACTATATAATAGCGTAGGGTATTATATGAAGAATACGAAAGCTGTCCCAAAAATAGCCAAACTGACACAAAGATGGCTGTAGTAGTTTTAAAAAATATTTTCCTGAAAAGTGACAACCTTCTAAAACAAATGTTTTGAGTTTCAAGGCGCCAAGTTGTTTAGTTTTTGTAGAGCACTCTGTAGTGTGATACGTATAACGCACATCCTACATTCATTCATATACACTTTGGCTGTTGGCGTGTTCAATTACATTGTTATTATTCATATCGAGGTATAGGTCAGCAAAGTGCATTGTACCAGTGAGCGGTAATTCGACTCCTTCTGTTTGACTCATGATATATGAACCGTTAAACCACTGAGGAGTATCAATGAATGTGTGTCACCATTATACATAGAAACTAAATAGAACTCATAAGTAGAAATGTATCCCAAATAGTATATAAGACCATTGTACGAGTAGAAAATACATTCATTTTAATAAAGATCCAAATCGCTACATCATTAAAACTCAAAAGCAAACGATCTCTGTGATTTTGTAAACAGGGAAAAAATTGGTCACCGATATGTAAAACAATACGTTCATGTGAAAGGACTCAGTCCAAACAATATTAAAGCCGAGCTATATTCTATTTTGGGGGAGTCTGCTCCTTCGTTTACAACTATAAAATATTGGGTGGCAGAGTTTAAACGGGGCCGTACGAGCTGCCAAGACGAACACCTTAGTGGTCGACCAATTGAGGTTTCCACAAAATGGTATTGGTTGGACCGTCGGTTGAAGGTTCGTGAGCTAGCTGAAGTCAGAGGCATTTCAAACAGTGTTATATATCGCATATGACGGAGAATTTGATGATGAGAAACCTGTACGGTGGGTGCCGTTGCTGCAAGATGGGTGCCGCGTTTGCTCACAATCAAGACAAAGCACAAGTTCAAACATCCACTATAGCGATGGCCAAAATCAATGAATTAATGTTCGAATTGCTTCAGCACGCACCCTATTAAATTTAAAAAAATGGCTGGGCGGAAAAATTAAAAATGGCTTGACAGCAATGAAGTGGTGGAGGCTGAGGTTGATGGCTATTTTCAGGAGCTAGACAGTCCTTCTATAAACAGGATATCGAATCTATTGAAAATCGGGTCTATTTATTCTTCTTTTGCGTATTACAAACAAATGCACACAATTTTTAAACCCTGTACCACAGTGTGGTGTAGAGTATAAAAATCGTGTATCATAATGAGAGCCCGAAAAATCATCATACGAATACTTTGTCAATTATTTTTTTTTTCTTAAATTACTCGATCTCCCGAGAAAATTGTCGTGTGAAATCATGCTGAAACAATGAAAGCTCAGCAGAGCCAAATCAATGCCCGAATCAAAGTGATTTCATGTTGAATTCTCACTACAATTTTCTATACATGTAGGGAGATCGAGTAATTTAAGAAAAAAAAATAATTGACAAAGTGTTCCTTTTATTTGATTGTCGGATATGACGATTTATATTCATAGTTAGCCTTTCTTGCATTCCTACCCAAATATGAACTGAATATCTCACAAAACGGTCGAATCCATGCCATGGATTCAGTGTTTACCGCCATGATATCAGTGATAACTTTTTGACTACAGTTGTCGCTCATTTTGATCTTTATCGAATTTTAGTTGTAAAATATCTTATAGTGAAATCTACTCTAATAATCTTTTTTTATTATATGTATGGGGGATTCCGCAACAATTTGACGGTTTCGAAAAAATTAGATTTTTCAAATTTTTTTTATATTTTTTAGTACACCTGAAGAAACGCTTTGTGGTATTTTTTGAGATTTTTCCGACAAATTATTCTGAAGTTATCATTATTTAAAAAAATGGTTAAGATATTACTCTGTGTATCGGGTTTTTGGTCATAACTTCTTAAAAATCGAAACCGAAATTTTTTGAAACCGTTGATTTGTCCTAGAATTCCCCATATACTTTAAAAATCGGAAGTCGATAGACGTAACGCGCATTTACACTACGTTACTATACCTTACGTTACGAACCGATGCGTTATCACTAAATAAATAGCTTACACTAATTACTCTTAAATGTAAATGCGTTACGCGCATTTACGCTACGTTACTATACGTTACGTTACGAACTGATGCGTAATCACTAACTTAATAGCTTACACTAATTACTCTTGAATTATCATGTTGTCAACTCGGTTTATACCAGTTACCAATTACTCCATTGGAGGAATGTAAAGTAGTCCATTTCATTCCGTTTCTATATGTCAAAAACTTTGCAATACAACTCACAAAAAACAAAGTTACACACTACACCTTTATACTTTTATCTATCAACTAGAAACTATTGGAAATTACCAATTTCCAAGACAACAATGTCTACCGGCACAAAAATAGAAAATTTAAAACAAATTTTCTAAAAGCGCCGGTAGGACCACCAGAACTTCAACTCACCCGAATAAAGTAATTTATTAAAATCATTAGAATGGTATTGGTTAGTACTCGCAGCGGACTATGTTTGCCTCGAAAAAACCGAGCTGATGCAAAACACTTCTTTACTCAAAAAGTAGAAGAAGAAACTGGTTTCAGTTGACGATCCCGATCGTGTGTAAATAAAGTAAATGGTGACTCCCTGTAGTTGGGTGGAAACACTGTGCTGCCGCTGCAGAAGGCAGCAGACAGCGGAGACGCTCAAGTGTCATGTAAGCAATGCGGCTGTGACATCGTCATTGTATTCGCATTGCGTGAATCACTTATTTTATTTCATTTCCCTCTTTCACTCCTTTCTTTTCAAAAGCTGCAGCAGCAACAACAAGAACAACAACGCCAATGTTGACGGAAAAACTTTAATTGTCTTTATAATGTACAACGTACACACACACAAAACTAACATGTAGCCATATGCATTTACGCAAATGGAAGGATAATTAAGACGCGCAAACGCATGTGTGCGTGTGTGTGTGGGAGTATGTGTATGAATATCTGCAGATATACTGTATAAAGAAAGATTTCATTTGATATAAAACAAGCCACAGGCTCAACAAGATCCTATAGTTGCTTGTCCGTCCCGTGTGTCCCCCAGCCGGCATTTGTCGGACGGTTCAGAGAATGAATGAACAAAGAAGGAATCCTTCAGTCGATCAAACTACTACAATTGCCGTAATGAAAGGAACAAAGGGAATGCTTTGATTACAATACTCCTCCACTGAGTTTTGATCTCAAGTGTTAGACAAATTTATTTACCTATGCTTACCGGAAGTCTGTTGGTGGTCCCACACCCTTTTTCCCCACATCTACCTACTCTCCGACCTGAGAGTATAGCCAACTGCAATAAACTATAAAAATATGGGGATGAAAATCACAATAAATGTGTTTCATTCCCTTTGGGGGAAATTTCTTGCGATGCAAATATTTATTCTGGATTTGTAATTATGTATTTTATCAGCTGCAGACTTTGTTATTCCGGATACTTTATGTTTATTTATTCATATTCCTTCTTTTGTTATTGCACTCCCTTTCAGACATTTAGTTGCCACACATACATAGGTACCAATTATGCATTCGAAGCTCCTGTGGTAGACAAAGGCACATACTCACACACACATATCTTGACATTTGAAATTAGTTTTGCAACAATGTTACAATCCGCCAGGCGATTTAATTATTTCTGTTGAAATTTCAATGTAATTAAAAGCTATGGACCCCTGGCAGATATGACAAACGCATTGATTTCTTTAATTCGATTTTGTTCTACGTATAATATTTCCAAAAAAATAGTTTTATTTTAAGAGATAATTTTAAACATTTTTGCCCTTCTTTATACGTTTTATTTTAGACAAATTTCAAATGAATTTTAAATATAGGACAGGTTTGGTTTGAGTGCCAATGTACGAGTATATGTCAGGCTCACTTAGACTATACGAGTATAGTTCAATGTAACACCACAGAAACGGAAGGAAATATATAAGATGTTGCTAATTCCTCCCGTTGAACCAGTAGGTATTCTAGATTTAGGAGGATTCCTGCCTTTAGACTTAGCTCCACCGTGCTATTAACACTCAAGTATATACAGGGTTTTCCAACAAGAGGTGTTATTTTGGTATTCAAAGAAAAATGCCAGTTTTTGAGATAAATGATCGGATGTTTATTTCATAATAAAGAGGAAGGTATGCCGTTAATAATGAGAAACAACATCAGCCAAATGGCCACCACGACCACGCTTACAGGACCATATATTTTTCATGAAATTTTCCATAACCAAATCGCAAAGTGGCTGCCCTATGTCCTCGATAGCCTCACGAATTCTATCTTTGAGGTCTTGAATCGACGCTGGGCTGTTGGCGTAGACCTTATCTTTCACGTGGCCCCAAAGGAAGAAGTCGCAAGGTGTTAAATCACAAGATCTCGGTGACCAATTGTGATCACCTCTTCGAGAGATAACACGGTCCGAAAACTTTTCCCGTAACAGAGCAATGGTTTCCTTGCTTGTGTGGCACGTAGCGCCGTCTTGTTGAAAGTAAACGTTGTCCAGATCAATACCATCCAACTCCGACCATAAAAAATCATTAATCATCTCTCGATAGCGCAATCCATTCACCGTAACTGTTGATCCAACCTCATATTCGAAAAAGTAAGGTCCAATGACCCCTCCGGACCATAAACCGCACCAAACAGTCACACAATAACTCTTGGGTTTTCCGAGCCCCAGATGCGACAATTTGGCTTGTTGACGTAGCCACCGAGGTGGAAATGGGCCTCATCAGTCAAGATAATTTTTCGATGATTTTAGATTTTACGAATTTTAATAATTTCAATGCGTTGTTGAATCGTGTATCGTTCCATTTTTAGTAGTGGCGTAGTTTCTACTTGTCAAATAAAACAAAGAATAAAAGCTTCAAAAGTGACAGCTACCGAAATACCAAAATAACACCTCTTGTTGGAAAACCCTGTACATGCGTCGATCAACGCCCCACACCCTATGCACATGAGTACCAATCAATTCCGTGCTTTTGGACACTTTTCCCTGGTTAGGAGCGAAGCACATCTAAAACTCCTTACCTCCTCAAATTTGCTAATTCCCCAAGTAAGGTTAGGTTAGGGTTGCAGCCCGAGTTACCACCTCACATAGACCAATTGAGGCGCCTAATGATACCACGTTCAGTTGCCCTCATCGGAACCAACCAACCAACTATTTGATATACGAACATCGGTGCCAGCAAGATCTGACAGACTTCCTAGAAAGGCCGACCTCAGGATATCCAGACGTCGTCAAAATTCCAAGCGAATCGGGAAGTCTGCTGCGTTCAGTTTGTTGGCCATTTGAATTTTATATGGGAATAACTCCAAATCTTTGTGCATAATTGACTGCAATGACTGTCTGCTTATACCCATTTGAGCAGATAAGCTCTTGTCAAAACTCTTGGATTTTTTTGTATGGCAGCAGCTACAGCAGCGATTGTTTCCTCCGTCCGATCTGAAGGGTTTCGATGGTAAGGTTAACAAGTCTCGTTTTTACCGCCAAACGTGCGCCTATACTATCTTTGAACCGAAACTACGGACTCCAGTGCGTGGCAGCGGCGGACAATCCAAATTCTTGTTTCAGTGTGTAACGAAACCGCCGTCTAGTATTCACGCTCGACAGTGCTCAGGAGAATATAAGGGTGGATTTCTGACGGTCGATTACATAATCAAAATTTAGAGTGATAGAAATGGAGAAGGATCATAAAACAACTTTGCATGCCGACCAAACTAACTACATGTTGGGCCCTATGTTTTGTCAATGAAAAGCTTGGAGTCTATTAATTCATGATATTATATATTAGTAATTAAGAAAAAAGGTCCATATAACAATACGTGGGTAATGGAATATTGGTAATGATAAACAAAATTAAATAAATAGATGTAAAGGGCAATAGGTGTAACAGTTAATTAAGTAAAATTCATAGAGGAAGAGTAATCTTCCACGTGTGGTTGTGTACTTTGTTCTGCGGTAAAGCGATCGCTGCAACGTAGTTTTTAAACCATCGATTAAATTATAAAGTATAGATGATTAAATTATAGTGGTAAGATAATTATGACGATAATGTTAGGTTAATAGCGATAAGTTAGTAGGTTAAGACTTGTAACATTTGATTCCCATAATTTCCAATTAGTTAAGTGTAATTGACGCTGGTGTTTATCGGCTAAGAATCGTTAACAAGGAAAACATTAGCTTCCTCCTGGAAGGATTAAGGATATTTGACTTAGGAGGGCTTTCAGATTTCAGCTTCTTTTAAATTTAGGATTTGAATAATTCAGTCAGAATTTATTTGGTTTGAGACCATATGTTCCATTTACTTTCTGTCTATTCCAAGAAAGTAATAGAAACAAATACATTTGAATAATTTTTATATTAGAGGCATCTTATTTAAGATTTCGAATAAGTTATTGCCATAGGATAATCTATTTTATTATAGATGTAGATATTTGATCAATTCTTTGAGATGCGTATTTGATGATGTTTCTTTCAGCGTGGTCTCTGAGGCCGACCTCATTAGGTCCGGTCTAGTCGATCTATCTGCAGAGAAAGAGCCTAGTGAGCAACGTTTGGACTTATAGGTATATCCCTTCTTACCTTTCTGCTGCTGACTGCGAATGTAAATATCCTTTCCAATGACTGTCCGCTAATTTCAAAGCTATGTTATTCCTCTTCGCTATTTATTGCTGGAAGATCCCGAGTTCCAGATATCGAATCTCAAAAAAAAGTATATGTTGCGAGATACTTCCTTTTTGCCTTTAAACAAAATTTCATACGTCTTTGTACGTCGACGAAAATTTTTGAATGAAAATTTTATATACTACTAGAAAATTTTATTCAACGACTTTCCTTTGCTGCTTTGAAAAATAAATTTCTGAACTACATTAAAGAGTACAGTAAATTTCTCCACAAGTGTCCCAGTTATCCATTTTTGTTAAATCTAAAAATCAATCTGCAGAATAAACAAAATTAACCAGATTCATTAAATAGAAAAAAAGGTTATTTGAGTTTCTCAATGTGCAATATTCATCAGCCACCCTGTATGTTCCAACGTTTCGATGTTTTCCTGTCTGGCACGAACGAATCACAGGTAGCTTTAAGCCGCACTTCAGGAATGCGGTCGGAGATTTCTGGTGTTTGAATGTGACCAACTAGAGATTCTAATATCTTCTGATGGTACGACTTGTGGTCTCGATTTATCCATTTACCCATAACTTGTAGACGTCTTTCTGTGAGCGCTGCCTCATACTTTTGTGCCGTTCTATGTGATACCAAAGCTATGCTTTATTTCCACTCGTAAAATCTTATTTTACTATACCCTAATTTATGTTCTTTGTTTTTTACTTCTGTTCGATTTTTTTCTTAATATAACTTTTGCTTGTCACAGTTTTAGCAAACTACATAGATCAGTTGTAATTAAAGCTCCTCCCTTCCGTTCTCCATCTCTCCTTCTTATAATAACTGTTCCACATTTTCTCATAAGGTTCTTAAGCATCCGTTGTAGCTTATTTAGATATTCCAATATTGGTTTTCGTGAAAAGATTACAAAGAAGATAAATGTGTTACGTTACGTTTAATTTGGAAAATATGAACTTTTTTCTTTCCTTGGGATGTGGGAAAGACAAAAAAAAAACGAAACAAGAAACCCAAAAAAAAAAGTTGTTAAGTACATATGAATACAATATGGTCAGTACTTTATGAGCTTAAATCTCGGCCGAAATCCTCAAACGATATAATATATTCACCGTTGAAGGCGAGAGTGGCCTAACATTATATTGCGCAACGCCAGTCAGAAGATGTACGGACATTCAAGTTCGATTTCCTGCAACGCACATAAAATTTCCCGCCAACTTATATAACCTTAGGTCACTCCTGCAATGTGTTAACTTTTTGTGTAGCACGTAAAAAATACCTTCCTGCCTCCCATATTCATTTGATGTCCTTTAAGTTTAGTCATGTTTTGCGCTCAACGCTTCATGCATGCCCCTGTAGGAAGAAGAACTAGTACAAAGACACGGAATTCGCTAACCACAAAATGACAGGACTAGTTCCGCTTCTATCTCCATCCTATGTATTTTATTGGCGAACTTAACATTGAGATGTCAGGAATAATTGTCTCCCCACCTGCATTATCTAGCGTTAGCCACTTCGCTAGTCACAATGTGCTACCCATATCACCAGTGGGATTGATATAAAATTTGTTCTTTTGACTTAAAAACGATTAAGACTATTATAAAATTTTATTATAAATGTAAAATTATTGAAAAAAAAAAAACAAATAATCCTGCAGAAAATTTAAATAGGGCATACATTACAGGCCAAAGTTATAGTGGGACACATTACGATATCAACATATAAGTTAGAATTTGTTGTTAATTTTGAGATTAATTATATTTTAGAAAGTCGCTTTATTGTTTTAAAAAAATGTTGCACCGTCGACGCGAAATTCTGAAAAATATTCGCCCTTTTTGAGTGGAACTGATGTAGTACATCGACTTAAACTTTGCTGATGTTTCAAAATTCCAAAATGTGGTATAAAGTCCAGCTTTCGGGAAAAGGGCAACGAAAATGTTGAAATTTTTTGCAGAAAAGAAATCGCCATAAATTTTAATGTATTTTTTAATTTGTCTACTAAGCTCTAAATACGTGCGCACATAATATTGAAAAATACTAAAATACGGTCCAAGTATTTTAGTATTTTTCATATTTACATTATAAGTTTGACCTGAAACTTCATTAAGCTTTTTTCAGCATTTTTCCTTTAAAGTAAAAATTCACGGTTTTGCTGGTTTTCCATTAAATGTATTGACCCTGCATATTCTATTATATTCAAAATTTGATTATGCTTATTGAAGTTTGCAATAATTCTAAAAATCGTATCAATTAAAAAGTAAATGTCCGCATATGTATTAAAACCTATTCTACTTCAATTCGTATGTTTATATTTGCTGCATTTATTTCTCTTTATGAAATGTACACGAAAAAACGTTTTGTCCAACAAAATTTCCAAGAATAGAATTGAATTGACCACCTCATGCATTACCATTTGTTAGTGAAGTGGGTAGTTCACAAGGCCTAGCTACATTACTAGTAATTCTGGGAACAATTGCCACATTCCAGTTGTAATTATACGCTACTCTGAGCTAGCGATGTGGGCAGCTGAATGGAACTATCTACTTCACTAGTGATACCGGGACAATTGCCACACAAAAATCTGCAGGGGCATTTGTGTACATATACATAAATACAATAGATATAAGCGTGAATGTGTTCACATGTATCTACTTATGAATATACAAAAGTTCCATCATTATCTAGGCCTCTTTTTGTTATTGTTCGTCTGTTTATATTGTGTTTTCTTTAGAAAATAAGCAACTTTAGATGAGATTTAATTTGGGTCTGTCTGAAGGCTCCACGTAATCTGATTACAGGATAGACTCACTTTACTCCTTGTCGATTGTTGGGTGTGTGTATAGGTGGCACTGTGTGTGTGTGAGTGTTCCGCTGTATATATGTGTGTGCGTGTGTGCGATGGTATATGATGATGTTGCCACTGATGTCGCCTTTGTGTAGATGTCGTTGTCGTTATTGCCGTGTCTGTGTCAGTACCTCTGGTTGTGTTGGCAAAGATATCAACAAATGTACTTTGTGTAAGCCAAAGAGGTTCACTCATTCTTCACTGGATCAACCGCCATTCATACCATCCATCCATCAGCCATTCATTCAGACAACCGCAGCGTACCACCCGGCCAGCCATACATCCAGTTCGTCGGTCGGTCTGTCTGCATGGTTGGGTGTCTTTCAGTCAGTCAGTGCCACAAAGAATCATCATCATTTGTATTTTGTTTGGCATATCGCTCAAAGCATCTGCATGCAGAGACCACTGGCGGTGTGGGAGGACTACATAAACATCACCAGAATCTGTACGCTATGAGACGGAAGAGATCATATTAATTTTTGCACAGCTTCTGCAGAACTTTGAAATATCAAAAACATACGAAAAATCTTCCAATTGGATTCTAAGAGGCTGCAGAATTTATATACATACACATAATTGTTTATGTTGCGGGGGTCATCTTATACGAGACAAATTTTTGAACAGCTTCTGCAGAACTTTTAAATATCAAAAAAATACGATGAATCTTCCAATTGGATTATTGGATTCTAAAAAGCTGCAGAATTTATATACATACACATATTTGTCTATGTTGCGGAGGTCATCTTATACGAGACAAATATATTCCTTTTGACATTTTTATATTTTTTGGTGACATTGGTGTAATAAAAAATGCTTATATTAAAAACCACAGCTTTTAAAAACAATTTTCTCATACAGATCACACACATAGAAACTACACTCAACAAAAAGTGAACCCTGAATTTGCATAATTTCAAGGCAGAATTTGTTAGTATTGAGTTCATTTTCCCTATATTAATTTCAATTGTTACTTTAAGGAAGTACATTTCAATTGCCTTGAAATTATGCAAATTCAGCATATTTTTGTCCTTATTGCAAGTAAATTTTTACTCAAATTTATTTAATTTATGCAAAAAGAAAAATTATAATTTTTCTTGGACTTTTTTAGACCTTGGCATTTTTGCGATTTTTGATCACCTCCTCCATCACTCTCCTCCATTTATATGTTGGAATCTCTTACCACTTGCCCTTTGGATCAATCTCTTCTTCTTTGCTTTAGGAATTGAAATTGATTATTACAAACGAAATGTTCAATATTATATGTATAAAATTTTACCTCCACTCCGAATGTGATTCGATCCCAGAACCTTCCGTTTTGTGAGCCACATGTTTACAAACTGAGCTACGTCGACACATACATTTTTATGAAAAATTTGTTTTTAAATACAATTATATATCCCAAAATTTTCGAAACAATGTATTTTTATGTACACTTGAATTTGATAAAAGGATTGCCATCATTGAATGATAAATAGAGTTGCCATATACTATATTTATAGGCGACGAGGAAATTTTATTATGAATGACATATTCATATCAATTCCAAAAGAGTTTCGTAGCTCGATTTATAGTGTGTCTGGCTCACAATCATAAGGTTGTCGGTTCGACTTTCGTCCCGGGCGTAACATTTTTAATGTTTCGCGATAAATTTAAATTTCTCCAAGTAACGATGTGCGCAAAAATAAAAATTGCGGAATGAAAAATGACACACACAAATTTTGCGTTTTTGGGACTACAACATAGTCCGAAAATAGTTGATTTTAGTATGCTTTCCTAATTTTTAGTTCAAATTCATGGACTCGAAATGAGGATTCATGATTATTTATACTTAAAATTTCCTAAAACTCACGTTTTCCATTTATAGTTCATAATTTCCTTATGTCTATGTTGGGTGTCCACCGCATATGTCTAAATTTGATAAATTTATGAATATTCGAACTATTTTCAAGAAATATTATTTCAGTACAAATATATCCAAGTTTTTAGTTAATGAACTATTCTGCATATCCCCCAAAACAATAAAATTTTAGTAGTGCTAAGTAAAATTTCCCAGTTTTAAGAAAAATTTAACTCAATATGAATAAAAACATTGAACTAAATTGGGGTATGGATTTAACTCAAATTTAGGAAATACATTTTTTTTGTTTGGGAAAAGGTTGTGGCCAAACTCTTTGGATGATTTAATATTTTCTTCAGCTACATTTCGTATTATTATCTGTCTATTTTGCGTCGATATTGCGAATTATAATGTATCACAGAAGGTGGTCTTTAATGGAGTTTGCTTAGAATCCAAAAACTTGACTATTGCCTTAGACTTTTAGCAGAATTCGCTGTGGGTACTTGAAAATATGTTCGCTGTGGAGTTCATTCTCCCCATCCTCCACCTGGGATGGCTTTTAAATTGCGTTATATTTTTTGCAGAACTGAAAGACGCGGAAAATGCACATCTTTGGGTGCAATTCCGTTCTTTTAGTCAACCCCCACCAGACATGATAAATTATTTCAATGTTCGCCGATTTCTTTTTTCCATTCTTTTTGTTCGTTACATTTGCGTTTGCTCCACTTACGTGCGTATGTTTGAGTGGATTAACATACGCGTGTGATTGGGATGCAAACGGATGTAACTAACAGAAAACTGTGAAACTCACTTTTCGGAAGGATATTGAAACCTTAAATTAATACAAATCTAAAGCCGGGATTCGGAACTGTGCTGCAACTAGGGTTGCCAGATGCCCAGAATTCTCCTGAATTGTTTTCAGGAAAATTTTAGTTTGTTCAGGAAATAACTGAGTTCTAACTAATGCAGGAAGTACTACAAGAAAATATAAATTATACTCATTACACAATGCAACAAATTTTTTGTCAAAGGGCTGTGCATAACATTTTCTGGTGTAATAAGAAGTCATAAAAACGAAAAAAATATTAAAAAAATGTTATGGTACATTAAAAAAACAAGTAAGAAAGTTTCAGTCGGGTAAACCGACTAAGGTATACCCTCACTTTGTGAGTAATGTAATATTGAATATTACACAGATTATTCTGTCAATTTTTGTGGGAGGTACCACAAGGGGTTTAAGAAATATACCTATATTTCGCTGAACAGTAGATACTTTAAATACATTGCACTGTGCCGAATGGTAACCGTTTATATGGACTAGTATATTAACGTTGAGATAGTAAATTGTGGTATAATTTGGCCATTTTGTGTGGGAGGTACAAAAAGGGGCGTGGTGATAACTCTCATTTTTCACTGGACTATAGGCATTATAAAAGCATTACACTGTACAAAATTTCAAGTAATTGTATACGCTGATATTAATGTTATAAACTGTTAACTTTTGGTGCAAAATGGTGCATTTGTGTGGGTGGTACCAAAAGGGCGGCGGCAATAACGCCCATTTTTCAATGGACTATAGGCACTATAAAAGCATTACACTGTACAAAATTTCAAGTATTTCTAAACACTGGTATTAATGTTATAAGCTTTTAACTTTTAGTGCAAAATGGTGCATTTGTGTGGGAGGTACCAAAAGGGGCGTGGCAATTTCGCCCATTTTCCTCGAGTTGATAGCGACTAACAAACTAATACTATGTGTGGAATTTTAGAAGATTGGAATACGTATAATAGCAGTTATTAAAGAATCAATATTTCACAACAATTTAACCCTTTGTGGGGGAGGTACACATACCAAATTTGAAGTCAATCGGTTACTCCTTTCGAGAGTTATCGTGCGCAACAGCCAGCAGACAGACAGACAGACAGACAGATAGACGGACGGACATTGCTCATTCGACTTAAAATGACCCAAAACGGATTTCCGCCGAACATACTTGGGGTCTTAGGTCACTCCTTCGATGTGTTACACTTTTTTCCGTAGCAAATGATATATACCCTCGTCACACTAAAGTGAAATTTCTTTAAATTTCACATTTGTATTTGGTATTTGGACCATATTATTCGAAGTTTATGCTCGATAAACCGGTATACACCTTAAATTAAAGGAAATTATGAGAACTAGTGTTAATAATGACACTTTCACGTGGGGACAGAAGTTTAGTAAGAGTCGTTAAAACAATTAGAAAAAAATTATTTTTTTTTCAAACAACTCGCGAAAAAAAACATAAAAAATGACAAAAAATGTTTTGTAAACGTAGAAATTATATCGCTTTTGGTAGAAATAAGAGAATCTAAGACTAAGATGGACTATGTTGGTCCACTCTTTCGAGTACCTCTCCCACGAAGGTTCAAAATTTAGTTAAATCTTGATTATCTCATAACTTCCATACTACTACTCAGAATCTTTCATAATTCCAAACATAGGTTAGGTTAAAAAACAGACTCACTTAGACTATCCAGTCCAGTGTGTTACCACTGGGACATAAGGTATCTCTAGTCCCTCCCGTTGAACCAATTTGAGCTCACGGACGAATTCCAACATCAGCTAAGATAGCTAACTCTTCAAAGAACTAAGAGACCAAGGTTGTATTCCTCCTTCTGGAGAGAGTGGGGCACAGGTACAGAACGTGTTCTATTGATGTCTCCTCCTCATCGCCTCCACAACTTCTGTAAAATTCATTTACACACATGGTACTTGTTTCTTAGTCGCCATCATCTTGAGAAAAATAGGCGAAGTTGTCACGCCCCTTTGGTATCCCCTATACAAATGGATCACTTTGCACAAAAAGTTAACGGCTTATAACTTTGATTCCAGTCCATACAAATACCTAACCTTTTGTGAAGTATAATGCTTTTATAGTAGCCCCGTAAAAAGCGGGTGTTATTGCCACGCCCCTTTGGTACCTCCAAACAAAAATTGCAAAAAAATGAAAAAATATTTTTTTTAATTTTCACCATTTTTAAAATATGGGTCATAATTTATGCATTTATCCATAGACTTTACGGAAATAGGCTTTGCTTTCTTCGTTATGATCCATTCAAAAAATGGAACAAAAAATTGTTCAATGTATTTTTTTGTGCTAAAAATATAATTTTTTTCTATTTGTTTTATCGACAGTTCGTCGGCTAAGTGCTATTTTGTTCCATACGCCATTTTGTATGATCGGAGAAAAACGCAATTTATTGTTTGATTAAAAACGGGACTGAAGAGTTACAAACTTTTTATTTCATAGGGTTCCCAACACTGTTTGTATGATTCTCATGCATTTCTATGCCATTACATTTAAAAATAAGCAAGTTATAACAATTTTTGTACTTGGCATTTGGGTCCATATCCACTTTTATTTTAATATATTTTCGTATTTGTATTACATGGACCACAAAGAGGGTCGGTATGGAAGGACAGTAATTTAGATATTGTGATCGAAAGAAAGTTAAATACTGAGTCAAAAAATATAGAGCGATAGAAAAATGGAGACATAGAACAAAAATATCAAAAATATTTCCCGTTATTCTGAGTTAAATAAATTTACCTTACCAATATCTCGAAAACTAGACGAGATAGGAAAAAAATGATTGCTGATTCTAAAAGAGCATGCTTGAAACCAATATTATCAACTCCTAACTCAGAAAACACAAAAATGGCGTATGGACCAAAATAGCATTAAGCCGACGAGTTACTAAACTTAATTATCTACGTGTAAGAGACGTTTTCAGCAATTCCGACTTTATCGAGCTTATATTTCAAAAAATAGGGTCCAATACTAAAGGGAACTTCCATGAAAATTTTAATTTTAGAAAAATTTAAAAAAAGCTGCCATAACTTACGTTAAACTTTTGTTAGAATTAGTCACTCTTCTATGGCACAAAGCCTCCTAAAAAACAACTCCTAAATTATGTGCTAAAAAGTTAAAAAAAAATGTTTATAATATAAAAATCAAATTTAAATTCAAAATAAAAAAGTTTTTTTATAATATAAAATAACAAATTTTCATATTGTCAGAAATAAATTTTCATTTCGGTGTTTTGTTTTTTTCGTTCAGTTCCTATTAGAGTGCTGGCAAAAATCTCTCTTCACCGGATTTATAACATTTTCATACATATAACATTTTCTTCAGCCATAGTTTATATATGTGAATGTGCCACATTGATCCACAGCTTCTGGTACCTCGGCTTCAAGTAATTACATATAACAATAATATAATAATTCTGTGAAATATTTTTGTCTTATAACATCGGTACTTGTATTACTAATCTGAATATTTTGAATCCTTTAGAGTTGTTGTGTGCCAAGTTAGGTCTTTTATGTATTTATCTCTTTTTGCAATGCAGCTAAAGTCGGTAAGCATTGTGTGGGAGAATGTGAATTTTTGTTTAGACTTAACATACAATTTTTTGTTGCTTTGATTCATGTAGGTTGGGATGCAAATATGTGAAGATTACACCCGAAGAAAAAACTGTGTATTGAATAAATCACTCAACGAACACAATAAAACTTCTCACATTCGATTACAAAAAAACTGCCCAGCAACTTTTGTTGTAACATTTGCTATACATCCGAAGTTGTGTTATATGTATGTATATTTTCCACTACCAAGCAGGTTCTTACAGATGGACATGAAAATACTTGTAATTTTCATCGCAAATTTTTTTGAATAGTTTTTGAAAAATATAAAAATGTCATTACTTTTATCAAAACTACTAAAGTGATTTTAAAACAACAACAAAACAACAACAAACAAGAACAAAACAACAGGAGAAGGCAATTTTATACATTTCAATTCTTTGTTACCAACTGCTCAAAACCATTTAAATAATATTTATGTTCGACTTACTTCAGTTCTGCAAAATGCGACATTTGCGTGTTTTTTGAGTTAGGAATAGGTTAAGGTTAAGACTGGCAGTTACCCTATCCTATCCTATCCCTTCTCGTTGAACCAATTTGATTGCTTTAAAAGGCTCCAAAGTTGCCGGATTCTAACATCAGTCAAGATAACTATCTCCCAAAAGAAATAAGAGCCTATGGTTGCATGCCACCTTCTAGACAAAGCGGGGCACAGACACAGAAGGTGTTCTCTTGATTCATTTTTTGATATGTTTGAATAGAAAGAAAATATATTTGGAACACTAATTTTTAAATATTATATATTTCTGAGCAAATAAATTTTATTTGAAAATCAATAAAATATATTTGGAACTCGTATATTAATATGTTACAACATATAATATTTGCAAACTAAATTTCTCAAATAAAATATGTATTTTTTTTTTTTTTTTTTGTATTATTTCTTTATTTGCAATCTATTTACAATATAAATATTAAGCAAATTTAATAATTATTTTAATAATGACAGAGAGTTTAAGTTCAATTGAGCTTAAACAAGATCGAAGTTGATACATTCATAGATTAAATTAAACAAATAAATAAAATTACATTTGAATTTATCTAAAAGGGAGATCAAGTATGTGGGTTCGTTTGAGTCTTCTTGTTTCATCACTATCATCTAATAAAGTTATCGCTAATACATTTGGATGTGTACTAAGTCTGTTGAGGTAGTTAGTAGAATATCTCTTGATTTCTTCTCTTATTGTAGGAATCTTTAGATCGTTGTGTATGTTTTTATTATTAACGAACCAAGGAGCATTGACCAATAATCTTAGGGTTTTAGACTGATACCTCTGCAATATTTCAATGTTCGAATTACTCGCTGTTCCCCAAAGTTGGATGCCATATGTCCATACAGGTTTTAGAACTGTTTTGTAAATCAGTATTTTGTTTTCTAAAGAAAGTTTTGATTTATATCCAAGCATCCAAAATAATTTTTTAGTCTTCAGGTCCAGTTGTTTACGCTTGTTTTTAATATGTTCTTGCCATGTCAAACGTCGATCTATCTGAAGTCCCAAATATCTAACGCTTTCAGATTTCGGTATTGTAACTCCATCTAAAAACACAGGAGGGCAATCATTTTTCCTGAGACTATATGTAACATGTGTGGATTTATTGGCATTGACTTTTATATTCCACTTTTTTAACCAACTCTGCATCCTATAAAGATGTCTTTGTACCAAATCGGATGCCTCAGTATCGGATATACTCGATGCTAAAATCGCAGTGTCGTCTGCGTATGTGGCAATTGTTACGTCACTTCCTGTTGGCATATCGGATGTAAATAATGTATATAGTACCGGGCCCAAAACGCTTCCTTGTGGGACACCAGACTTTATTACTCCAATATTAGAAATTTCATCATTTAAATTTACATAAAATCTTCTATCTTGAAGATAAGATTTAATAATCAAATAGTAAGGGGCTGGAAGCATTCGTTTCAATTTGTATAGTAGTCCCTCATGCCATACTCTGTCAAATGCCTGTTTTATATCTAGGAACACACCACAGCAATAACGCTTATTTTCTAACGTCTCTCTTATCACTTTTATAACCCTGTGGCATTGCTCCGGTGTTCCATGGCTATGTCGAAATCCAAACTGATGCTCTGGCAACGCATTTAAAGATTCAAGTATAGGGAAAAGTCTTTTCTGAAATAATCTTTCAAATAATTTTGAAAGTATTGGTAATAAGCTAATTGGCCTGTAAGAAGAAATCTCATTCTCGGGCTTGTTAGGTTTTAACACCATGATTATTTTGGCGTATTTCCACTGAGTGGGAAAGTAAGAAAGTCTTAATATTGTATTGAAAAGAACTGTGATGTATATTATTGCTTTCTCAGGTAAACATTTTAATACTTTCGCGTCGATGTTATCGTACCCAGGCGATTTCTTGCAGTTCATCAACTTCAATTCTTTTTTTATCTCACGAACTCTGAATGGCTTAATTGGTTTTGACATCTGACATGCAACATCAAGAAAATCAATTATTTCTTTCTCATCAGAAATAGAACATGTCGAAAACGGGGAGAATGTATCTTCCAAGAATAATTTAAAAGCTTCAACCTTACTTTTATCCGATCTGCACCAAGATCCAGCCGAATCCTTAATTGGAATATTCCTTTTTTGAGGTCTTTTGATGTACTTTGTTGCATTCCACAAGTTATGATCGTTTTTTCCTGTTGGGCTCAGATTACTCAAATAATTGCCCATATATTCATTTTTGATTTCCTTAAGACGTTGGTTGAGATTTCTCGATGCTCGGTTAAAATTTGTTTTGTGTAGAGGTTGCCTTGTTCTTTGCCATATTTTTCTTAGGCGACGTTTAATTTTTATGAAATTTTTAACGTCCATCGTTACCTTAATACTCGAAGTGACTACCCTTTCTTCCGGTGTAGCTCTAAATGCTGCTTCGTGAATTAATCTTGTAAAAGACTCAACAGCATCATCCAATTCAACACTAGTTTTTATTTGAATATTTAGACTCAAATTATAATCGATGAAATTTTTGAAACAATTAATATCAGTTTGAGGCGAAAATAATCTTAGTGATTTGTTTCTTAGGCTATGGGTGGTTTTGTAGTTAATTATAATGGGACTATGATCCGAGCTGAGATCATCGCTGCCTGTGATGTCGAAACATGTGTTGGAAATACCGGAAAACACAACAAAATCGAGTAAATCCGGGATTTTAGCGGGATCGCTGGGCCAGTAAGTAGGTGTTCCTGTAGATAGTGTATGATAGTTGTTCTTTATAACACACTTGTACAACTCTTTTCCTTTGGGATTTGCTAAGCGCGAACCCCACCAAGGGTGTTTGGCATTAAAATCCCCACCGACAATAAATTTGTTGCCCAGTTTTTTAAAAAAATTTTCAAACTCGTCGCATTTCACACTAAATCTTGGAGGGAAATATATTGCATATATAGATACATTACTGTTATCGCATTTAAGCTTAACGCCCGCCGCTTGCAAGAATTTTTCTGAAATTTGTTCCTCTATTTCATAATTAATGTTATTTTTTATCAAGATGGCTGAACCTGCATGTGCTTTGTTATCTGGATGGTTAGCTGTTATTATGTCAAATCCAGGTATACGACAGAATGATTTGTTAGTCAAGTGGGTTTCTGATACTAATAGTATATCTATGTGATTATGTTTAAGAAAAACTTCAAGTTCGTTTAACATTCGCCTTCCTGAAGATTTTTGTAGTCGTCGTTTACTGAAACCCACCCGGGTGACCCACATGACTTTTTATACTACTCTTAACTATTTATACAATTATATGTGCAAGGAAATTGCACATATAAAGTTACATCTGTTCGAAATTTAATCCAGAATTTTAATTTAGGTCCCGGTTTGATATCAGTGACGCCGTTTCGTGTTTTATTTATTTTCCAAATGCGTTTATACATAGAGAAAACTGGCTTGAAAAACAAAAATATGAAATTCTTTGTATAGTTAGTAAGTACTTTTTGAAGAGAAGAATGAGAATAATTTCTATCGGTAAAACAAATATTGCAAAAGTGAAAAAATTACAATGTACGATTTAGTGTCAAAGTAACAATTCACTGCAGTGCATCCATCATCTCATTACAAAAAAATCATTATAAGCGGTTCAAATTCTTTTCAATATATCTCGGCAAGTGCTGTTTCGAGGTAATTTTCAATTTTACGGTTTAATATTCAAACTTATTTATTTCTACATATATCTGTAACAGGTTGTCTGTAGAAGAAAGAAAAGAATATTACATCAATTTGATAACGTCTACAGTGGACTCTGATGCAGGGGAATCAGACGCATTGTGTATCGAGGATATTGAAAATATGGATTGCATTCCTAACGCTGCAGTACCCGATTCTGATGCTGAAATGGAGCTGTTCGAAGTTGAAGCTAACGAGGGAAGTTACAGTGATGAAAACGAGGAATTAACCAATAAAGCTTCCGAAACGTTGGCTGACTGCGATTCATTCTTCGCTACTAAAGAAGGGGTAAAATGGCTAAAGCAATCACCAGCCCTGAGCCGTTTCAGGGCCAGCAATATATTTCGCGAAAGACATTTCATAGGACCAAATCCAAATACAAAGAATATGTCAAAAGTTGACACATTCAATTGCATTATAAGTCCCGCTGTTAGAGATTTGATAAGGAGATTTTCCAACAAGAAAGCAGAATCTGACACGTCGTGAATGGAATTGTATAACAGATGAAGAGCTGTCCGCGTTTTTCGGAATTTTGCTTATTATGGGCTGTCATATGTCAAATCAAGAGTCATTGGCTGAACTTTGGAAGAAAATTTCATATCCATTGTACAGAGCAACTATGTCTCGCGATAGATTTACCGATATTCCAAGATTTCTCCGTTTTGACTGGCATCTAACCAGAGCAGTTCGTCAACTGGAAGATAAGGCAGCACCGATTAGAGATGTTTTTGTAATGGTGAATGCAAATTTGAGAGCTAATTATCGGCCACACGAATCAATCACCGTGGATGAACAGTTATTCGGATACAGGGGTCGAACTCGATTCACCCAATATATGCCATCTAAGCCGGCTAAGTATGGTATAAAAATCTGGTGGGCCTATGCTTCATTAACATTTTATCCACTACAAGCTCAACTATGTACTGGAAAAGTAAATAACGTAAGAGATGTTAATCAGGGTGAGCGTGTTGTGAAAGAATTAGAATATGAGTATAAAAATTCTGGAAGAAATGTAACAATGGACAATTTTCTACAACACTGCCTTTAGCCAAAGAACTGGCGAATTGGAAGTTATCAGTTGTGGGTACTGTAAAGAAAAATAAAAGGTATGTTCCTAATGAATTTAAAAGAAAAGGAACACAAGACAAATTTGCCTAAAATGCAAGAATCCTATTTACGCAGTACATAGCATAAGTCAAACTAAATGTGAGAATTGCCATAATGGCCCATCTTCTTCGTTAGTGGCAAAAAAATAGAAAATAATTTTGAATATAGAAAAAAATAAATGTTATAATTAGTTTGAAATAAAAAGATATTGAAAATGTATAGAACACTTTTCATTATATTATTATTCTACTTTCAGACATATGAATATTGGATTAATTGTCAATGGTCACCCGGGTGGGTATTCGTAATCGGCGAAGAAAAAACGACAAAATGCTAAAAAATAGCATAAAAAATCCAAATTATTATTTTTTTATTAGTTCATCCGAAACAACTTCTAATTTCGTTCAGTGGGTCGAAGCGGCTTTTAGATCCGATTAAAATTGTAAAAGTTGTTAGAAAATTAAAATCAAAAAAACCACCCGGGTGGGTATTAGGAAGGCGAAGGTTAAATGGTTGGAAATTCCATTGGCATTCCATACTGCTATTACAAGATCTAATTGCATAGCTTGTTCATTATTAATGACATCATATTGATTAATGTATTTGTTAACTCAATTTGTTTGTTGAGCATACTTTCAATCTTCTGCAGAAGATTGTTATGATTAGGTTCATTAATAGAACCTTTTATTGCTTCAGAGTATGTCATGTTAGGTAAATTTTGATGACTGCGAAAGTCGTTGTTATTTACAGCATTGTAGCTTACATGTATGTTATTGTTTCTGTTACCACTCGTTCTCTTCTTTAGCATATTCTGATATACCATACAACCTTTGTAGTTTGCTGTATGACTCTCTGAACAATTAACACATTTAGGAGGGACAGAGTGTATTTTTGTGCATTCTCTGGTTGGATGTTCTAAACCACATTTCACGCATCTGAAAGATTTTTTACAATAGGACTTCGTGTGTCCAAATTCTTGGCATCGGAAGCACTGGACAACATCATCAAAATGTTGAGGGGGTTCAATCTCGATAATTGCATTATCGAACGATTTCAAAGTATATATTTCGTGATTGTTTTGGCTGGGATCTAAATCGACAAAAAACATTGGTAATGGGAACTTAGAGCGGCGACTGATGACATTCCTAAAAAATATGTATTTGAATACAAATAAAATGATTGTTTAGGAATTTCTCCAAATATATTTTATTTAAAAAAGATTTTCGAAACTTTTGTTGAATTTTTCGAATTTAAATTTTATTTTTTTTTGGTTTGACCCTCCCAGTTATGATACCAAATGCAGCAATAACTTATGTTTTAAACCAATCATTTAAAATTTCTGAGTATTCCATGCCATCATTGGTTGTCAATCAAGTATATATTTCGATCCAAGATTATATGATTTCAATTATTATTATTATTTTTTATATTTAAGGCGTTAAAATTTTTGAAAAAATTAACTTTGAATTACTGAAAAATTTAACACAATTTAGATATTTTCTGAATACTTAAATGAAAATAAATATTTGTTTCGGAAAAAATAGTCCAAAATAAACACATTGGGATGTAAACAAAGATTTGTTTAGAACAACATCTTCCCAAATATATAATTTTTGTGTGTACCAAATATTATATGTTTAGAGTGTATGCTAAAGATATATATGTTTCAAGCCGAATATGTTTGGGACAATATACTACAGAAGCGATTTTTTTTCAGCGTGTAAGAGTACTCGGAGCTGCAATTACCACGTCATCTGCATAGACAACAACCTATCATCTCAAGAGAAACCAGAATTTTAGGTTTTGAGATTTTGAATGATACTTTTATCTACCCCCAGGGTTGCTAAAGCCGTATTTATGGCGGCTGGTTTTTTTGGATAGAGACTTTATCTGGTCCTGTCGACTTAAAAGGTTTAAAGCGAACTTTGTCTAGTCCTGATGACTTCACGGTTTAATGCTTTTGATCTCCTAAATAATTCTAGATTCGGTTACAATCTCGCTGGCGAATTTTAATGTATGTACTGCAAAGGATACCCCATCCGAAGTATTCAATGCCTCTCCAGAGTTACTCGGAAAATGTATATCCAGGAGCACCTCCAGCGTTTCCCCACTTTACGTTTTCTAAGAACTACTATCTTTCTTGAAGTACGCAATAGTTCAATGTGTTGAGTCTTTAATTTCCGTTACCTTGAGGCTACGTATGAGCTTTCTACGCCACTACAGAAATCTATCCAGGATTTATTTTGAGACTTTCTAAACTCTTTTTTGTACCGCTTGAGTTCTTCCTTGTATGTGTCCCAGTCCTATTGGGCTCTGGTGGCCTTTGCTCTATTAAAGTGCTTCCCACACGACCACCATGACGAGCGTTTACCCCTTGGCTTTAGTTTGGGACATGCGGCTTGTGACATCACTACAGCTATGTCTTTTTTCTTTTCGATTGCCGCTCCTGCCAGTGTTTTCAATGCACTGGGTGGCGTCTCCAACACCTATGTGTCCTTTCTGCCCTACTTACACTGATAAAAAATCCGTTCGTCACCATGACGAGTCAGTTTCGTCAATATATCTTCGTACTGGAGACGAAAAGTTTCGTACATGCGATGTTTTTGTACGTCAATAGAACGAACACGATCATCAACCCATGTTTTTGGTGATTTCGAAATTCGTCGCGGAAACGATAAGGTTTCATTCTTACGACGAAAAGGTTTATTTGACCATTTTGTTGAAAATATGATAAAACGAAGCAATAAATTTATAGTTTGTTCTTAATTGTACTGTTCTATATGAGTTCTGATTAACTTAGTTAAATAATTTGTTGTAAAATTTTAATTTAACAAGTAAGAAAGTTTCAGTCGGGTAAACCGACTAAGGTATACCCTCACTTTGTGAGTAATGTAATATTGAATATTACACAAATTATTCTGTCAATTTTTGTGGGAGGTACCAGAAGGGGTTTAAGAAATACACCTATATTTCGCTACATTGCACTGTGCCGAATTGTAACCGTTTATATGGAGTGGTATATTAACGTTGATATATTAAATTGTGGTATAATTTGGCCATTTTGTGTGGGAGGTACAAAAAGGGGCGTGGTGATAACGCTCATTTTTCACTGGACTATAGGCATTATAAAAGCATTACACTGTACAAAACTTCAAGTAATTGTATACGCTGATATTAATGTTATAAACTGTTAACTTTTGGTGCAAAATGGTACCTTTGTGGGAGAGGTACCAAAAGGGGCGTGACAATAACGCAAATTTTTCAACGGACTGTAGACACTATAAAAACATTACGCTGTACAAAATTTCAAGTATTTTTATACTTTGGTATTAGTGTTATAAGCTGTTAACTTTTGGTGCAAAATGGTGCATTTGTGTGGGAGGTACCAAAAGGGGCGCGGCAATAACGCCCATTTCACTGGAGCTGATAGCGACTAACAAACTAATACTATGTGTGGAATTTCAGAAGATTCGAATACGTATAATAGCAGTTATTAAAGAATCAATATTTCACAACATGTTAACACTTTGTGGGGGAGGTACTAGAAGGAGTGGACCAATATGACCCATCTTCGAACTTAGCCGGAGATTAAAAAAATATTATCGTATATCAAATTTGAAGTCAATGGGTTACTCCTTTCGAGAGTTATCGTGCGCACCAGCCAGCAGACAGACAGACAGACAGACAGACGGACGGACATTGCTCATTCGACTTAAAATGACCCAAAACGGATTTCCGCCGAACATACTTGGGGTCTTAGGTCACTCCTTCGATGTGTTACACTTTTTTCCGTAGCAAATGATATATACCCTCGTCACACTAAAGTGAGGGTATAAAAAATCGAATAATGGTGATGATTGGAGTTCGTAGTGGTGTCGTGGTGATGAATGGAATTCGTCGTGGTGATAAATGGTATTCATCGTGGTGATGAATGGAATTCGTCTGTTGGCAAATACAGTACTTGATGAGATTATTTTTTATTTAAAATATCAGATGTAATGAATACTTCTCGTTTGTTTGCTTTAAGCCTTTCCTTATAAGAACTGTGTTTCGAAACGAATAATCACAACTGAACCTAGCAAAGCAATCAAGTAATATTATCTTCCGTAACGTTTTTAATGGTCTAAAACCAAAGGAATATTTATTGAAATTTTAAAAATTTAAATAGTCGTGGGCATGAATGGAGTTCGTCGTGGTGATGAACTGTTTCAAACGAATGCAGCTGGAGACAATTGATTCTTCCTAGGACAAGCCCATGTAAAAAGAAATAGTTGCTTGCTGGGCAAAGCGTATTATTATGTAGAACTAGTTCATACATTCTCATGGATCAGTCTAGAACTATTTATGAACTGGTCCGCTTCGCTGCAGTGTTGTTTATTATACATGTATTTCAAACTTTTCTTCTCGAGCGTAGCACACATTACACAGCAACAACAAAGATGCGAACAGGAGGAGTAAGTGCATTTATCCTTGTTGGCATATGTTGTTAACATCTGCATGACTTATGCAATATACCTAAAACTACATTTAAAGAAATCTAATAATTCTTTTTGCTCAGCACCATCGTCAGCAGCAGTGACGGAAGCAGTTGCGGCAATGGCGCTGGCATCACATCCCAATGCTTATTTGCATCATCTGCTGTTGCAGCTGTATGTAAACCAGGAAGATTTCTGTCTGTGTGGGTATAAAATCAGCAGAGTCAATTATATGTTTTTTGTATATTATCTGGGAATATGTGTTGATACATACATATACATACATATGGGTATTTCCATCAACCGCATGTTTGCAATATTTATGAAAATTCCCCGTCCGTTTCTTAAAAATTCTGAAATTATAAACGATTGACGCGTTTAATTAAACTAGTAAATACACTAAGCCGAACATTGACTATATATGCACATAATTTATAGCCTGATTCTCTATCTCGAACGAACGATTCTCCATCTTCGCCTTCTAAGCGAATGAAAATCAATTTGGGTTTCTCTAAATGCGAAAGTCAACGCACACGACAAATCGAAAGAAAACGTAAGCCTTTCACACAAATTTGGGTTTCTCTATCTCGAACGAGCTGCCATCTGTACGAACGAAACGTCAAAATCACTCACTTGTTGCTTTGTGTGTGACTCAAAGAAAAAATACATTTTATTGATTGTCGAATACTTGAAATAGTGGAAAAAAGTACTGAAAGCAAATGCTAAATATATATGAATGTATCATAATTATTTTAAAATCTAATTAGCTAAATAAATAATCAAAAATATGTATATACATTTCATCATACAGAAGTGATAATAGCAGCAGTTCTGCATGTCGCTGATGCACAATGCGACCACCAGTTGCGCATGTGTAGCGGTTTTCACAACCAAAACTAGAAATTGGTTGTTGTTTTGGGGGAATTGGTTGTGGCCATCGCTATGCATACTGAACAGAGTTGGAAATATTTTGTTCGAGTCTACAAAAATGTATGCTTTTTTTGGCCGGAAGTTGAAAAATTGTTTATCTGGCAATTATTTTCCAATTCGTAAATTGCTTACGCTATAGACGAAAGGTCAGGCGAACGAACCTTAGAGAAACCAAATTCCTGACGAAAGTGAGTGACTGGTTTTTCTTTCGCTCAGGGTTTCGTTCGAGATAGAGAAACAGGCTATTAACATTAAAATCAGATTATGTAAAACTGCCTATGTACTTTTTGATTCCGCCATCATTGCCTCTTTATGCCCTTGTGACTACGGAATACCCTTATGTGCACTCATTCATCGCTGTAAATATGTAATGCATATTACATTAGCAACTTAATTATGTAAAGTTCATTATGAGAGATGCACATACAAAAAAAAAACGAGAGAAGACGAAAGAAAGAATTCGCTCAAAGGAATCAAATAAAGCTGCTGATGCTACTTTACTAATATACACGAACATTTTATGTTGTTTTCATTATTAATTATTAAGATGATAAACAAACATTTTTGAGAAATAGAAGAATGTTTTTTTTAATATTGTTTTCCTTTCAAACAACGATGAGTGAAGGTTGGAGAGTGCAGAGATTTTATCATTTAACAGTATTAAAATGAATTGCCTTTGCATGTCTTTAATATCTAAAAAACAGGAAAGACTATTATTCGGCGTTGTCGACTATCAACACCATTTTTTTGCCATGTATTACGTATTGTACGTGCTATTGCGCACTGAAAATCAATAAAGTTGTCTTAAATTTTAAGATTTCTGCAATGATTTCGATCCAAAGCCATCCGAATTAAACTAAGAATGTTTGGAGTTAATTTAGTGCCATTAAACGTACCTGATTTGAAGATGTATATCATAGAATCAAGTACATTACGCAAAAAAATAATTATGTTTGGGCTAATAAGCCTTAATAAGCTTATGTTGGCTAAGATTTAAGTATGACTTGTATTTATTTGTTGATTTTTTTTAAATTAAGTACGTTTGCGTATTTAAATTCAAAAAATATCTGAACATGACGCAAGCTTGTGCTGGTAATTAATTTAAAGCATACATCAACTTATAAAATATGTATCGAAAAGTTAATTAATGGAAAATGTGTTTCTTTCACTCAAGTTACCACGATATTCAAAATATAGTGCTTTGTCTTTCCACAGTTTTTATTTATTATTTTTATACTGTAAAATCCAAAAAAATCTGTTATACATATAAGAATTAACTTTTTATAATTTAATACAATGTATTTTGTTGCATAAAACGGCCAACACACTGTAGAAATATTTGAAATATTTGACCTTGTTCGTACATTTGGTATCGATGTCTATTGTGGATTCATCTTAACATTTTTTGCTCCAACCACCATGAAAACTTTTCAACGCCACTGGCATTAATGATTTTGAACACTGCATTTGGCTGGAATTAATAAAAAAATTATAAAATTAACATTACATACTAATTTTGTATACGAGTATCATAAAATTGTATGATCACTTATTTTTGCAATTTGTAAATTCCATTCACCTCAGTAACATATGTATCTTAAAAATAAAGTTCATTGCGCGATCTAAAATTATAATAATGAGTGTTTCTGAAAACAAATCATCAGAATGATTGTTATACGAAAAAGAAATAGTAATATATTGCATCATATCATTATAAGAAAACATTGAAAAATAATAAAAAGATTCAAATATTTCAAATACTTACGTTAAGATTTTTGTTAGAATTGGTCCACTAATGGATTTTTACCAAAAAATTACAAAAAAAAAAACAATTTTTATAATAAGTAGACCTTGCATTTATCATATTTTTCATCCGATTGGAACCAAACTTTGCATATAGACATTTTATCGTTCAAATACATATATTTTTGGCATATTTTCGATATGCACTAAATATTCTATATTTTAACGATAAAACGTCTAAATGCAGTTTGGTTTCAATCGGATGAGAAATGAAAAATATGCAAACATCCGAGGTCTAATAATAAAAAAATTTCCATATTATTCGTAAAAAATACCCGTATTTCCAGAAATAATTTTTCATTTTTGTGTTCTGTATTTTTTTATTATATTTCGTTCAGGTCGTTTTATTGAGTTATCGCATAAATCACCTTTCACCGGACTTTTTAAAAAGATCATCCCCATCATAAATATACGTACAATATAATTACAGGCAAAATAACTACGACGCACAACAAATATAACCCTGCAGAGAAATTGGAAACAGTCTATAAAAAGGACCGGATCTGAGCTGGTCCAAAATGAACTAGATCCAGACTAGAGCAAAAGTAATGAACCAGAAATAGTTGAGCGCAAAAAAAAAAAGATAATTCAAAGAGATCTGCCTAGGCAGCGCTGCTTTTGTTTGATTTTGTACAGCGTGAATATTTGTTTGTGATTTTTCGTCTGCATTGAAATAATTCTAAGTGTTTACCGTTAGGAATTTATGGTGGTGCTTGTCATTTCAGTCTTGTGTTCATTGTTAAGTGGAAATTTGAACAAGTAAGACGTTATAATGATAATAATAATTATAACTATTTCAAGTTTCCCTTTTCTAGGAATTAAAATAATTTATTTCCGTTTCTAAAATAATAAATATATTTCAATTTAGTTTTTATAAATTTTATAAAAATAAAAACCAATCAATAAATATTTTCTTTTTAATTCCTAAATTTTATAATAAAGGCAAGCTGAAAAGTGGTTCTAGACTGGTCCATAACCAAGAGAGCATGAACTAATTCTACATAATATATTTTTTCCAGCAAGCAACTGTTTCTTTTTACATGGGCTTGTCCTAGGAAGAATCAATTTTTCTCCGGGTGCATTCGTTTGGAACAGTTCTGGAGTAGTTTAGATATATTCCTGAAGAACTATATCAGAGCTAGTTCCCTAGAATTAATTCTTAACTATTCCATTCCGAACTATATCAGAACTGTTCCAAACGAATGCAGCTGGAGACAATTGATTCTTCCTAGGACAAGCCCATGTAAAAAGAAACAGTTGCTTGCTGGTCAAAGGGTATTATGTAGAACTAGTTCATACATTCTCATAGACCAGTGTAGAACTATTTATGAACTGGTCCGCTTCGCTACAGGGAAGTTTCTCGAATAAATGTAGACGGCGACGTCGACGACAGAGTAGCACATACACACATATGTATATACATGTAAAATTGAAAAATTCCCGCTATTTTGTACGCCATCTTTGATTTTTCCTTTGTTTTTGTTGCTATGAATAAATGTCAAATATTTTTAAATAAATTATATAATTACATTTTCATTCAAAAATACACAAACAACATATTCTTTATTGTCTGAAACACAACCCTCGGATTCTGTCTTTATAGACTCAAATGTTAACAATAACAAAAACTCTGATTCTCAGAGAAAGAAAGATAGATTGTAATTATCTCTGAGAGGGGGAGAGTATAATTATCTCTCATATAGAATCAATTTAAGAATCATTTCTTCAATAATTGCAACTGTCATAAAATCAACTTACAGAGCAGACTTTTTCAAGTCAGCACAGCCTTCATTTCATTCCTCAAATTTTGTATTCTGCTAATTAGTTCAGATCCGGCTTTACAACCATTACTTGTCTACATCATTGTTCTAAAGTACAAAATACTTTGTTCTAAAGTTTTGAAATATTATCTCAAATAATTAGGCTTGTCACAAATATGATGATTTTTTCTTTAGTTTAAAGATGCAAATTTAATGATGGACATAGACAAAACTAAAAATTACTGATTCTTTAAATCAAATATAAATAACTTTATATAAAAATGTCTTAAAAAGCATATAAATTGTCATTATGTTAATGAAAATTGTTCTTAAATTTAACCCACGGACGCATACTTGATTTATGTATGTGTCGTCCCTAAATTCATTACTATCTTTATACCCTCACTTTAGTGTGACGAGGGTATATATCATTTGCTACGGAAACAAGTAAGAAAGTTTCAGTCGGGTAAACCGACTAAGGTATACCCTCACTTTGTGAGTAATGTAATATTGAATATTACACAAATTATTCTGTCAATTTTCGTGGGAGGTACCAGAAGGGGTTTAAGAAATACACCTATATTTCGCTGAACAGTAGATACTTTAAATACATTGCACTGTTCCGAATTGTAACCGTTTATATGGACTGGTATATTAACGTTGAGATATTAAATTGTGGTACAATTTGGCCATTTTGTGTGGGAGGTACAAAAAGGGGCGTGGTGATAACGCCCATTTTTCACTGGACTATAGGCATTATAAAAGCATTACACTGTACAAAATTTCAAGTAATTGTATACACTGATATTAATGTTATAAACTGTTAACTTTTGGTGCAAAATGGTACCTTTGTGGGAGAGGTACCAAAAGGGGCGTGACAATAACGCCCATTTTTCAGTGGACTGTAGGCACTATAAAAACATTACGCTTTACAAAATTTTAAGTATTTTTATACACTGGTATTAATGTTATAAGCTGTTAACTTTTGGTGCAAAATGGTGCATTTGTGTGGGAGGTACCAAAAGGGGCGCGGCAATAACGCCCATTTTTCACTGGACTGCAGGCACTATAAAAGCATTACACTGTTCAAAATTTCAAGTATTTCTAAACACCGGTATTAATGTTATAAGCTTTTAACTTTTAGTGCAAAATGGTGCATTTGTGTGGGAGG
The DNA here is from genome assembly GCA_963930755.1 of Eudasyphora cyanicolor. Classification (NCBI taxonomy): domain Eukaryota; kingdom Metazoa; phylum Arthropoda; class Insecta; order Diptera; family Muscidae; genus Eudasyphora; species Eudasyphora cyanicolor. The sequence continues at coordinate 67,045,353 of OZ005738.1, forward strand.
TACCAAAAGGGGCTTGGCAATTTCGCCCATTTTCCTCGAGTTGATAGCGACTTACAAACTAATACTATGTGTGGAATTTCAGAAGATTCGAATACGTATAATAGCAGTTATTAAAGAATCAATATTTCACAACATTTTAACCCTTTGTGGGGGAGGTACCAGAAGAAGTGGACCAATAACACATCGAAGGAGTGACCTAAGACCCCAAGTATGTTCGGCGGAAATCCGTTTTGGGTCATTTTAAGTCGAATGAGCAATGTCCGTCCGTCTGTCTGTCTGTCTGTCTGTCTGTCTGCTGGCTGGTGCGCACGATAACTCTCGAAAGGAGTAACCGATTGACTTCAAATTTCGTATGTGGTAATATTTTTTTCTATCTCCGGCTAAGTTCGAAGATGGGCCATATTGGTCCACTCCTTCTGGTACCTCCCCCACAAAGGCTTAAAATGTTGTGAAATATTGATTCTTTAATAACTGCTATTATACGTATTCGAATCTTCTGAAATTCCACACATTGTATTAGTTTGTTAGTCGCTATCAACTCGAGGAAAATGGGCGTTATTGCCGCGCCCCTTTTGGTACCTCCCACACAAATGCACCATTTTGCACCAAAAGTTAACAGCTTATAACATTAATACCAGTGTATAAAAATACTTGAAATTTTGTACAGCGTAATGTTTTTATAGTGCCTACAGTCCACTGAAAAATGGGCGTTATTGTCACGCCCCTTTTGGTACCTCTCACACAAAGGTACCATTTTGCAACAAAAGTTAACAGTTTATAACATTAATATCAGTGTATACAATTACTTGAAATTTTGTACAGTGTAATGCTTTTATAATGCCTATAGTCCAGTGAAAAATGAGCGTTATCACCACGCCCCTTTTTGTACCTCCCACACAAAATGGCCAAATTATACCACAATTTAATATCTCAACGTTAATATACCAGTCCATATAAACGGTTACAATTCGGCACAGTGCAATGTATTTAAAGTATCTACTGTTCAACGAAATATAGGTGTATTTCTTAAACCCTTTCTGGTACCTCCAAAAAATTGACTGAATAATTTATGTATTATTCAATATTACATTACTCACAAAGTGAGGGTATACCTTAGTCGGTTTACCCGACTGAAACTTTCTTACTTGTTTTTATCCACTCACCTCAAAGAGGAGGATATATATCATTTGCTACGAGCCGAAAGTGTAACACATCGCAGGAGTGACATAAACCCCAAGTATGTTTGGTGGAATTTCCCTTCTTTCTGTGTCTGTCTGCCGCCTGGAGCGCACGATAACTGCGAAAGGAGTACCGATTGACTTCAGATTTGGAATGTGGTAACATATTCATCTCAGGCTTATATCGAATATCGACCGTATTGGTCCACTCCTTCTAGTACCTCCCCCATAAAGGGTTAATATTTAGTGAAATATTTCTTTTTTAATAACCTCTATACTACATTTTCGAATCATCTGGAATTCCACATATAGTATTAGTTTTTTAGTCGCTATCACCTCAAGAAAATTGGGCGAAGTTGTCGCGCCCCCTTTGGTAGCTGCCTCACAAATGGACTATTTTGTAGCAAAAGTTAACAGCTTATAACTTTAATATCAGCTTATAAATTATCATCGTATTTCAAAGTCATTAAATGCAATTTAAATTGATAATAATTTAATTAAAAATATACGAATATTTTTTGAAGGGGAGGGGATTCGTAAGTCGGTTGACCCGACTAAACTTTCTTACTTATTTGCGTGTGGATTAATTTGAATCCTGGCCTTCACATTTCAAACCATTTCTGGCGATTTTGCTGTTTATTGACGTGTGTTTATCTATGGTGTTTTCTAATGCGTTAGAATTCCCAATCAATGCTTAACTCCCATCGGAATATTAACTAATTTTCAAGTCGACATCTGCATCAATTAAATTGTTGTTAGTTTGGCTATGTATTTCCCAATTAACTATTAAATTATATAAAAATGTGTATTGACATCCATTCTAACCATATACGTATTCGTATAACATAAAATTTAAATGCACTACAAAAATCCCACCTAAAATTTTAAGTACTCTTATCAAATTTAAATTTCGCACTAGAGTTGAATTGGTTTTTCAACAGCATTCGGATTTTGTTGGAGAGCCCATCAAACAAGACTCATAACTCGTTTCAAAAACTTTTGATCGTGGCGCCCACGTAGCCTAAGAGCAGAATAATTCTCTGTTAATTAGATGAACACGAGCGCTCAGTCGTTATGCCCAGAACTTTGGAATGATGCACTGACTGACTCACTCACTCGGTGAATCCCGCTCCCATTGACAAATTCGACGATGGACACAAAGGCGTGTTAGGATGTATGAGCACATCGTCCTTTTTCTGGCGAACGTGAAATATCTGTCCGTCCGGCTGTCTATTTGTCCGTCTATCCATCAGCATGCAGGTGTTTTGTTCGAAGGCTCTTTCCCAAATAAAACGGTGCAATTTGGCAAGTGCGGAGCGTTGTTGTGGTTGTTGTTGTTGATGTTGTTTATTAAAAATGAAAAACTTCATTTAAACGCGATGAACACGATTTGTGTCACGTGAGTGGCAGCGCGAGTGCCATTGACACACCGGTTATTGTGTCAAATGATAAAAACGAAATGTGATTTGGAATATGCCCGACATTATTATTATTATTCTGGACAAAATTCGCGTAGCAGCCAACACTAAAATACGGCACAGAAATGGAACAAATGTTGAATTGCCCAAAGCCAAAATCTTTTCGATTTTAATTTCTATTTTTTCGTAGTGATTATGGAAACGAATGAACATTTCTCCCACTCCCTCCTTCCGCCACTGAAGTCGCTTGCAATCACTTCCCCTCCCCCAAAATAATGAATGTTTGCCAGGACTTTTGTGTGAGTTTTTAAACATCAATTGATTTGAGTTTAGAATCAGAGCTTTGGGGCAAATGTTTAATGTTGAAATTTAAATTTATGAATGGCGGTATTTTCGTCTTTTTTAATATATAAACTTTGTTTTAAAGGATATTCGAGTAAATTGTTGGCGTACAATTTCCGCAAAGTTATGGAATTTAAATTGTTTAAATTCTCAAAATTATATACTTCATGAGGCTTTATTTTCAATCGGATGTATTACTCGTACAATGGGAAAATGAAGCGGAAGAGAAATAAACGAAGTGAAAAACATTTTCTTGCAAATTAATGTGAAATCAAAGTCATGCAGTATGGCGCAGTAAACTTTGTGAAGGAAAACTCTTTAATTTTTTGTGGAAATCTTCTTACCAGAATTAGGTAATTACCACAACGTGCGATATGACTTCCCTCATAAGAACGAGACTATATAAGCGAATTTTTAAAATAGATTATTGAAATTAATTAATGAAAAAAAGCTACATCATCGCAGATGCGAATTTTTCCCTAATGACGAGACTATATAGAAGCGAAACTATAGGCCAACAGCAGATAAACTGCATAGTCGGATAAACTGCATAGTCCAAGGGTTCCCTTTATTTCGTTCTTTGGACTGGAGCGTGTATTCCGAAGTCTTCCACGTCAACATCACCTCCGAGATAACTAACCGCTCTGATTTCCTTGCAAACTTTGTGATCGAATATCACGAAAACAAGAGCTAACCTAGAAAAACGCCAAGTATCACTGGATTCAGCAAGGTCGAAATAGGTATATCCATGGGGTCTCCTTTCTGTTACATTTTTGGACTAGGACAGTGATATTATTAATATTAATTTATAAATTAAATATTTCATTGAAATATATTCATTTTTAAATATTTTAAGGCGTTGATACAATTTTGCCTGCATTTAAAAATTGTTTTTTTCTCCTTTTTTACTGATCCTGTCCTAGCATTTTGGTAATATCAGTGCAGAAGTTAAACAAATTGTTCTCACGGCAACTTTTCTGAATTGACAACAAAATTTGAATTGAACTTGATGATGTTTCCGAATTAGGCTATTAGTTATACTTGGACACTTGGGAATTGGTATTGTTTCCGAATGTGCAACTGGCAAAGTGACAGATTTTACTTCAGCGTAATTCCAGCGAATGCTCCTTCCTACTCCAATCTGTGTACTTAGACAAAAATAGCAGTCCGTATCGTGAATGAATGGTTGTCTCCACATCATTGGCATTCCGAATTGCACGTGAAGTCTAAAATTAAAACGTTTTATTCCATAAAACATTGTAGTACATTAATTTTAAAGTTCTTTCCGAATTCTTCCACTAGTCCGTCGAGTAAGATTTACATGGCACGAATTACACAAAATACTAGGTGTCCACGGTTCGTTCATATTTTTAACTTGTATCCCAAATATTGCACATATATTTCTTCTATTATTTTATTATAATATTTTTCAGAAAATCAACTTATCTCTTTAAGGCGCTGAATTACACTAATTTATTAATAAGAAATTGCATTCATAAATTCCGGGATTAAGGTTCATAAGTTGCAGTACCGGTAGCTGACATATAGTTTTTTACGAAAGTAGACACCCAACATTTTCAAGACTGCCGCGTACTACTTTGTATTGCGTACATATAATTTTACAACCTGTATATACGACTGGGATGTCCATGCCCCTAAAAGGCGTAACTGAATGGAAACCTCATAAATAAAAAAACACAAATATTGTTGAATGACCCTCTATCTGAGCGGATCTCATCCAATATAGCTCTCACATGGCATATGATGTTTTATGGAGGGTTACGAACGGCCATAAAACCTCGTCCTCTCTATAATTTTATAATGTCTGACATCAATCCTCATAAAATAAAATGCAAGTGCAATGTCTCTTATATGTCTCTCTCACATATGGCGAATTTAATATAAGCAACACCATCATTTAAAAACGAAAAAATATGAAACAAGATTTTTTTGAATTTCCCTAACATTTACAAAATGGCTCATAACTTTTACATCTATCCATAGATTTTTTTCAAATAGACAATGTTTTCTTCGCTAGCATTTAAAAATGTGATAAAATAATTTTTTCGTTTTTTTTATTTTTTATGTTTTCTTTCGTACCAGGAAAAAGTGTTTTTTTTAAAAAAAAATCATTTTTTTTTCTCATTTTTTTGACGACTGTTACTAAACCAATGATTCTACGTGACAGCGATATTTGCAGCATATGTAGCCCTCATTATTCCCTTTAATTTGAGTCATAACACGGCTTATACTTGACAAATTATGGTCCAAATACAGAATGTACTTTCCATGAAAGCTGGAATTAAAAAAAAAAATTTACCATAAACATTTTTTTTAATATTTTTTTCGTGTTTGTGACACCTAATTGCAAGAGAAACTGTTATCCACATCCCTTGGACACAAATTTTGTTGCATAGTGTTATTTAGTATCTTCTATACTACTTAATCGAATCCTCGGAAATTCCATACATAGTAGGTGTTTATTAGTCGCTAACACTTCAAGAAAAATGCACGATGTTGCCACGCACCTTTTGGTACCTCCCACACAAATGGACCATTCTGCACCTATTAGGAGCATAGGACCACAAAAACATTCTTAAATCTCATTCTATCTGATGACAGGTTTTTGGTTGCACTCCAGTTTTTTCCACTTTTTCAATGTCCTTTTCAAGTATGCGCCGGACGACCCCTTCTACGACTGCTTTTGAGATACCAATCTATGGCTTGTCTGGCTATATCATTTGGGGCCTTCCGGCCTTCCATAGAGTGTGGCCTAACCACTTCCATTTACTCTCCACAATATTTAAATGGATGGTATTTGATTAGTCAACGACCATAATCTGGCATTCGAGATTGTGTTCGGCCAGTACATTTTTAGAAGGCTTCTAAATCAGTACATACTGTAAAGTTATTAAATTCTATTTACTCTGATAATAATTTAATTAAAACTGAAAAATAAATAAATTTACGAATATTTTTTTGGGACTCGACTGAACTTTTTTACTTGTTTAAATAACTTATTCTATAACTCCAAAATACGACATATACTTTTTTCCCAAATAAAAATATAAGTTCAAATGGAAGTAGAGTTACAGAACTTTAAATTAAAATAAAGTGAAGAAAAATATTTTTAATATCAATTAAACTGACTTTTCAATAGATTATTTTATGCCATTAATTAAATATTATTTGGGCCATGTGTCCGCCACAGTTGGCGCGTAATGGTACTGTTACATATTCACCAACGTTTGTTAGAGCTAATTTATCTATTAAAAAATTAAAATTCCTTGCTATTTGACAACTATACATACTGCCCTCCTAAGAAAGAAAGTCATATCTCCATTTCAGTAGTTTTGAGATATTTAGCTTTTACGTTTTATAACTTTCGCGCCTTTTATTTTTATGTTTAGGTTAGGGACCTAAATTGGTCTATATGAGCTGGTAAAACCGGCTGCCACCCCACCATAAAAAAGATACGACTTTCTTTCTTAGGAGGGCAGTATAACTGTAGGTTAGTGGTTCTTACTGTTAGATAACCGGATATGGTTTAAATGCCGCGAGGGTCTATTACTTGGTTTGTATTAGTTTCAAACACAAGTGTATAAAATTGCATTGATTTAAGGAAATTTATTTGATATCCTTAAAAGTTCCGTTTGACGTGATTCTCTTAAAGTTACTTACAAGAATGTTTCAATTGAAATATCCAATATCAAAGAAGATTCCTAAGCATTCCCGTCTAACTTTGATGGCATTTTGTACATCTTCTTCGTCTGAAATTACAAAACATCTCAGCAGATTGCCATCTTGCGGCATAAGTTATATGGTTTGCCAGTCCGTCCGCCCGTGTGTCCTTGCATCCGCTTATATGTCCACTCGATTTTTGTGTGTTGAACGTGGAATGATAAAAATTATTCACGCCTTTGCTCTTAGCTTGAAGGAAGGCAAAAAGTATTTGACGAAAAAAAGGAAGAAAAACAACAATGGAATGCAGGACTTAAATTTCAAGCTCAACGCTGCGCTGGAAGTGTAAAAAATTGTGAAGGATCTTCATCGTCTTCTGCTGCTCAATGTCATTCGCACATCTGTCGTTAAATTTGTGGTAACTGCTTAATTTTCCGATTTTTTTCCCTAACAGTGTATACATCAGTCTGTGTGCCGGGGAAGTGGACTCCCTCACCACCCAAACTGGAAACACGAAACTCCTGGTGGTCACACACACAAACACACATTTAGCAGAGGAAAAATAATAACAGGCGCCACTCATGTCTTACAACACGAATATGGTGGCAAATTGCGATGCTCCTGTGCGGATGGAATGTTAGGGGCAGCATTGTAGGATGGTGGTATGGAGGACCAGAGAAACTGTGGCATAATCTGAAACAGCAAATCTGTCGGAAATTCGTGAAAGTCAAAAACTTCGGTGATAAACAGCGACAATTCCTGTTAAGCGCCACAGCCACATTAAGATATCAGGCAGGGGCATCTGGCGGTGTAGCAGCAAGCACCAGTACCAGCAACGACAACTGTAGCAACAGCAGCGAAAGACAACCCACGGATATCTGTAAACGGATGTTGCTCGGCTTCCAGGCATTGCTCCTTACTTCTGGAAACGAGGCAAGAACAGCAAAAGTCGGAGTCTGTTGCACGACGAGATGAGATGGGAGTTTTCGCCAAAACGACTCTCCTGGAAAATATGAATTTTACGATACCGCCAAAAAACACAGACTCAACATGGAAATTACTTTGCCAGATGCACTTACTCTTTCCCTGTCCCCTCTCCCATTCCCCTATACAGGATACCACGATACAATTTAATGTCGCAGTATAACATTGAATCTAAGAATGTATTTATATTCAACGAAGTCGCTAACAGAATTCACACAGCGAGTGGTTTCTTGATGTAGTAAAAATCTGCAAAATTTCTCTGACGTATTTTCCATTTAAATTTTCCAAACTACAATGAAATAATTATACTTTATAATATTTGTGAATCGATTTTATAAATTTTTTCATAAATTCAGTGAAAAATTTCATAAATATTATGAATGCTTACACATTCTGGAAAAAATCGTTTCTGTAGTATACATATGTTTAGGGTACACCCCAAACCCACAAATATTATATGTTTATTTGCATTCAAATATTTTTTATTTGGAACTAATATTTCCAAAACAAAGATTAATTTGTATTTGAGTATTTTGCCAATGTAACAAAGTGCAATTTTTAGAAATTTTGTAGGTTTGTTAAATTCGATTAAAATTTAAAGCGTAAAATCTTGCGTAAGCATAAATTGCATTGATGGATTAATAGAAGTTATAAATCGGAACTTTTATAAATTAAACAATACATAGAGCGGTAAAACAAAAGCTAATGCTGCTTATGATATTTTTAACTATAAAGTATAACACGAATTCTAGGAAAAATTTAACTAAAATTCAAAAGTCATCAAAGTTGAAAAAATATTTTTCAAATAGAATATATTTGGAAAACTTTTTAAACAATAACTTTGTTTGGGTGCAAACACATATTTTATTTGTGAAAGTCAAATAGTTGCAAATTATTTTATTCTAATATATTAATATACACGTCTTTGTTGATTTTCAAATAATATTAATACACTATTTTGAAAACTTTGGTTCCAGATATATTTATTTTCAATTCAAACATATCAAAAGTGGCGATTTTCCTCCTTGTAGAAATGTTTGAAAAACATTATTGGCATTACAGAAAAAAATGACGTTGAAACTTTCTCTATTAATATTCAAAAATGTTTCTTCATATAGCTTATGAAACATTTCTTAACAAATATTTTTGTTTCGGCAGATGTCGTGGGCAACTAAACATCAATCAGCGCAATAAAGCACGATGCCGAGTGGGGGAATTAAAGAAACTGGCAAGTAATTCGGCTGTTTCTAAACCAGACAACCGATTGCGATAAAACTTGACATTCTTGTGGAAGAGGTATTCGAGAAGTTAAGTTTTACATTTGGGCACAAATTTGGCCACCTCGGGTGCACAAAATGTTTAAGCGCGTATAACTTTCGTCTGATACATAAAATTCTATCAAAAGTCTACAAAAGACATTTTACACATAAGAGTTATCTCATATTTATCTCGAGAAATTTGCAATTGAAATTTGAATGTAATTTTTCCCGACCCTGTCTTAGTATAGGGTGATCCATTTCGAGGTTCCCTACTTTTTTTAAAGAAAAAAAACACGGAAAATTCAAATTGAATGGGGAATGTTTATTATCATTTGAAAGAACATTCTTTGGCATTTATTTTTTGAAGATTATGCCTATCAAATGTTGGCCGCGGCTACGTTTCAGATGGTCCATCCGTTGAGTCCAATTTTCGATGACTCGTTCGAGCATTTCGACTGGAAACTGGCGAATGACACGTGTAAACGTAGTTCAGGCGTAAGTCTTTCCATGATGAAATGCCAAACAATACTTAACAAAAATAACATGACAGCATGACACGACTCACACGTGATCTGTCAAAAAAAGGCTATTGATCTCTACTTGGATCGCCCTATATTTTGTGAATATCGGAACAGAAAATGCACAGATTTCATTCACATCAACTTTTTTAAATTAGCAACAAAATTGATATCGATATTCCCAATAAGACAAAAGTTATGGCCATTTAAAGTTATATTTTCATTTATTTTAACCCTTTGTGAGGGTGGTACTAGAAGGAGTGGACCAATATGGCCCATCATCGAACTTAAAATGATTATTTGTAATTATACCCTCACATTAGTGGAGCGTAACACATCGAAGGAGTGACCTAAGACCCCAAATATGCTTGGCGGAAATCCGTTTAAGGACATTTAAGTCTTTTGAGCAATGTTCGTCCGTCTGTCTTCTTGGAGTGCACGATAACTCTCGAAAGAAGTAATGGATTAACTTAAAATGTTATCATTATCTCAGGCTTAGTTCGAAGATGGACATATTGGTCCACTCCTTCTAGTACCTCCCTCACAATGGGTTAAAATTTAGTGAAATATTGATTCTCTAATAACTTCTATACTACTTATCATAATTTTCTGTAATTCCACATGAGCGAAGTGGTACATCCGCCACAAAGGGATCATTTTGTACAAAAAGTAAACTGCTAATAATTTTAATACCAGTGCATATAAATACTTGACATTTTGTTCAGTCTAATTATCGCTAAAAGCATTATCGCCACACCCCTTTTGGTACCTCACACACAACATTGCCAAATCATACCAATATTGAATGGCTCATTACGTTAATGTCTTGTCCTGCCATTTCTGGTACCGTCCACACAATGTGACAGATTCCTTGAAACACAACATGCTCATAACTTCTGCAGCAGTATACGAGGTATGTTCAAAAAATTTTGAACAGCGAATTTTGTATTTTTCAAAATGTATTTATTTATTCATATATCTATTTTGTCCCCTTCAAAGTAATTCCCCTCGGATATAATACACTTCTGCCAACGTTTTTTCCAATCCTCGAAGCACTTCAAATTATAATTTTTTGTGATCTTGTTCAGCTCCTCCTTCGATGCCCTCTTTATCTCCTCAATCGTGGCGTAGCGTCGTCCGTTCATGGGCCTTTTCAGTTTTGGGAACAAAAAATAGTCACAGGGGGCTAGGTTAGGGGAATACGGTGGCTGCGGCACCATTACTGTGTTGTGTTTGGCCAAATATTCGCACACAAGCAACGATGTGTGTGCAGGGGCGTTATCATGGTGCAAAAGACAGTTTTTTTCTTCCACAAATCCGGGTGTTTTTGTCGGGTTGCTTCGCGCAATTTGCGCATAACTTGCAGGTAATATTCTGTATTGACCGTACTACCCTGTGGCAAGAACTCATAATGCACCACGCCCCTGCAATCAAATAAAACTGTGAGCAAAAAAAACGGGGGTCTGGCACGCTGTTCGTCCTTCGCATCTTCTCGGCCCTCTAAGAACACTTTGTACCACCGATAAACGTTGCTTGGGTCCAAGGTAGCTTCACCATATGCCACAGTCAACATCCGGAATGCGTCAGCGCACTTTATTTTTTTTTTACACACAAAATTGGATGCAGATTCTTTGATCCATTTTCTGAAATAGATAAAAATCGAAGACAAGTTAAAACACATCCAAGCACAAAATCTGTCAAAAATTAACTAAACATTCGTATGTCGTATTCTGGAGTTATAGAAGACATATTTCTATTCATCTGAAAGGAAACTTCTTAGGGAATATTCTTGAAGAGAGAACAGGTCAAAAGTATTCACTGGTATTGTTACCAAAACTTCTCAAATTTTCACAATTTTTTAGACAAATTTCAAAAGTAAGTCAAATTTTCTCCAATCGCAAAGCTAGAATTTTGAAACATCTACTATTTTTATATGTGGTAGGGTGTTGCACGTTGAACTGCAAATGGAATTTGGAGCCCGGCTTTTAGTATAGTTGATATAGGGGATAAACTAAATTTTCGAATTTATTTTGCGAAATGTGGGATTTTCCATTACAAATATAATAATGTTAGAATTAGCTTCGATATCTGATGTCAAGAAGTTCAAATTACAAATAAAAATAAATGAAATATATTAATTTTTATATATTTTATTTTTTCATTTTTTCCCAAAGTTAGGAGCAGGACCTTTGGTAGGCTTCGCGAGCCTTCTTACTTTTCGACCTTTTTCTTCCGCTTGTCGAGGCGTTATCACCAGGGGTACCTGGGTCTAAAGCTCCTTGACGCGTCAGAGTCAAGCCTCCGGCGTTGGAGGGCTCACTAGCCAGCGAGTCAGATTCCGACTCAATCTGAGGTGGTGGAGTCGACTTGTCAGTTTCACGTCCATGGCAAGGTTAGTTACCGGCATTGCTTTGATGGACTTACCGTTCTCGGTAGTTGGGACGGAGATTATCGTGATCTCACATTCGTTATCCGACAGAGTATGGTCGTCAATCAAGCCCGCTGATACGCTTTCCTGGCTGAGTCCGATGAGGGTCTCCAAAGTTGCTGACATAGCTCACCATACTGAGTGGCTATCTCCCTATTCAGCGTGTCAATGTGCCTTTGTGCAGATAACTCCCCCTAATTACACCATCCATTATGAGATTTAGGGGTGGCCGGTTTGTGTCTCTCAGACAGGTCTTCGGAAATATTTAGAAGGGGACTATGATGACTAACAGCGGACAGAGGGTTCGGACGTTGGCTATCTGTAGACATTGTTAGGGCTAGATCCCAAATGCTGTTGGTTGTAGCTGTATGCGTTGTTGTTGTTTTTTATTGTAATTGTTGTTGTTTTTGTATAATAATAATTCATATAATGGTCCCACAAGTGTAGGGGTGGTGAGATCCGCCATAGTATAGCCCCCGGTGCCATGGTATGGACTTGGCGAAGAAGCTGTTTACTCGCTGAGGCGCCTAGGTATCAGCGAGGCTCCGTACAAGCATAGTCAGTTACCCACGAACCTTGAACATAGTTAGGCACGAGATTCAGTAACTCCTCGAGTTAGGGGGATACTTTAGAGCGGAGTATCACTATTATATCTAACATATGGAGTTAGAGAGAAAACCCATGATATGGGGTTTCCTCATGTGTACACCTTTACCTAAATATATATAACCTTTAGTCGATCGGTCTTTTCATGTCAAAATTAGGTCACAATACGAATTGTGTTCCAACTCGTATTGACAAAGTTTCAAAACGAAGCAAACGAACTAAAGCATCTACATCGCGGCAAGATTGTTACCTCTGCTAGATTATTAGAAAAAAATCTATTGACTGATTTGACTACAACTCAAGCTGTTGTTAATGAGAATTATTTGTCGGACACATATCTCTCCAAAAAATCAAAACACATCCTTTCTTCTCCAATCTCCACTAAGTACTTGTATATATGTGGTATTGTTGTTGTTGGTATAAGCAACAACCAGCAAGTGTCTTTCGAGCAGAACATGCGACTAAGGCAACAACTCTGCTACACGCACGACATAACTCGTTAATGAAAGAAAAACATTGTTTTAAGTTAATTCATTTGAAATTTTATGAAACTCTTAGAAGTTTCTTAAATACGAGTATAAAATAAGACACCATGAAGAATAGATGAACATAACCTCGCTTAGAGTAATTTTAAATTACATACTATATCTCATCACTGGCTTAAGTGTATGTCCATGGACATGAGACGTTTTAAACGTCTCCTCTGTTCAACATAATCTAACCTAACCTATATCTCATTACAGTCAAAAAGTATTAAATACATCTGCATAAATCTTGTGGAGGTCCCATCTTCGAGGTACTTTTGCAGCATTTGGGTCCACCTGTCCAAGGAACTGTTAATTTCCTTCAATGTCCTAATTTTGGAGTACTTTAAACACTCCCATGTTTTCCTCAGTACTTTGGTTTGTTTAAGTTGTGCTCCATTCCGCCCAGCGAAGTCCATTCAACAACTATTAACTGCTGCCGTACAAAATAGTTGAACTGTAATGTTGACTACAGATGTGTACAGATTTGTTGACACACATCGCTTCCTGTGTGTGTGCGTGTGTGTGTGAATTGTACTCGAATGTGGTCCCAACCGTAGGAGCAATTGATCGCGCAACTTTACTCCTTTCTACTCACTGCTCACTGTTCACTAAACACTGCCGTGAAAGGCATACGTGGTTACGGTTCGCATCCTTTGCAAACTAAGTATCCACAAGGGGCCGTGTAAACACACTCCTTCGATATGTTTGCCTCGACATGCGTTCGTTTCAATGTTCGTACGTCGTACGTTCGTACGCTCTGTGTTTGCACTCTCATTTGCTGACAAACTATTAACAAGCGTTTTGATGGCTTCAAATTCTCCAGATGCAAATGTTGGCGAAACTGTTCGACTGTGGAAGCAAACAAATATGCGTGGTAGTACGAGGGTCGTTCGACAGGGGCGTGCTCAAGAAGAATAGCATTAGTGGTGCATCGCAGAAAAACTATACATATCCAATTCGTGGTTGCTTTTAAAGGTAAAGGGAAACGAAGCGAATTATTGAAATACATTTTGAAACATCTTCCTCCTTACTAGATACTTCCTTCCTTACTTACTTCCTCCTTACAGATATTTGCAAGGCTCACAGAGAGATAAATTGTCCTTATTTAAAATATTTCAGCTAAATGCGTCCTTATCAACAAAATTAAATTTGTTTGTTTGTTTTTTCGCATTGGGATATTTTCTTTAAATTTAGAACAATTTTTTTCTCTCTGTACACTTATCATACAGCCCTCGTTGGTGCAAAGGTTAATGTACAAGCTGCACAAATGCAACTCACATGTAGAGTTGTTTGCTAATTATGTGTTGGAACATGATTTCTTCATTTCACAAAGATATACAGACCCTCATTTACACACTTAACATTAGAGGTGGTCGCTAGAAGGGGCACCAATTTCAGATTTAAACCAGTAAGGAAAGGCAGAAAGTCGGCCGGGGCCGACTATATAATACCCTACACCTCCCTAACAATGCGATAAAGGTTATTGCGATAATAATTTGGAATAATTGGTAAGTAGGCAGGAACATATTATCTAATTCTGAGCCGATAATCGCTAAATTAAGCAATATTCGTTCCTAAATTGAGAAACATCTTTCCGGAAAATATTAATGATCGGAAGTAAAGTACAACTTCTATAGCGCTTTGATACCAAATCAGGAGGAACATATATATGGAGGTTATAAATAAATCTGAACCGATTTTCCCTGAATACTCATTCATGTAAAAATACATCTTTCTGTAGAATTTCGTACTGATCGGATATAAAATACAGTCTCTACAGCGCTTACATGTCGAATCGGTGGTAACATATATATGGGGGCTATATCTAACTCTGAACCGATTTTCTCCGAATTTGGCAGTATTCCTTCGAGTAATGGTCCGGCGGGGTCTTTGGACCTTCGTTTTTCGAAAATGAGATTGGATCAACAGCTACGGTGAATGGATTGCGCTATCGAGAGATGATTAATGATTTGTTATGGTCGGAGTTGGGTGGTATTGACCTGGACAACATTTACTTTCAACAAGACGGCGCTACGTGCGACACAAACAACGAAACCATTGTTCTGTTACGGGAACAGTTTCCGGACCGTGTTATCTCTCTAAGAGGTGATCACAATTGGCCACCGAGATCTTGTGATTTAATACCTTGCGACTTCTTCCTTTGGGGCAGCGTGAAAGATAAGGACTACGCCAACGGCCCAGCGTCGATTCAAGACCTCAAAGATAGAATTCGTGAGGCTAGCGAGGACATAGGGCAGCCACTTTGCGATTTGGTTATGGAAAATTTCATGAGAAGGATATGGTCCTGTCAGCGTGGTCGTGGTGGCCATTTGGCTGATGTTGTTTTTCATTATTAACGGCATACCTCCCTCTTTATTATGAAATAAACATCCGATCATTTATCTCAAAAAATGAAATTTTTCTTTGAATACCAAAATAACACCTCTTGTTGGAAAACCCTTTACTTTCACACCCATTTACAGTTTTAATGTGATGGAAATGTTTTTGAGACAATTATGTATTAGTTTGTACTTTCAGAAATAAGCACATTAGTGAATTTAGCAATTAATTTGTTTAAAATTGATTGCCTAAAATTATATCTCTCGGATTCCGTCTGTGTCATATTTTCTATGGGCATTCTATGGTAAATTCGGAAATAATGCCCTATTTTATATAGTAAAATTTATTTATTGTAAAGAATTATAAAATATTTTTCAATATACCCTTCAATAAAGAATGGTGGTAATCTAAATTTGCGAACTAACTTTCACAAATAAAATATTTGTTTACGCACAAACAAAGTTGTTGTTTTAGAAGTTTTTCAAATATATTTTATTTAAAATATATTTTTAAAACTTTGATGGCTTTTTCGAATTTAAGTTTAAAATTGTCCTAGATTCATAAGCGTTTTCGGATAAAAATGTAAAGATTTGTTGGTCTTTCAATAAAAAATAATTTGTTAACTGGTACTTGTTACGAAATATTTGGTCACAAAGTTTTGTGACGCACGCTACCAAAAGTGGAAGTAACTTTCAAAGTTAAATTGTGTTGTCGTATTTATACCCTACACCACACTGTGGTACAGGGTATTATAAGTTTGTTTCACGGCAGATGTTTGTAACACCTGAAAATAACACAGCTAGACCCACCTTAAAGTATACCGATCGACTCAGAATCACTAGCTGAGTCGATTTAACGATGTATGTCCGTCCGTCCGTCCGTCTGTCCATGTAAAGTTGTTCGTCGACTACAGGTCGCAATTTCACTCCGATCGTTCTGAAATTTTGCAGTTTAGAGTATTTCGCGGCTGTTAAGATCGCTATTGAATTTGGTTGAAATCGGTTCAGATTTAGATATAGCTCCCATATATATCTTTCGTCCGATTTGGCCCTTTAGTCCTATAGAAGCTGCATTTTACATCCAATCGTTTTGAAATTTAGAATGGTAGAGTTTCTTGATCCATGAACCAACATTGCCGAATTTGAAGAAAATCGGTTAAGATTTAGCTATAGCTCCCATATATATGTTTCGTCCGATTTGGCCATTTAGTCCTATAAAAGCTGTATTTTACATCCAATCGTTTTGAAATTTAGAATGGTAGAGTTTCATGATCCATGAACCAACATTGCCGAATTTGAAGAAAATCGGTTAAGATTTAGCTATAGCTCCCATATATATGTTTCGTCCGATTTTGCTCTTTAGTCCTGTAGAAGCTATATTTTACATCCAATCTCCCATATATAAGTTTCGTCCGATTTGGCCATTTAGTCCTATAAAAGCTGTATTTTACATCCAATCGTTTGAAATTTAAATGGTAGAGTTTCTTGATCCATGAACCAACATTGCCGAATTTGAAGAAAATCGGTTGAGATTTAGCTATAGCTCCCATATATATGTTTCGTCCGATTTTGCTCTTCAGTCCTGAAGAAGCTGTATTTTACATGCAATCATTTTGAAATTTAGAATGGTAGAGTTTCTTGATCCATGAACCAACACTACCGAATTTGAAGAAAATCGGTTAAGATTTAGCTGTAGCTCCCATATATATGTTTCGTCCGATTTGGCCCTTTAGTTCTATAGAAGCTGTATTTTACATCCAATCGTTTTATAATTTAGAATGGTAGAGTTTATTGTTCCATAAACCAACACTACCAAATTTGAAGAAAATCGGTTAAGATTTAACTATAGCTCCCATATATATGTTTCGTCCGATTTTGCTCTTTAGTCCTGAAGAAGCTGTATTTTACATCCAATCATTTTGAAATTTAGAATGGTAGAGTTTCTTGATCCATGAACCAACATTGCCGAATTTGAAGAAAATCGGTTAAGATTTAGCTATAGCTCCCATATATATGTTTCATCCGATTTGGCTCTTTAGATCTAATCGTTTTTATACCCTACACCACTCCGTGGTACAGGGTATTATTTAAGTATAAAATGTCCCAAAAGTAAATTTATGTAAACAATTTATACATGAATTACAAAATTTATATATCAGAGTTATTCAATATTACGAGAGTGGTGTAGGGTATTATATAGTCGGCACCGCCCGACTTTAGCCTTTCCTTACTGGTTTTAAGCTAATTTTGCATAATAAAGCACACAAAATCTAATACCCAAAAGAATTATGAATATAAAAGAATTCTAAAATATCTTATTTGCAGCCAAAAAGTGACTCGCGTACAATTTTTAAAGTAGCATATAAATAAAAAAAAATTTTGTGTTTATTTTACGAAAACAATTTATATATTTTTTTGGGCAATATTTTATCTCAAAACAGTTGTCCACGCTTCTCAACCCTTACCCCTGAAAAAGTGCAATGAAATCTTATCATACGTTAAAAATCATACATATCGTCGACATTTTTAGTAGGCATCGTTGAGAAAAATATTCCTCGCGAAAAAAACTATAAGTCCTTTCACAACTTTTTTACGAGAATTAAGCAAATTTCGAGTTATTACATAATTTGTGTATTTTTCTGCTCATATTTTTTGACTTCAATTTTTGTAAATTATTTTTGGTTAGTGTTAATGGAAATTTCAAAGGTAACCAACAAAACCTGCTAAATTGTGAAACCTGTTAAGTTTTCATAAATAAGTTCAACCGAGACTCATAGTAATTTTTCGCGAGGAACATTTTTCTCAAAGCCACAAACTAAAAATGTTGACGATTTAAATGACGTTTGACATATGGTAAGATTTGATTGCACTTTTTCGGGGGTAAAGGGGTGAGAAGCGTGGTTGACTATTTTGAGAGAAATAATTCTCGAGGGGTTCCCTTTATTTCGTTCTTTGGACTGAAGCGCGTTTTCGGAAGTCTTCCACTTCAAAATGACCTCCGAAATAACTAACGTCTCTGATTTTTTTTGCAAACTTTGTGATCGATTATTGCGAAAACAAGAGCTAACCTAGAAAAACGGATAGCTCCATTGGATTCGGCAAGGTGGAAGTAGGTATATCCATAGGGTCTTCTTTCTGTTACATTTTTAAAGTGTCCACTTTGAGCACAGTGTAATTAATAAAGTTATAAAGAATTCAAACCATATAGCTCATTCTGCGCCACAGTGTATAAGCGAAATATTTTGAGGATATTCATGAAACAAAACAAGCTTTAATATGAGATGCGGAAAACCGCAATATTGTTTATCTGACCCGCCCTAACGATTGTATGGAGGATTTCATACCAAGTGAGTGCATTTTAAAAACGATTGACTTCTGATCGGGATGAAACTTGCACCTACGTAAGTCCTATTGGATAGAAGTTCTGACACAAAATTTCAACGAGTTGCAAGGTGTTGAATATTTACAATTTGGTCAAAATGCCCTGTTTCCCATCCATATACATAACAAATTATCTGTTGTTTTAGAAAAAAAAGAAATGTTTCCCAAAATGTTTCGATATCTTTTTCTTCAATCTTA
The DNA here is from genome assembly GCA_963930755.1 of Eudasyphora cyanicolor. Taxonomy (NCBI): domain Eukaryota; kingdom Metazoa; phylum Arthropoda; class Insecta; order Diptera; family Muscidae; genus Eudasyphora; species Eudasyphora cyanicolor. The sequence goes on from OZ005738.1 coordinate 67,064,212, forward strand.
TTAAAAAAAATATTTTTTTGATTTTTTTTTTGCGAAATTTGAACTTGTTTTGACATTTTTTTTGTAAAAAAAACATGTTTTTTTTTGTTTTTAGAGTTTATATGTTTATAGAGTTTTCGTAAAACCAAATTATTTGTTAATTCCCAGTCCGACCCATTTGAATGTAAATATCAAACTAGATGAATGCAATTATGTACACTCATTCACGTACATGCTTCCTGGTTACAGATATTCCCCGTACTCTGACACTGTGGGAGTTCTTAATTTTTGAAATTGAAAAGTTTTGAGAGTATTGCTTTCTGGGATTCTTGTGACTCGGAGAATAACATTACCTCTCGTTGTGAATGCATTCTAATGGCTTCATTTGTATAATTGAAGTTTAATGCAATTGCCATTAGAAATAATTATGAAATTGATGTGATTTAATAGAATAATAGCTTTGAGTTAAGGTGGATGTGTTGCAAGAACCATCTGTATAGAAATTAACGAATCTCATCTGTCCGACCATTCCATTCTGATCTATCAAGTATAAGGATGATAAGTGGTTTAATTATTGTGTACGTAGTCAACAGTGCCGGAAGGTCAGAATGGCACTATGTCCGTAGCCATTTATTGACCATAGTGACGGTTCCCTAAGTCTAGTCGCAGTACATGTGACATATGGCACTGCAATAATATCTAGCGGCATTAAATCTAGTATAAAGCTATATACAGACGGTTCTTAGATCTTACCATATTGTCAAGAAAATGACGAAAAAATGCAACCCTGTTAAGTTAAAACCGTGTGAACTTCCAATATTTGTCCTGCAATGTTGGCAGAAATATCAACGTCAATAATTGGAAAGACATTGTACAGCGATGTACAGACAGTTGCCAGATCTTTAGAGTCTTTACAAGTCCTACCCTTCTACTGCCGATTAACTAGAGAAGTTACAATCAGAGCGGCATTAAGTTAAACTGTTTATTAATGTGGAGGTACAAGAACTACGGCCACATGAGGATATCACATGATAGTGCAATGATGCCCGACCGTGTGAACTACATACAAACGGTGTACACCTTCGGTAGGAACTTCGCCACTAAGATACCTGCCAGAGAGGATTGGATTGGTAGAGTATCAGGAAATTGATATTCTCGTATATCCAAGTTCATGCAGATGGTACCAGTATATCGTCTTACCATCGCTTCGTAGAATTACTCGTACCCTCGTATCACTAAAGTAAGGATATAAAAACGTAAATACATTTGTTTACATCTTTTCGTTGTAATAGACTATTTCAATGGAAAATTAAACCAAAATATTTCCAAAGAAACAAATTAAATTAAAACAAATTTAAAACGTTTTAAGAAAACAAAAAATGTCCTCAATTATCCTTGAGATATTTAAGTCCTTCCGTCCATGACGTTGTGTCGTTTGGCTTTAGAATAATAATAATTAAACAAACAAAAAAATAAAATAAATAAATTTGAGGCACTGATGGATGGCACTTCCATCTTCTGTCCTGCAATGCCTAATGATTTCCCATTGATGAATGGTCTCTGGTGGAATTGGCATAATCGTGGCATATTGTTGGGCTGATCCGGCCCATTCCCGTGTCCGGCAGTGACTTGGGTTCTTTCTGGGTAAATTAATTTTCTGTTTTTAAACGAATGGTTGTTTTAAAATTGATGTCTGCTTTGTTTTATGTTCTTATTTTCTTCATTCGCTTCGAATATGAAAACGAATAAATGGGTATTGTTGTTGTTGTCGTACAGTTTTGTTTAAACCATTCTATTAATCTTTTCGTTTCGTTGTTTTTTGTCGTTCAGCAAAAATAATAAACTCTGCAATATTGAATATTTTCTGCTCGTTCGTATCCTTTCCCTGATAAAACACACTCAAACTCGAACGCACCTTAGACCGCCAACACCGCCACAGAAACCCCCATATCATCCGTATTCAATCCATCAATGTTTTCGATGTGAACGAGAGAATAAAGGATAAACAAATCGCAACAAGGATATATCCAATCAAATCCATCTTTTTCTCATTCGTTTGCTGTCCGTGTGTGGCGGTGCTGTTGTTGTATGTGTGTGTGTGTGTCAGATACCATCATCACAGGTCTGGACTATTTGCCTTGATAGATCGGAAAAATATTCCTGTAACTAACCTATACGAGTATAGATTTCGTTTGAAATTTATTCTATGAGGATTTCTTTATTACTCATCCAATAAATGTTATATTGCATTTCCTTGATATCCTTTTTGACTCCAATGACGGCATAACTCACACATGTGTATGCATAGGATTACTCTGTGACTGGTGGTATCCTTAGCTTCCCACAATGTTTTCTTTTCTAAACAAATATTATTAAAATCAAGAATTTATATAAATATTTTTCCTTCCGAGAGGAACAAATATTCACGTATTGCTTGATTTTTCGAAGATTTTGGAGCGAGTAAAATAGAATACTTACTTTTTATTTTTGATGGGACGACAATGTTTTGATTACAGTATAAATATATACTAACCGGAATCGTTCATACAGTACTTTAAGTAGACAAAGGGTTGCACCTGTGATGGAATTGTGGATGATATGTTGTAATTACACAATTAGCTATAGGGTGTTTCTTCGAGGGAGTAGAATTTTAATTGAATTAATGAGAGCAAAAAATAATTTCAAACTGAAAATGTACTTCATTACAAATATTCATTTATACCATAAGTGTCTCAATATAAATTGTCAAAAGTGGTCTCGGCGACGTCGACTACTTTTCAAGCAATGAGGCCGTACTTCGGCAACGGATAGCACAATGTTGTCTTCCAAGGCCCCAAAGTTTCCGGTTTGTTCCCATAAATCAATGATGTAGCCCCATGGAAAATAAAGTACACGGTTCTTTAAAACAAGTAATTAGTTTATTGATTGAAAGAAATGTTTCGCAGAAACTCTAAAAATGCCTAAAGACGTAACCCTATTTTCTATAAAATTACAGATAGCGTGCCTTAAGTTTCGATAGATTAACGCCAAACGGCTAATGAGCGTTTGTTCAGGACCATCCACTCTACTCAACTATGAAGAGATCAGCATCGGATGTGCTTTCTTTTGCGAGTTATCGCGGAAACAGAATTTTTACCCAAAGACACTATCTTAAATAAACAGATTTTTAATATACAGCGCGAATATTTAGAACTATAACACAAATTACTTTTATACTGTCAGCGATATTTGCAATATTATTATATTGCGATTTTTTTATACCCTACACCACACTGTGGTACAGGGTATTATGACTTTGTGCATTTGTTTGTAACACCCAAAAGGAGAAGAGATATACCCATTGTTTATTATACCGATCGACTTGTAATCACTTTCTGAGTCGATTTAGCTATGTCCGTCTGTCTGTCCGTCTGTCTGTCTGTCTGTCCGTCTGTAGACGTATTCTTGTAATCAAAGTACAGGTCGCAATTATGGTCCGATCTCAACGAAACTTTGCACATATCTTTGTTAGGCCCAAGGACGATTCCTATTGAATTTGGTTAAAATCGGTTCAGATTTACATATAGCTCCCATATATATGTACCTCCGATTTGGCATATATGCACTGTATAAGCAACATTTTGTAACCGATTTGTACAAAAATTGACAGAGAGTAGTCTCGTGATACAATTAGATACAATACAAAATTTGGGGGAAATCGGTTCAGATTTAGATATAGCCCCCATATATATGTTAGCACCGATTTGACATTCAAGCGCTGTAGAGACTGTATTTTATATCCGATCAGTACGAAATTCGACAGAAAGAGGTTTCTATTTTACATGAATGAGTATTCAGGGAAAATCGATTCAGATTTATATATAAGCTCCATATATATGTTCCTCCCGATTTGGTTACAAAGCGCTATAGAAGTTGTACTTTACTTCCGATCATTACAAAATTCTCCAGAAAGATGTTTCTCAATTTAGGAACGAATATTGCTTAATTTAGCGATTATCGGTTCAGAATTAGATATATCCGCATATATATGTTCTTACCCATTGTTCTTACCCATAGGGTATTATATAGTCGGCCCCGCCCGACTTTCTGCCTTTCCTTACTGGTTTTTTATAATTTTGGCCATAAGGCTTTATTTAAGTTATCTTTAATGTCTGCGATAATTTGTAACACTCCAATTCTCTTTATTATATCCTACACCACATTGTGGTACAGTGTATCATAACTTTGTGCATTTGTTTGTAACGCCCAAAGGGAGATGAGATTGATAGATACAGGTCGTAATTAAAGTTACGATCGCAAATATTTTTGGCATACATGTTTTTTTTTGTGGCCAAAAACCATTGAAAATAATAAATATCGGTTCGGATTTACATATAGTTTCAATATATTCGAGTAAATATGTACCATCCAATTTGATTTTTTCTACTGCAGATGCTTCATTTTCCCTTCACTCATTCTAAAATTTTGTGAAGAGTATCTTATTTTACCAGATAACATCTGTGTGAACAATATCGGTTGACTGCTTTGTTAACCCGAGAATAAACGATCTCTGGCAAAGTTGGAAAAATGCGGTATATATTCTTCCCGATATGGTATCTGGGCTCTATATAAGTCTTATTTTCCTTTTCAACCCTTCAAATTTTGGAAGAGGAAATTTTCTTTATCCATAAGCGAATACTGCCAAAATTGAAAAAAGAAATAGGTCACGATTTACAAGTAGCCCCCCCTATAGGGTGGGTCATTTACAATTGAATCGGCCTTAAAAAAGTACTGATAATTTTTTTAAATTTCTGGTTTTATTGGAAATGATTAACTTTGTCATTTAATAATGGAACACAATATCATTCATATGACTACCAGACTGGCTCGGCTCATCCGATCAACCCAATTTTTCAGTACATTTTCGATTGTTTCGGGTCGAATCTCTTCAATGGCAACTTCGATTTCATGTTTCGACGCTACAATTGTCTCTGGATGCTTTGCGTAACATTTATCCTTAACGGCTCCCGAATCCCAAGTCAAAGTAATCGATAGTTCAAATTTATAATTTTAAATTGCCCACCCTTTATACACATGTATATATTCCTCTCGATTTGGCATATACTAAGCGCTGTAGAAGTCATTCTTTACTTCAGATCATTATTAAATTTTGCGGAGATTAGTTGATAGAATCATAAACACCTCCAAATTGAGATATTGAAACTGACACATTTATTACCATTTTTCAAAATTCCCCACACTGAAAGAAAAAACATACATCAACATAATGCAATGTGTCATCAATTGAAGCATAGCCGCAAATAACCTTATACAGGCATGTCACAGGTTCTGTACGAAATTGGTTCGTTTTCGTTTTTCCAAATCGTATCGTTTTACTTTGGCTTCTACAGCTCTTGTACGTTTTCATGAAACCGAAAAAAAACTATCAAAAATATGGCAGCATAGAAATAAGAAACAGCTGTTTCAGCTACAGCCCTCAACAATATTGGTTCGACTCCAGATTCTGTTTGTCGGTAGTGAAAATAAATGAAACATATTAAAGCCAAAAGAAATAAAATTGATCAACATTTTGGCTTGATTAAGTTTCTGTGTTTGCCCCTTCACATATATTACAAATATTTTTATTAAATTTAACATTAAAACAAGTAAGAAAGTTCAGTCGGGTCCCAAAAAATATTCGTAAATCTATCTATTTGTATTAATTAAATTATTATCAATTTAAATTACATTTAATAATTTTAAAGTATGTACTGGTATTCAAGTTAAAAGCTGTTTACTTTTAGTACAAAATGGTCCATTTGTGTGGGAGGTACCAAAAAGGGCGTGCCAATAACGGTCACTTTTTAATGGACTCTAGATACTATAAAAGCATTACACCGTACAAAAATTTCAAGTATGAGTACTCACTGGTATTAAATTTAAAATCTGTTAACTTTTGGTACAAAAAGGTCCATTTGTGTGGGAGGTACCAAAAGGGACGTTCTAGTAACACCCATTTTTCTTAGGACTCTAGATACTATAAAAGCATTACACTGTATAAAATTTCAAGTAATTGTATGCATTTGGTCCATTTGTGTGGGAGGTACCAAAAGGAGCGTGACAACAATGCCCATTTTTTTCGAGGTAATAGTTACTGATAAACTAATACTATGTGTAGAATTTCAGAGGAATCAAATAAGCAGTACAGAAGTTATTAAATAATCAATATTTCACTAAATGTTAACCCTTTGTGTGGGAGGTACTAGAAGGAGTGGACCAACATGGCCCATCTTCGAACTTAGCCGGAGATAGAAGAAAATATTACCACATACCAAATTTTAAGTCAATCGGTTACTCCTTCCGAGAGTTATCGTGCGCACCAGACAGCAGACAGACGGAAGGACGGACATTGCTCATTCGACTTAAAATGACTCAAAACGGATATCCGCCGAACATACTTAGGGTCTTAGGTCACTCCTTCGATGTGTTACCCTTTGGGCTCGTAAAAAATGATACTCGTATATACCCTCATCTCTAAGGTGAGGTTATAATAAAAACTTACATTTCATTGATCAATTCTTCTTTTTTGTTTCTTTTTTAGTTTCAGGGTTGCTTTTTTTCTTATATTTTATTTTTTCTGTTTTATGGTTGCATTAGGGTATATAGCACTTCGAAGACCAAAAGTATTAACATTTTCGTACGAAAAGTATTTGAAATAGTTTTTTTTTGCTTGAAATTAATTCAAATATTATTCATACTTAATCTTTAGTCGATTTTTTTACTTTTCAGGAGTTTAAATTACTAAAAACATAAATTTTATTTCATATTTTGTGAACCTTTTAAACTGATATTTGTTTTTCGGTTTAAGTTTTCTGTAGAAGCCAAAAACGTTTTCGATTTAAAAAACGTAAATTCTTACAACGTTCTTCCACTGAATGCAAAACAACCGAAGCTAGAATCAATAAAATGTTCTTAACCCTGATGATAGATTGGAAAATATGTTCGAATCCTAGGTTAAGAGACCATTTGGCCCATGTTACATTTTTGATACAAAATAAATATTTAACCCAATATTTTATATTATTTTATCGGATACTTAAAAAAAGAATGCAGCTTATTTAAAAAATTTAATATTTGAGCAAAAAAGGCTTATTATTTTTATTTCAATAAAACTAAACAATCCAAGATATGTAACTTTGAATTTTTCTCAATCCCACTTTATGTCAGACAATTGTATTTTTAAGAATAGAACTGTCTTGTAAAATAAGACACGTGATCAGAAATTATAAGGCAATCTATTACCGATCAAAAGGAAACGATTGAATCAAATGGGCCTAAACTAACAGCAGGGCTAAGTACGATGTAGTAATTTATGGTATATTAACATACTAATTGAGGATATAGAATGGTTTTTAGCCACCACGTTAATTAGCCAAAAATGTAGTTTCTTCACAACGTTTTAAATGCCATCAAAGAGATATATGTAGATACTTTAAAAGCGTTACACTGTGCAACAGTATTTTTTCGTGCATTGGTACTCACGCTATAAGATGTTAACTTTTTGTACAAAATGATACCTTAGCGTGGGAGGTACCAAAAGGAGCATGGTAATAACTCCCATTTATCACAGGACTATAGGTTCTATAACAGCATTACACTGTACAAAATTTCTAGTATTTGTGTGCACTGGTATTTAAGTTATAAGCTGTTTACTTTTGTGTACAAAACGGACCATTTGTGTGGGAGGTACCAAAAGGGGCGCTACAAAATTGCAAGTATTTTTATGCACTTTCATTAAAGTTATAACACGTTAACTTTTGGTGCAACACGGTCCATTTGTGTGGGAGGTACCCAAGGGGGCGGGGCCAATTCGCCCATTTTTCTCAAGGTGATAATTACTAATAAACTGATACTCTGTGTGGAATTTCAGAAGATTCGAATAAGTAGTATAGAAGTTATGAGCGAATAAATATTTCATTAATTTTTAACACTTTGTGATTGTGGTACTAGAAGGAGTGGACTAATATGGCCCATCTTCGAACATAGCCGGAGATAGAGAATAATATTACCGCATACCAAATTTGAAGTTAATCGGTTGCTCCTTTCGAGGGTTATCGTGTTCACCAGCCAGCAGACAGACATTCGGCTTAAAATACCCAAAACGAATATCCGCCGAACATACTTAGGGTCTTAGATCACTCCTTCGATGTGTTACACTTTTAGCCCGTAGCAAATGATATATACCGTCGTATCACTAAAGTGAGGGTATAAAAACACATTTGATATCTGATTAAATTTAATAAATACATTAATGTAAAGAATTCTACAGGGTGGCTGATATGTATTGCAACCAACTTCAGGTTGCTATCATTTCTAAACCGCTAGTCTGATAGCTGACAGATTTATTTCAGTGACAGTTCATTTTATTGTTTACAAGCTTACAAAAGCATTTTGATCTATTGCATTCAGAAAAAAGTTATTCGTGATGGAATTCAAGCGTGATAGTGTGATTGCTTTATATTTGGGTGGAAAAACACAAGTGGCTATCGTTAGAGCTCTCCAGCATTTAAATGTGAATAAATCTTTTGTTTCTCGTACCATTGCTCGTTACCGTGATACTGGCAGTGTTGCATCGCGTCCAAAAAGTGGACGAAAAAAAACGGTAACAACACCAGAAATGATCCGAAAAGTGAAGGCCAGATTTGATCGAAATCCACGCCGCAGTGGTAGAAAAATTGCTCGTGAGCTGAACAAATCGCGAGAACGGATACAACACATATTAAAAAATGAGCTTGGACTAAACCCATTGAAGTTCCAAAAAGTGCAAGAGCTCACCGATGCACACAAAAAAGTTAGACTGGAAAGAGCCAAGGAGTTGCTTCGCTTCACGAAAGTGGCCAGTTACCGAATTTGGTTTTCTCCGATGAGAAGCCATTCCAAATTGAGCAGTTTGTGAACAAACAAAATGATCGGGTTTACTTGCCAAAGAGGTCAGCTGAAAATTTACACCTTCGATTGGCCACCAGAACTCAAGCGCCGCCGATGGTAATGGTGTGGGCAGCCGTAACGGCCGATGGTCGCTCCCCGCTCGTATTCATCGACCATGGGGTCAAAATAAATGCCGAATATTATCGGGAAAATGTCCTAAAGACAGTATTGAAGCCCTGGGCAGAGAAACATTTCGGCCGCAGACCATGGACATTCCAACAGGACTCAGCACCATCGCACTCAGCACGCGTCAACCAAGAATGCCTTAAAAAGGAGGTTCCTCGCTTCATTTCTACCGCACAATAGTCACCAAGATCTCCGGATCTCAATCCGTTGGACTTTTGCGCCTAAGGCATTTTAGAGAGTAAAGTTCGCACTAAAAAATACCGAAGTATCGATCATCTCAAGACGGCGCTTCCCGGGGAATGGGCCAAAATACCGCAGAGCCACTTTCGTGCAGCGTGTGATGGCTTTGTCGGCCGTTTGAAGGCCATAATTCGTGCCAAAGGTGGCCAATTCGAACAAATCTAAACTGTTTCTAAAATTTTATGTTATTTCCGACATTGTTTGCTTTTGAACAATAAAATTTAAAAAAAAATTAAAAAAATATAGCGCTTTACTTTGTTGCACTACATATCAGCCACCCTGTATACTAAATTTCTCGTATATTTTGCTTCAGTTCAATGTAATCTTGACATTAATTGAATGTAAAAAGTACACCAAGTTAATGGATCTTTGTCACATTTTTGATGTATATTTGCTTCGAAATGATGCCAAAATAACATTAAATTGAAGTAAATTTTTCATGAAAAGAAGGATTTATTTTCTTCAATTCACAGAAAATTTAACATTCAATTAATGTCAAATGTACTTTAAATTGATACCAAATATTCTTTGAATCTATGTAATTTATCGAAGAAATATTGATGTAACATTCTACATCAAACAAATAAAATGTTTTTTAGATTGTAAAACGAAGAAAATTTTCATCAGACCAATGTAGGTTTTTATAAATTTGATGATGCAAAATTAGCTGCAACATTAAAATTCGTCTAACCCCGAAGCTTGTTCCCTCAGTGTGTTGAAATTCAATACCGCTGCTCAGAACTTTAAGTTTAAATGAAATAGCCAAATGTTCTTCTTTTTCATGAATTTACCTTAAATAGCGAATATTTCACAAAAAACATTCATAAAGGTTACAAAACATTTTTCTCATCTCAATTTCAAATCTTAAAGAGGTTTTCATTAAAGTCATTTAAAGTAACCCCAAAACCCTTCATCCGCCCGCCAACTCTGTTAGTGTTTCCCAACGAGTCTGGTTGTGTCCTTAAGAGAGTCAGTCGGTTCGGTTATTTGATTTATATGTCCGTCTAATATGTTGCTCTTGGGTTTATGTTTGCCTCGCATCCTTTTGCTAAACAAATGGTTGAACGCGAAGGAATACAATAAGTGAAAAAAGAAAACGAAAAACGGTTACAAAGAAATATGTACGGATTTTGTTATGTTTTTCTTTGCGTTTTATTATATTCCGTTTGGTTCTGCTCAGTTCGGTTCTGTTTGGCATTTGTGTTTTAGTTTCCTCTGTTTTCTCTGGGTGCGTTTTTTGGGTTCATTTCTTCGGTTGGTTTTTGTTTGCTCGAGTACTTGAATAGTAATGAGGTATTTGTGCCTGGCAATTCACTTAGCTTTGCTTTAAAGTGCCTCTTAAATCCTTCATTAAGCAATAATTTAATGCTGTTTATTGCTTGGACTCCTCCTCGCCATTCTCCATTTCCGATTCTCAAATTCCCATTCTCCATTCGCCATTTCCCATTCTCTTCTCTCCAGTTCGTTCATACTCCATTTGTGAAATTTCGTTATGTTTCGTTTAGTTTTTATCTACTGAAAATTATTTCCTCAGAATTTTAATGACTTTAGCTTTGGCCGAAGTGGAGTGGAGTGGAGCGAGAGGAAATTTGGATGCGGAAAATGAACAGCCGTTGCCGTTGGGTGTGGGTAATTGTGGACAATGACGACCTCGTAAATGGGCAGTAGGCAGGTCGTGATTTTAAAGCAATTTGTTTTGGTCAAGTCGAAGTATTTATGATTTGAATTTTTCTATAGCGATTAAGGTGGCACATGCAAACCTGGAAAAATAAACGAAAACAAATATCGCTAAGCCTCAAGGGATATTAATTGAATCCTATATTATTACTTGCAAAATTATTTAACTTAATAATTACTTAAGTGTATGTCCATGAACATGATCAGGGTCAGAATATTTAATATCCTATGTAGTTTTTTTTGGCTAAAATATTTATAAGCAGTTACAAATAGGTAAAATAAGATCTCGCTATCATTTTGATACCCTACACCACACTGTAGTACAGGGTATTATAACTTTGTGCATTTGTTTGTAACACCCAAAAGGATAATATATAGACCCATTGTTTATTATACCGATCGACTTGTAATCACTTTCTGAGTCGATTTAGCTATGTCCGTCTGTCTTTAGATGTATTCTTGTACAGGTCGCAATTATGGTCTGATCTCAACGAAACTTTGCACATATCTTTCTTTAGGCCCAAGGACGATCCCTATTCAATTTGGTTAAAATCGGTTCAGATTTACATATAGATCCCATATATATGTACCGCCGATTTGGCATATATGCACTGTATAAGCAACATTTTTGAACCAATTTGTCCAATAGTTGACAGAGAGTAGTCCTTTGATACACTTCGAGATAATACAAAATTTGGGGAAAATCGGTTCAGATTCAGATATAGCCCCCATATATATGTTACCCCCGATTTTATATGTAAGCAATTACAAGTTTTGTAAAACATAAAAACTGCACATACAATTTAAAATAAAAAAATGATAGCGAGATCTTATGTTACCTATTTGTAACTGCTCATAAACATTTTAGCCAAAAAGCCAGTCATTCAGCCTTTCGTACGCTCCTTATTTAAGATCTTTTTTATCAGTATCTTCCATTCATATCCTTTGAGATAAGCCAAGTCTGGCGATGTGTCGGAACCTAAATATCAGGATCTTGCATGTGTGATGGCCCGGCATTTGCACAGAATATGTTCCATCGTTTCGATATTTTCCCTGCAGGCGTCGTTATCTGGTAGTCCCATGCGATGCAGATGTGCTTGTAAGCTTGAGTGTCCCGTTAGAACACTCATCATCTTACTAATCTCGATCTTGTTTAGATTCAGAAAAATAACTAGCTGTTTTCTTCTCATTTGGGTCACACCACAGTATCTTTTCAGTTTCTCCCATTGTTTCGTCATCTCACACGAATTTGTGACCCATCACTGCCCAATACTTCAACTCATCCTTCGTGGCTTCGAGAGGTTTCACATTTTCTAATTTTACTAGTCGAAGTTCTCTACCCTTTGGGTCAAACTGTTTGAACGCTCGTTTCCAATAATTCCGATGTATCCCAAAAGATATGCGGCCGTACATGAGTTGAAAAATCATATATCGCCCTTTTACAGTGCACCACTATTCATATAGCTATCTGTGAAAATATTAGCGTTTTTAGGCTTTGTGGAGTTCCAAAGGCAATTCACACACTCCGTCATTGCTGGTAGCTGCAAGCCGCACTTCTGGAATGCAGTCGGAGATTTCTTTGCTATGTTAAGTGCCTCCTCAGCTCTTCTGCATAATTGGTTTGGATGCATGTCTCTTAGAAGTATTACAACGTTATCAGCATAATATACTGGTTTAAGTGCTTCATCCTGGTGAGTGCTTTTAGGAGAATGTTTATCGTCGTAACCCATAAATAATCCACATATTCCTTAGTATATGTATTATTTATTCAGTTTTTCAGCGCCCGATCAACCCGAAACTCGCCTAATAACTGATTAAGTATATTCGACCTCAAATATTTAAATGCGCCTTCAATGTCTATCCAAACAGCAAGTGTATGCAGTTTTTACTGAACGACTCTTGTGTGTACAGGGTTGCCCATATTCGACGGACCCATGTTTTTTTTGGATTGTTGTCCGCAGGCAACAATCTTTGCGTCAATTGAATTTTGTACGGGAACAAATGCAAATCAACGCGAATAATCCGTTGTAAAGTGGACCGAGCCATGCCCAACTGCTGAGAACGGCGTTTTTGGGATGTTCTTGGGGACCTCTCAACACTGGCTCGTACGGCAGCGATATTCTCGGCCGATCGCCTTGGTCGACTTTTATTTGGCCTCTTCGGATTAGAAAGAGCCTCACAAGTCGAAAATTTTTCGTATAAACGCTTAATGGTGTTCTTAGAAGGCGCACTTCTCACATTTTTTAATATTTTAAAAGCACGTTGAGTTTTCACAATTGACTTCTTCTGTTGAATGTAAATTTCAACTATTTCGCGTGGCGTGTATTGTTCCATGGTAAAAATCTGCTTGGACTGACGCTTCAAACGCGGTATGTCATTAAGCGATCTGACATCTCTGTCAAAAGTTATGGCGTTGCCAGATGGGTCCGTCGAATATGGGAGACCCTGTATGTGTTGCACTACCTCATGCAGTGCTATTTCCACTGTCTACCTATGTCATCCGCTGTCTTTCTTTCGACCATATCGTCAATTAGACGCTCTATGGCTTTTAACCGAAAATAAGTTAGACCAATACATACATAGGTCGATAGGCCTTTGGGTTCCTCTGTTGGTCTAGCACTATCAGTCCTCTGTTGGTCTAGCACTATCAGTCGGGAAATGAGTTTTCATCAAGAGCCTTAAGGTATCCTCTATAGTTTCCATCCCGTGTCATCCACTAGAGCTTCGATTTGGATATTGGATATTTTTTAAAGTAATCTGAGTAATTTCTATATGGTTTGAGGAAAACATTATACAACGTATATACTAAAGGTCATATTCATAAAAAGTTATGGAAGGTTTATTGAACTGATTTTCAACGTTGAAATGTATTTTAAACCTTCTATAACTTTTTATGAATAAGGCCCTAAAATTTTTAAGTACGAAATCAGCTAAGAATAAGATTTGCTGCGTGAATTTAGTCTGGCATTTTTCTTTCTGTGTACAATTATTTATAATTACACTGTGCAACAGTGAAAAAAATACACGGATCTGATGGTATAGGTTCGATTCTACTACCAAATGGTAGTATAACCCTATACTCAGTTTGGCGAGATTGGTGACCAATTTTTTTTTATGGGCCTCGAAAGATTCGGAAAATCAGTGGACCCCCTGAAAAAAGGTGTCATCGGTTTTTGAGCAACAGCTACTTCAGACTTGGTGATAGCGTTTAACTATATTTGGCAATAATGTAGCTAAGAACACGTAGAACGAAGTCTGTTACCATTTCATGCCAAAAAAATTTTGTTTTCCTGCACTTTTTTTCCAAAAACATAGGATTAAATTTATTTTTTTTCACTTTTTTCGGCATAACTTTAAGGGATCGCTGATTTTTTACTAACAATATTTGGCAATATTGTAGCCACGGTAAATCTGAACAACGAACATATAGTAAAATTTTATGGCGAACATTTTTGTAGAACATTTCATCCCCGCCCTCCCCCTTTTAAGGGGTGTTTTTTACGATTTGTTAAAATGGGGCCAAAAACTACAGTTATGTGGGGGAGCTAGAGGGTTAAAATGTTCCACAAAAATATTGGCCTTAATTATACCCTACACCACTCTGTGGTACAGGGTATTATAAGTTTGTTTCACGGCAGATGTTTGTAACACCTAAAAATAACACAGCTAGACCCACCTTAAAGTATACCGATCGACTCAGAATCACTAGCTGAGTCGATTTAAGCATGTCCGTCCGTCCGTCCGTCCGTCCGTCCGTCCGTCCGTCCGTCCGTCCGTCTGTGGATGTAAAGTTGTTCGTCGACTACAGGTCGCAATTTCACTCCGATCGTTCTGAAATTTTGCAGTTTAGAGTATTTCGCAGCTGTTAAGATCGCTATTGAATTTGGTTGAAATCGGTTCAGATTTAGATATTGCTCCCATATATATCTTTCGTTCGATTTGGCCCTTTAGTCCTATAGAAGCTGTATTTTACATCCAATCATTTTGAAATTTAGAATGGTAGAGTTTCTTGATCCATGAACCAACACTACCAAATTTGAAGAAAATCGGTTAAGATTTAGCTATAGCTCCCATATATATGTTTCGTCCGATTTGGACCTTTAGTCCTATAAATGCTGTATTTTACATCCAATATTTTTGAAATTTAGAATGGTAGAGTTTCTTGATCCATGAACCAACATTGCCGAATTTGAAGAAAATCGGTTAAGATTTAGCTATAGCTCCCATATATATGTTTCGTCCGATTTGGCCCTTTAGTCCTATAGAAGCTGTATTTTACATGCAATCGTTTTGAAATTTGGAATGGTAGAGTTTCTTGATCCATGAACCAACATTGCCGAATTTGAAGAAAATCGGTTAAGATTTAGCTATAGCTCCCATATATATGTTTCGTCCGATTTTCCTCTTTATACCTGTAGAAGCTGTATTTTACATCCAATCATTTTGAAATTTAGAATGGTAGAGTTTCTTGATCCGTGAACCAACACTACCGAATTTGAAGAAAATCGGCTAAGATTTAGCTATAGCTCCCATATATATGTTTCGTCCGATTTGGACCTTTAGTCCAATAAAAGCTGTATTTTACATCCAATCGTTTTGAAATTTGGAATGGTAGAGTTTCTTGATCCATGAACCAACATTGCCGAATTTGAAGAAAATCGGTTAAGATTTAGCTATAGCTCCCATATATATGTTTCGTCCGATTTGGCCCTTTAGTTCTATAGAAGCTGTATTTTACATCCAATCGTTTTGAAATTTAGAATAAATAAATAAATTTATACATGAACTACAAAATTTATATTTCAGAGTTATTCAATATTACGAGAGTGGTGTAGGGTATTATATAGTCGGCCCCGCCCGACTTTAGCCTTTCCTTACTGGTATTTTCTATAAAATTGCTGAACATACCCTATACCAGAAAAATATATTTTTGTTTCATAACAGTGAAATACTTACATTTTTGGGGTACAATGTGGATTTTTGAGCTATTTAAGGTGCCTAGACACGTTCAGATTGTATTGATATGTTCAAAAAAGTTGTTCAGATTTACCGTAGTAAAAAATCAGCGATCCCTTAAAGTTATGCCGAAAAAGTGAAAAAAAAATAAATTTAATCCTATGTTTTTCGAAAAAAAAGTGCAGGAAAACAAAATTTTTTGGCATGAAATGTTAACAGACTTTGTTCTACGTATTCTTAGCTACATTATTGGCAAATATAGTTAAGCGCTATCACCAAGTCTGAAGTAGCTGTTGCTCAAAAACCGATGACACCTTTTTCAGGGGGTCCACTGATTTTCCGAATCTTTCGAGGCCCATAAAAAAAAATTGGTCACCAATCTCGCCAAACTGAGTATAGGGTTATACTACCATTTGGTAGTAGAATCGAAGCTATACAGTCAGGTTCGTGTATTTTTCAAAAAGTGTTCATTTGTTGCATAGTGTTATACATGTACATTTGTCTGAATGTGTACATACGAGTATATATTATTAATTTGATTTTACTAGTATCTTATGCGGTCCTTTCATACTGACGAATACTGGCCAAATTGTATTCCACTTTTTTCTTCTCATGCTGCTTTTGGTGATGGAAACTATTTTTTTATTCCAAATCAAGTGAGGGCATAAAAACCTCCTCAGAACAGAAGTCATTCATGCAAACGTAGACTTTTACATACTTGCATACTGATGTCTAGTTGAAGGAGTGACGATGCAAACATTGAAACAAATAATATAATAAAGATAGGAATTAACATTCATATTATCCTGGGATTTTTATGTCGTTTGATTGATCTATTAAAAGAAAAAAACTTGTTTTTAGTAGCTGTATAACAATTGTTAGAGCTGCTGTGCTTAAGGTGTTTTACGAAGTCAGAATGTCTAAATGAACTAGAGGCAATAACGTAAGTCAGAGATGAAAAATTCATTTAATGCTGAAACTCTGTACGACTCACCAGCACGGACCAAACTATATCCCCCTCCCATTGAAAGCGAACGTGTTAGGAGTGCTATTGTGGAATTAGAAGAATTTTTCCTT
This sequence comes from Eudasyphora cyanicolor, assembly GCA_963930755.1. NCBI lineage: Eukaryota > Metazoa > Arthropoda > Insecta > Diptera > Muscidae > Eudasyphora > Eudasyphora cyanicolor. The sequence continues at coordinate 67,081,234 of OZ005738.1, forward strand.
ACTAACCTGCTGAAATGGGTGCAGTGTTTATAGCTGGGACCAATCAATTTTATTATTTAAACTTTATTTTATAAAAACTTTTAAAAATTCTTAACATGCGAACAACTCATTCTTATACGAGTAATTAGGAAAATTTACTCAATATTGAGGAAATTGTCTTAATAATTTTAAAGAAAATACTGTATAAGATATAATTAATTGCTTTCATTGCAATTGCTTGTGTTTCGTTTTCATGGCGGTACCCAAGTTGTATGACTCAATTATACAGTTATTATATTTATTGTAATATAAAAATGGGATTTCTGAGAGAGATTTCAATTGTCAATGGAAGATCTCCATCGACATCCCTATTATATTGTGCATACTCGTAAATATATGTATATATACATACATACATATGTATATTTGGGTTTACTAAAACATCACTTCATTGAACTTCTGTTTAATTTGGATATCCTTTTCTTTCTTTCAGATCATACGAGAACGTTTGCCGCATTACCCGGAGCGAAATAGTATCATCTGGAATACAGCACCTGGTGCTTTGCTTTCACTTCCAACATTTGCTGATAGTTCCAGGTAGGTAAAACATCTTCAGGTTCATCCATTCGATATTCTTCTTATTGTGCTTCCCTATCTTTAACTTTAAATAAAACAAAGTGTATGTGTGAGAGACATCATCGAACTTTATTCGTTTCGTTTGCATGGCCTGTCGATCCGAAATGTCAAATTTTCCGTGATTCTAGTGCATGCCTAACTATCGGAAGACATTGATATCAATGTGAGGAGGATTATGGAGCCTCTTGTAAAATCATTCGAAGATAGTCGCCCGATTAGAGAAAGGAAATCTGCCTATGAGAAACCCTGGATAACAGGGCAAATTCGCTCGATTGGCAAAAATGTCCGCAGACTTTACAACAGAGCTCGACGTAAAACGCTATCAGTATATTGGGACGACTACCACAGAAGACTCAAAGAATGCAATAAAAGCATTAGAATGGCGAAACGTAACTCCTGGGGGCTTTTCTGTGAGCAGGTAGACAGCGTTAACAACATGCCTAAAATAAAAAAGTTCCTCTCAAAAAATTTTCCGTAACTCTAGTGCATGAATCAGGCTGAATTTGTCCGATGGCATGGGTTATGTTGTCTTTGAGGGTCGTTGTTCTTTGTGGGTTATTCGCATAAACCTGTGACTTAAGACTACCACACAAGAAAAGTCTAACGGGATCAATTCGCACTGTCTCGGTGACCATTTCAAATTGTTCGAGTAGATTGTCCAGTGTGGTATGAGCTACGCGACATATTGCGCCGTCCTGTTGAAACCACATGCCGTTGTTGTCCACATCTGCCAATTTAGGCCAAAAGAAGTTGGTAATCATCGACCTATAGCGCCCACCGTTGACGATGATGGCCCGGCCAACGTCGATCCCACAGAAATATGGACTGATGGCGCCTCCAGCCCAGAATTCACTCAAAACTGTGACCTTTTTGGCATGCTCTTGGATCACATATGGATTAATAGCGTCAAATTCGACACTTTAGGTCTCATCGCTGAAGATTCTAACATTTGCACGTGTTGTGTAACGCTATATCCGTCCATGGCGATTTGGCAAAATAGACTGAATAAATGACGGCCAATTCGACAGATGTAGCTTCAACAATATGGCCGCTATCAACTGTCAAAATTCGGAAGTCCTTTTTGGAAGATCCTTTACATAAAGAAACCAGTAAGGAAAGGCAGAAAGTCGGGCGGGACCGACTATATAATACCCTACACCTCCCTAACAATGCGATAAGGGTCATTGCCATAATAATTTGGAATAATTGGTAAATGGGTAGAAACATATCTAATTCTGAAACGATAATCGCTAAATTAAGCAATATTCTTTCCTAAATTGAGAAACATCTTTCTGGAAAATTTTAATGATCGGAAGTAAAATACAACTTCTATAGCGGTTTGATACCAAATCAGGAGGAACATATATATGGAGCTTTAATATAAATCTTAACAACCGATCTTCCCTGAATATTTATTCATGTAAAAAGACCTCCTTCTGTCGAATTTCGTACTGTTCGGATATAAAATACAGTCTCTACAGCGCTTACATGTCAAATCGGGGGTAACATATATATGGGGGCTATATCTAAATCCGAACCGATTTTCTCCGAATTTGGCAGTATTCCTTCATGTAATAAGAAACCTCTTTCTGCCGAATTTCGCACTGATCGGATATAAAATACAGTTTTTACAGCGCTTACATGTCAAATCAGGGGTAACATATATATGGGGGCTATATCTAAATCTGAACCGATTTTCTCCGAATTTAGCAGTATTCCTTCATGTAATAAGAAACCTCTCTGCCGAATTTCGCACTGATCGGATATAAAATAACATTTTTACAGCGCTTACATGTCAAATCGGGGGTAACGTATATATGGGGGCTATATCTAAATCTGAACCGATTTTTTCCAAATTTAACAGTGTTCATCCATATAATAAGAAACCTCTTTCTGCCGAATTTCATACTGATCGGATATAAAATAAAGTTTTTACAGCGCTTACATGTCAAGTCGGGGCTAACATATATATATGGGGGCTATATCTAAATCTGAACCGATTTTAACCAAATTCAATAGGGATCGTCCTTGGGCCCAAAAAAAGATATGTGTATAGTTTCGTCGAGATCGGACCATAATTACGACCTGTACTTTGATTACAAGAATACATGCACAGACGGACAGACAGACGGACCTAGCTAAATCGACTCAGAAAGTGATTCTAAGTCGATCGGTATAATAAACGATGGGTCTATTTCTTCTCCTTTTGGGTGTTACAAACAAATGCACAAAGTTATAATACCCTGTACCACAGTGTGGTGTAGGGTATAAAAAATTGTCGCTATGAAAACTTTAAACGGTCATGACTTCTTAAATAAGCGTTATATAATGAAAAGGGCATAATTTTGAGACAACTTTTTTTGATTAAAAATTTTATAATAATGTAGACGGATGGTAACATCAGTCAAGTTTTCCAACTATACAAAGAAATGCAAGCATTCTACAGATTGGGCATAGCACAGAGGATGTTATATTGATTCCTCCTACTCTTCGTCAACGCAGCTACTGCAAAATTTATTTCTCAAGACTTTAAGTCTCTTTGCGTGCTGTCCAATAAGATAGTGACCCGTTAAGAAGAACATGATAAGTGAGACATCCTGTCTCGATAACACATGTAAGGTGTTATTGCGTTTCGAGTTTATGTAGTCCACATCAGTTTGGGATGTATACAGTTCCCTAATTGTGACAAACCAGTCATTTGTAGCCATAATGGGGATAGTGGTTTACTTTACCACATATATTTGGCGTATAAATAGTTACCTTAACGTATACCGATCGACTCAGAATCACAAGGTGAGTCGGTGAATCCCAATTGGCACGAAGCTCTATTTCACATCTGGGACGAAGTCTATTGAAATTGGTCGAAATGGATTCAGATTGCATCTAAGCACTATGGAAGCTGCATTTTAAATCCAAAAACTCTGGCAGGATAGCGTTTGATGATCTAAAGGCAAACGTTGCTAAATTTGAAAAAAATGGTTCAGAATTAGATATATCCCAGAAAATCGGCCACATATGTACTTTATACTTATATCCCGAGCGCTATAGAATTCGTATTACGCATCAGATATGCATAACATTTGGTAAAACAAATGTCTTCGATCAAGAGCGAATACTGACAATTTTGAAGAAAATCAGTTCGGAATTAGATATACCCTATATATGTATATCTTCCGTCCGATTTGGCCACTTCGGTTAGGTTAGGTTAAGAGTGGCAGCTTGTAAACCAGACTTACTTAGAATATCCAGTCCATTGTGTTACCACAGGGACGTAAGGGAAAATATTAGTTATCCCTAGCACATTCCGTTGAATCAAGTTGATTGCTATAAAAAGCTCAATAGTTTGCGGATTCCAACATCAGCCAAGTTAGCTAACTCCTCATAGTAAGAATCCAAGTTTGTGTACCGCCTTCTGGAGAGAGTGGGGCACAGACAAAGAAGGTGTCCTATTGATTCCTCCTCCTCTTCATCTCCACAGCCTCTGCAAAAGTCATTATGCAAGACCTTTAATCTCTCTGCGTGCCGTCCAATAAGACAGTGACATGTCATGACAGACACGATAAGCGCGACGTCCGCTCTCGACATCGACTGCAGTGCTTTGGTGCGTTTTGAGTCTAAACTGGGCCACATCAGCCTGGAATGTATGCAGTAACCACCTGTTATTTGTTGCCGTAAGTGCACTATCTCTCAAGAGGAGCTAGCAGGTTGCTAGAGGCATGCCCACATGTTCCAAGTCCCCTGTAGCGTGTAAAATAGTTCCTAGTCTTGCAAGTTCATCTGCCTTGCAGTTACCTGATATATACCTGTGGCCCGGCACACATATCAGGTGGATATTGAACTGTTCAGCCATCGCGTTAAGATATCTTCGACAGTAGAGGACAGTTTTTTAATTCAGGAAGATAGTTTCCAGGGACTTGATAGCAGTCTGACTATCAGAGAAAACATTTATACCGACTTTGGTCAGCATATTCATTTTCAGCCATTCCGCTACCTCTTCAATAGCTTTGATTTCTGCCTGGTAAACACTACAGTGATCTTTTTGCAAGTGATAGCTGCAGTTCCTCAGAAAAGAAGCCAAAGCCCACTTGGTTATCGAGTTTGGAACCGTCCGTATAGAGTTAATGAACCTCCTCTGTCATGGGTACGGCCATTCCATTGTGATCTAAAGGGATTTCCAACAAGAGGTGTTATTTTGGTATTCAAATAAAAATGCAATTATTTGAGATAAATGATCGGATGTTTATTTCATAATAAAGATGAAGGAATGCCGTTAATAATGAAAAACAACATCGGCCAAATGGCCACCACGACCACGCATACAGGCCCATATCCTTTTCATGAAATTTTCCATAACGTGTTGTTGTTAGAGAGTTTGAATTGCTTGGTAGAATTGACTGCAGTTTCGATAGACACCACTCTATCATCTTCAGAATTCAGTAGCAATAGTGCATGTCTTTAACTTAAATCAGCAAATCGCAAAGTGGCTGCCCTATGCCCTCGATCCAACCTCATTTTCGGCATGCCCACATGGACATGTCACTGGACCTCGGCATGTAAGGTCCAGTGACCTTGCCGGACCATAAACCGCACCAAACAGTCACACGTTGAGGATGGAGAGGCTTCTCAACAATAACTCTTGGGTTTTCCTAGCCCCAGATGCGACAATTTTACTTGTTGACGTAGCCACCGAGGTGGAAATGGGCATCATCAGTCAAGATGATTTTGTATCGTCCGTATCGTTTTTTTGTTCGATCGTTTTGTATCGTTCGATGATCGTGTATCGTTCCATTTTTAGTAATGGCGTAGTTTCTACTTGTCAAATGTCAAAGAATAAAAGCTTCAAAAGTGACAGCTACCGAAATACCGGGTGATTCAAAATAACACCTCTTGTTGGAAACCCCGTTATTAGGTATAATAGTAAGATACTTCTTGTTAAACAGTGGTTCAGTCATAGTGTAATAAGCAGTGCCCGGAAGGTCAGGCATTATGTCTAAAATGGCACTATGTCCGTAGCCATTTCCTGACCATAGTGACAGTGACCTGAGTCTAAACGCAGTACATGCGGCATATTGCACTGCTATAACATCTAGCGACATTAAATGTAGTATAACATTTAGTGACGCACTTGGTGTCGTTCTTAACGCACCAGTGATACATATAACAGCCATTCGCTGAACCTTGTTAAGTATCGCACAGAAGGTGAATTTCTGAAGAGCTGTCCACAGGACGACAATGCCGTACAGCATTATCGGTCTGACTACTGCCATATAAAGCCAATAAACTATATGTGGGTTAAGACCCCAGCGCTTTCCTATTACACTTTTACAGCTATATAGCGCTACCGCATCCTTATTTGTTCTTTCCAAAATATTTGGTTTGACGTTCAACTTCCTGTCTAGTAAAATACCTAAGCATTTTCGCTTTCAGAGAAGGGAATTTCAATACCCACCAAGGAGATACCGGAAGCCCATCTTGCGGTTGGGTGAAGCGCCTGCTCTAGGATGTCCCTGAGAGTATCTAGAAACTTCCCTCTAACAGCTATTGCCACGTCATCTGCATAGGCAACAACTCTGACACCCATCATCTACAGAGAAAGCAAAATATTGTTCATGGAGAGATTCCATAGCAAAGGAGACAGAACACCCCTTGGGGCGTTCCCCTGCTGACAATCTGTGGATGTCAGTTGACCCTAAACTAGCTGAAATGTGTCTCTTAATGAGAAGGTTATGAATGTACCAAAGTATATTGCTGTCAATCCCCAGGGTTTCTAACGCCGTAATTTTATCGGATGGATTTATATTATTGAAGGCCCTTTCTATATCTAAGAAGCTGCCATAGTATATTCCTTAACAGAGAGGGTTCCTTCAATAATGCTGACTAGATCATGCAGGGCTGTAGGCTTGGTGTTGAGTGGACAGTAGTCTCTGATCAATTTTAGTCCTAATGTAACTATCTATTAATCTCTCCAGAGTTTTAAGGAGAAATGAATGAAATACCTGATTGATGAAGTCAGTCAGTCTCTGAGTCAGGGAGCAATTGTATCAGCCGCTGCCTATAGCTCTGCCGGCGAGACTTTGTTTGGTCCTGGCGACTTAAAAGGTTAAAGCTTTTGATAGCCCAATGAATTCTAGGTTCGATTACAATCTCGTTGGCAACCTCTGACGGCTGCACTTAAGGGATTACCAATTGATATATTCAATGGCTCTTCAGAGTTGCCCGGTAAATGTGTATCCAGAAGTACTACCAGCGATTTCTCACTGGACGTATTTCAAGAACTATCATCTTTATTGATGTACCCAATATTAAAATTTCTTGAGAATAAGATTTTCCACAACCATGAGGCTTTGGATGAGATTTCTACGCCACTACAGAAATTTATCCAGGATTTATTTTGAGCCTGTCTCAACTGTTTTTTGTACCACTTGATTTCTGCCTTGTATGTGTAACTGTCATGTGGAGCTCTGGTGGCCTTTGTTCTATTAAATAGCTTCCTGCAGCACTGCCTCAGCATAACTAATTGAGACCAGCAGGGCGTTCGGTATTTGCCTCTTGGCTTTAGTTTTGACATTCGGCTTGTAACGAGTCTTTAAGAGATGAAGTGACTCGTTTCACCGATTCGTCTATATCCCTCTTATAGGAAAAGACCTGTTGAATAACTGCCCCAATTTCCCATTACAGTACAATGTCTTCAAAGTATCTACTATGTGCCAAATGGCCGTATTTGTCTGTAATCATCTTAGTATTTGCATATCGCGACTTAAGAGTGTAAAGGCGCTAAGTCCAATATTTAAAATTTTACAGGAGTGGCAGAATACTTACTGTATATGAATGTTTTTATAAAGGGATTATGGACTTAGCGCTTTTACGATTCAGCTTTTAAAGATGATTAAGCATGATTTTTTGGCTTTTTGTTTTCAAATCGATGTATATCCAACTTATCTTACGTTCCGCTTCAAAAAAAACATTTAGGAAAAAGTGGCCTTAGCGCCTTTTCACTCTTAGGTCGCGATATTTTATATTTGAGACAACACTTACAATGACTATAGCCTGACAGCAAATGAACAATTTACAATTTTGAGGGTATTCCTTAGTGCGGGTAAACCGACTGAAACTTTCTTACTTGTTTTATCGTAGTAATATTAAACATGTATCCTTGATGTAATTCCCTTCTCCGATTTCACATAGTCAACATTGTATATGTACGTATGTGTAAGTGCATTCAGTTGTATCAGTTTTTTTTGGTCACGTACTGTGTGTTTGAAGCAAGAGAGCATCGATTGGGGGGAAGGGGAGGTAAATTTACCCAAAAAATACATGAACATGGAATGGATGAAGTGCAGAGTCGACATTAGTTTTCCATAAGATTTGTGTGATATTGTATTGTAATTGACCCACATTCGGCATTGGAGCAGCACCTGACTGTCGCTGCTCGCCAGAAGCCAGAAGTAATTGCAGGGAGTTCTCTTTTTAAATAATGTCCATCCCCTTCACCCCACCCATTTCCACCATCATTCTTCACCCGCAGTCGCCACACATCCAGGATAACTGTTCAATGGAAATTTTTGTTTAGTGTTCCTTTTCGTTTCGTTTCCATTTTCCTTTGGTTTTTATTAAAACGTTTTTTCCTCTTCTTCTTCTTCTTGTCATTTCAGATTTATGCCCTTTCTGTTGGACGATATAAACTTGAGAACAAGAGACAATTATACAGCCGTGATATATGTTCAAATAGGTGCACCCTTAGGTCCTAATAATGCACTATACAAACTAGTCAAAACTATAACCAAAAGTCAATTTGTAGATAGGGTAAGTTTTGGAAATTCCAGTTTTTTGTTGTTGTTGCTTTTGTTTTTTTCTCTCAGTTTTAATTGTCGACATTTTTGTTTTAGATTATTGTTTTATGGGCGGCGGATCGCCCCATTCCGGCTAAGAAACGTTGGCCCCCCACATACCATATACCATTCCATGTGATATCACTCGGCAGCTCATATCAAACAAAATCCGTTGCGGCGGCCGCCGCTTCAGCAGCTGCACTCAAAGGACGCGCAGGCGGTGGCGGAGGAGCAGGAGACGATGTAAGAAAAGTAGAAAACGATGGTGCCTTAAACGGTCGTTCAGCATCTCAGCACAAAAACCAAAACGCAAATCATAACGATAACGTTAACGTTAACGCTAACGCTAATAAGAATAATAATGCACATTCACCTGATGGCGAGACGCCGACTGACAACGACGCTGAAGCGACCGACGAACGCCCCAGTATATCCCAACGATTTTATCCTTATGACGAAATACAAACTGATGCCGTATTATCATTGGACGAAGACGCAATACTCAATACCGATGAGTTGGACTTTGCCTACACGGTGTGGCGAGACTTTCCCGATCGCATTGTGGGCTATCCGGCTCGTGCTCACTTCTGGGATGATTCCAAGGTCAGTACGATACTCCTGCATCAACTCCTCCCACAGACAGAGTCATTTTTTTATTTGTCTTTCCCTCTCTCTCTCATGTCCACAGAATGCTTGGGGTTACACATCTAAGTGGACGAACTACTATTCCATTGTTTTGACTGGTGCCGCTTTCTATCATCGCTACTACAACTATTTGTACACGAATTGGTTGTCGTTGCTACTCTTGAAGACTGTACAGCAATCTTCCAATTGCGAAGACATCCTAATGAACTTTCTGGTATCGCACGTTACCCGAAAGGCCCCCATCAAAGTAACACAGCGCAAAGGTTACAAGGATCGTGAGACGGGACGTTCGCCCTGGAACGATCCCGATCACTTTATACAGCGGCAAAGTTGTCTAAACACCTTTGCCGCTGTTTTTGGGTAAGTTGAACACATAACTGTAATACGAGTAGTAATGTATATACACAATTACGAATTCTTCGAACTGTTGCTGAAATACGAAAGTGTTATAAATTCATTTTGAAAAGGTGAAAGACCTTTTCAAATAATTTTTGTAAAATTTCAATTGAATTTGAAATAACCAAAATTTAAAACGTTGATAAAACTGCGTCTGCAGATCAATTTTTTTTATTTTGAATTAAAAACATGTAAAAAGGTCTAATTCGGTGCCGCGCCAGAGAAGCAAGCCGTAGTAGTGCAGGGCATGCAGGGAAAACATCGAAACGATGGAACATTTTCTGTGTCACTGCCCAGCTTTCACACATGCAAGATCCCGATATTTCGGTTCCGACATATTGCCAGACTTGACTCATCTCAGAGGATATGACTGGAAGATACTGAGAAAATGCGTGTCTAGTACCGATTTTCTGTAATCCGTGGGGTATAAAAATCATAAATAAGGAGCGCACAACAGGCCGAACCACTGGCTTAAGTGTATGTCCATGGACATGAGACGTTTTAAACGTCTCCTCTATTCAACATAACCTAACCTAAGCCGTAGTAGTGTGGTCGGCCGTTAGACGACCGTGAATGCACAGAATTGAAACAAGTAAAAGCGTTAAGTTCAGAATCTTATATACGCTCCATCATGGATTGCATACAATTTTATTACTGGAAACATCTTTGGATATGGAGCAAATCATGAAACTCCTTTTTGTTTAATTAAATTATTATAAAAAAAACGAACGCTGCAATTTTTAGGCCGCAAATTCTTTAGTCAAACTCTTCACCTGAACAATGTGGTACTTATGGCTTAAAATAGCTTTTTGAGAGCTACATCTAAACAAGGACTACAACAAAATAAATATTTATGTGTATACATTTTATTGAGATGAATTCTTGCCACAATAGAATACAAACTGCAAAGTTTCTCCTAATTTCTTAGAAAATATGGTGTTTATGGCTTAAATAAGCATTTTTGGGAGCGACACCTATAGGTGGACTATAACAGAATATGAACTGATTTAAAGTATCTTTACTGCGATGAATTCTTATCTTAAACTGCAAAGATTCAGTTAAAATGCTTAGAAAATATGGTATATGTGGCTTAAATATACTCGTATATATTTTAGAGCGACCTCTATAAGGTGACTATAACAAAATATGAACGGATTTGTAAAATTTTTGCTGTGATGAATTCTTGTCAAAATATAATACAAACTGCAAAGTTTCTGCTAAATTGCTTTAAAAATGTGGTATTTATGGCTCAAAACCCGTAGTTTGGAGCGACCTCTATAGGGGAGCTATATAAATTTGGACCATCTATGCTATACAGGGGCGTAGTCTCAAAGTAGGCCTCCTTGGCTGAACAAAATGTTTGAATGTGTATAACTTTCGTCTTTTTCGTCTGATTCATAATTTTGTGCTTTCTAATAAAGAAGGTCTACCCAAAACCTTTTACACCTAAGAGTTATTTCGTAGAGTTTCCGAGATATCTTCAATTGCAAATTTAATTTTTATTTTTTCCCCGACTCGGTCCTACTATTTTGTGGATATCGGAGTAGAATAAACACCGATTTCTTTTAGATCAACTTTTCTGAATTTCCAACAACATATTCTATATGACTGAAAAATAAATTGATCCGAAATACCCAATGACACAAAAGTTATGACAATTTGAAATTATACTTTACAAAAAATAGGTTTTGTGTTTTTGCCACTTTTTTTGTATTTTTGACAAAGAATATTTTTTTGAAAGTATAACTTCAAATGGCCATAACTCTTGTCTGAAGGTCATATCTACTGGCAATTTTTTTTTATCAAATAGCTAATTTTGTTGTCTATCCAGAAAAGATAATGAGAAAGGAATCGGTGGCCTTCGGTATCACAGTGGTTAGTGAGTAAGACTTGGATTCCAAAGGTGCTGGGTTCGATTCCCAGCCAGGGCACTGGTAATTTTAACATCAAAATTTTCATGTTTTCATCATAGTTCGAGTTTCTGCACCTAAAATAACTTACCGGGCACACTACTACTAGAACAACATCTGATCGCCCAAGTCAACAGGGAAGCTAAAAATAGGCATAACGCCATGACGACTATTAACAGAAATGCTGCGCTTATAGTGGAGAATAGAAACGGATACACTCAAATAACATCCATTCCCTGAAATTAACAGACGAATGTTAATTTACAACCGGACAACATTGAGTAGATTAATACAAAATAAGGTTCCCGCAATAATCGGATATATGCCGGGACGAAGTCTTTAATAGAATTATACTTAAGGATTATCAACTCAGCGTCTCAAAGCTGCTACAACAACAAAGAAAGGAGGCGGTATATATATTCGCATTTAATAATTCGTATGAAGGGATAGGGAACAAATAAAAAAAGGTTTTCAAACGCACAAGAAATCTTTATGAATCCATAAAATATTTAAATATTAATATCCAGGTTTTCCAATAAGAGTGATATGATTTCTTTGAAAAAAAAACACACTTATTGTTAAGGAAATATAAAAGTTTTTTATTTAATGTAAAGTACAATCGATTCAATTAAGTTCTAAATAAAACGTCATTCAAATGGCCTCCAAGACTTCTTCTGCAGGAACGAATTCGATGAACCCAATTTTCGAGCACGTTTTTCCACAAAATCAAGTCGTATGTCATGAATGGCATGTTCAATATTGTACAGCTTGAAGAGAAGACCAATGACTTCAAATAACCCCACAAGAAATAGTCGAATGGTGTTAAATCACAACTTCTTAGAGGCCATTCAATATCACAATTCCTTGAAATAATCGAATCTCCCAACTTGTCTCGCAACAATTCAATTGTTTCATTTGCTGTGTGGCACGTAGCCACAATCGGTCAATGGCAAAAAGATAGCTCTTAACGAGAGTTAAAATATTGCTCATGGGTGTCAAAATCATAGGTAGACTGGAAAGTGTTTTCTTTTGGATGGACTTAGCGCACGAAATGTTGCAATTGCAATTAAAACTGAATAATTTGTAAACGTTGTTCTTGCGTATATCTCTCCATGATAAATTGTAAACGCTACTGAATACAATGAAAAACAAATGACAGATCATGACATGTTACAAATGGCCGAAAGGTTACTTCAAAATCATATCAGCCCTATTGGAAAACCCGTTATTCCAATTATTTTTTTGTAATTTGTACTTCTTGACGCCAGAAATCGAGGCTAATTCTAACATTATTATGTCTGCAAGAAAAATCCCACAATTCACAAAATAAATTCGAAAATCCGCAAAAACGGTATTTTGAGTTTTCCCCCAAAATCTATTATACTCAAAGCCGGGCTCAAAATTCCTTTTGAAGTTTATACTTCATATAAAATTTAAAAAATTGCATGGCCAAGTTGTGAAATTTTCGTAAAAAATGGTGTAATTTGGAGATGCGTGGCAACACTATTAACAAACAAATTTTGAAGTCCAATAAGTTTGTTATAGCTTCTTTTGTATCTCCAAGATGCTATATATACCTTTCCTCAATAAAGTACAAAAACAAGTAAGAAAGTTTGTGTCGGTTAAACCGGCTAAGTTATACCCCCACTTTGTGAGTAATGTGTTATTAAATATTACACGAATTATTCTGTCAATTTGTGTGGGAGGTACACATATTTTTCGCTGAACAGTAGATACTTTAAATACATTGCACTGTGCCAAATTATTAAATTGTGGTATGATTTGGCCATATTGTGTGGGAGGTACAAAAAGGGGCGTGGTGATAACGCCCATTTTCACTGCACTGTAGGCACTATAAAAGCATTACACCGTACAACATTTCAAGTATTTTTATACACTGGTAATAATGTTATAAGCTGTTAACTTTTTGTGCATTTCTGTGGGAAGTACCAAAAGGGGCGTGCCAACTTCGCCAATTTTTCTGGAGTTGATAGCGACTAATAAACTAATACTATGTGTGGAATTTCAGTAGATTCGAATAAATAGTATACACTGAAAAAAAAATTGTCATAAAATTAAAGAAATGCTCCAAAGACGTCCTTAGTCTTCAAAATAAGAACATTTTGTACTTAAAATTAAGAAAATTTAGTTAAAATTAAGGAAATTACTTAATATTAATGAAATTATCTATATTTTAAGTACAAAATGTACTTATTTTCAAGACTAAGGACGTCTTTGGAGCATTTCTTTAATTTTATGACAATTTTTTTTTCAGTGTAGCGGTTATTAAAGAATCAACATTTCACAACATTTTAACCCTTTGTGGGGGAGGTACTAGAAGGAGTGGACCAATATGACCCATCTTCGATCTTAGACGGAGATAGAAAAAATTATTACCACATACCAAATTTGAAGCCAATCGGGTTTCCCTTTCGAGAGTTATCGTGCGCACCAGCCAGCAGACAGACAGACGGACGGACATTGCTCGACTTAAAATGACCCAAAACGGATTTCCGCCGAACATACTTGGGGTCTTAGGTCACTCCTTCGATGTGTTACACTTTTGACCATAGCAAATGATAGGGTACACTAAAGTGAGGGTATAATTAACTTTTTTTATGCCCTTACTTTAGTGGAGGAGGGCATATAGTATTTGCAACGGCCCAAAAGTGTAACACATCGAAGGAGTGACCTTTGGTTAGGATACGTTAGGTTAGGAGTGGCAGCCTGTTGTACAGAATCACTTAGAATATAAAGTCCACCACAGGGTCGTAAGGAAAACATAAGTTATCTCTAGCCCTTCCCGTTGAACCTATTTGATTGCTTTAAAAAGTTCAAAAGTTGTCGGATTTTAACATCAGCCAAGTTAGCTAACTCCCCAAAGAAACAAGAGCCTAGGGTTGCATTCCGCCTTCTAGAGGGAAAGGGGCATAGACACAGGTGTTCTACGGTCAAAGTAATTATGACCGTTGTTGTTATTTATTGTTGTTCTGTGCTTTTGTTATTCGGTCAGAATTTATTTTGGTTTGAGGCCATATGTTTCATTTACTTTCTGTCTATTGCAAAAAAGTAATAGAAACAAATACAAAAATTGGTAGAGAGTTTTAATTGCTTGGTAGAATTGACTGCAGTTTCGATAGACACCACTCTATCATCTTCAGAATTCAGTAGCAATAGTGTATGTCTTTAACTTAAAGCAGCTGAAATACTTATGGAAGCAGTAAATTGAATTTAACTAGAACTGCTAACCAAACCCATATTTTGCCGAACTATATTATGACCTTCAATCACTCTGCGTGCCGTCCAATAAGACAATGACCCGTCATGACAGACACGATAGGTGAGACGTCCGGTCTCGTCAACGACAGCGGTGCTTTGGTGCGTTTAGGCTGGGCCACATCAGCCTGGAATGTATGCAGTTTCTGACTATTGACCACCTATATTTTGTTGCCGTAAGAGCACTATCTCTCAAAAAGAGCTTAAACGTCGCTAGACGGATTCTTACATATTCCAGTTCCCCTGAAGCGTGTAAGGCTGTTCCTAGTCTTGCATGTTGATTTGCTTTGCAGTTCCCTGATATGTCCCTGTGACCCGGCACCAATATCAGGTGAATATTGAACTGTTTAGCCATCTTGTTAAGAGATCTGCGACAGTCAAGTCCAGTTTTTGAATTCAGGAATATATTTTCCAGGGGCTTGATAACAGCCGGAATAGCGGAGAAAATATTAATACCGACTGGTAATTAATGCTTAATACCGACTCAGCCATTAGCTACCTCTTCAATAGTTAAGATTCCTGCCTGTATATACAATAGTGATCAGGCAGACTTTTTGCCATGGATTGCTCAAATTGACAGCAAAGCCCACTTGGTTGTTGAGTTTGGAACCTTCTGTATAGAAGTTAACGAATCTCATATGTCCTGGTATACGACCATTCCATTCTGATCTATCATATAAAAGTTCCCGGAGGTCAGGCATTGGGTCTAGAATGACACTATTTCCATAGCCATTTCCTAACAATAGTGACAGTTCCCTAAGTCTAATCGCAGTACATGCGGCATATTGCATTGCTATTTTATCTAGCGACACTAAGTTTAGTATAACATGCTGTCGTTCTCAGCGAACCAGTGATACATATAACAGCCATTCGCTGAACCTTGTTTAGTATGACACAGTAGGAGGATTTCTGCAGTGCGACAATGCCGTACATGTCTGACTATTGTCATATACAACCAATAAACTATATGTTGTATGAAGGGCCTGCTGTAGGATGTCTCTCTAAGAGTACTCACAAACTTCCCTCTCACAGCTATTGGCACGTCACCTGCATAGGCAACGACTGTAACACCCATAATCTTCAGAGAAAGCTGAAAATTGTTCATGGAAGAGGAGACAAAACTCCTCCTTGGGGCGTTCCCCTGCTGACAAATCAGTTGACCCTAAGCTAGCTGAAATCCGTCTCTTAATCAGAATGTTATGACTGAACCTACGAATACTGCTATCAACCCCCAGGGTTGCTAAAGCCATTATTATGGGGGCTGGATCTATATCTAAGAAAGCGACAATAGTATATTCCTTAACTGAGAGGGATCCTCCAATAAAGCTGACTAGGTCATGGAGGGCCGTTTCGGTGGACTTGCCTTTGATGTAGGCATGCTGTTGATTGTACGGTAACATTTGATCAATTTAGTCCCTATTAATCTCTCCAGCGTATTAAGGGGAAATGGCGATAGACTGATAGACCTTAAAGATTTATATAAATATGTTATACTCCAAAAAACTTTTTTAAAATATAAATTGATATGGCCATAACTTTTCTCTCAGTGCGCACATTTGACCGAAACAACACCAGTTAATATTTTGGCCCGTTCTTTCTTCAGGACCATTCTCTAGGAATTTTCCTTTAAGATGAATATAGATATGTTATACTTTTTTAAATAACTTATTCTATAACTCCAAAAATATATAAAAAAATTTATTTTTTTTTTATATATATAACTTCAAATGGCTATAACTTTTTTCTTATTGGGTATATCGGATCGAATTTTCTCGTCTTATTGCTAATTTGGTTGCCTATTCAGGAAAGCTGAAGTGGATGAAATGCGCCCATGTGATGGCAATCGCTTTCGCCTAAAATTGGCGATTGTGTTTCAAGTCGCAAAATGCATGTTCTGAATTCTTTTTTACCACAACAATTTGGATTTATTAAAATCAAATTACTAATTACAGTAATAAATAACTATATCCATGTGTGCATTTTATTAAAATATAATTTCGAAGACCATTAAAATTGAAGGGGAAATTTTTGCGTTTTGCGATTCGAACTCAAGCGATTGTCATCACATGGGCGATCGATTTATATTCTAGTCCGATATACACGAAGTTCTAGGACAACGTCGGGAAAAATTGAAAATTTAATTTTCAATCGCAGATATCTCGCTAACTATACGAGATAACTCTTATGTCTAGAAAAATATTTTATGAATCATCAGCAAAATATTTTTTGAATCAGTCGAAAAAGACGAATGTTACATGCGCTTAAACATTTTGTTCACCCGAAGTGGCCAACTTTGATGCCCAGTAGCTCCGCCACAGTACACCATAAAGACCCAAATTTAAAACTTTACTTTTCTTTGTCTGGTTAAGAAACATGCGAATTATTTCCTTTTTCCTCTCACTGTGCATCGTAGTAGGACGAGCATTTGCTGCAAAAAAAGTGACCAACCCTAGTTTCGAATAAGTTTTTTTTGGGATAAAATGGAAAAAAATAGTATGGAGGAACCAAGGAGGGTAAACATTTGGGCACTTACGAGTATGCTCCTGCTGTATACACCGTTAAGTATGAATGTCGAAAAGTCATCTCACATTGGGCATTTTCGCCAAAAAGTTCGAATTTGGAAAATACATGGTTAGTAAATCTTATGGGTAATGTACTATATTTTGGACCTAATTTTCCATTTTGTTTGTCCCATATTTACCCCAAAGGGTAGACATTTAAAGAAGTACATTTTTAGTTTTGTCTCATATAGTCAGTCAGCTTCGCCCGATTATAGCCTTTCCTTGTTTGTTTGATTTCGAGAGTTACTATGGGAAACTAAAATGTGTATTTGTATGCTAAAATTTAGACAACATGCCTATGTTAAAGGGCGATCGGTGGACACCGCCCTACACGATGTAGTACACAACATAGAAGAATCCTTCAATGGAAAGATGTATACACTTGCGGTATGTATAGACAATGAAGGGGCGTTCAATAATGTACGGACCGACCCACTCATCCAATCCTTAAACCAGTTTCAGGTGGACCGGGCTCTCCGAGACTGGATAAGCCACATGCTAAGGAATAGATGGATAAATTGCGGGTCCCACGACATAAAAATAAGAGACAGAGTAGCACAGGGAACACCACAGTGCGGTATATTATCACCACTCCTGTGGGTCACTACTATAAATATTCTCCTAAGGATACTAACGGATGAAGGACTTAAACCAGTCTGTTACGCAGACGACGTTATAATACTTCTGAGGGGGAAGAATCCTAATCAACTTTGTAGAAGGGCCGAAACGG
This sequence comes from Eudasyphora cyanicolor, assembly GCA_963930755.1. NCBI lineage: Eukaryota > Metazoa > Arthropoda > Insecta > Diptera > Muscidae > Eudasyphora > Eudasyphora cyanicolor. The sequence goes on from OZ005738.1 coordinate 67,099,196, forward strand.
CTCTAAAAATTGCATATGACTGGGCTCGACCGAGAGGTCTAAATGTAAACCCAGAAAAGACAGAGATATGTCTGTTCACAAGGAAAACGAAGATTGGTCAGTATGATGACCCACATTTCCTAAACAAAACAATTCCAGTTTCCAACAGGGTTAAATACTTATGTGTAATCCTGGACAGGAAACTAAATTGGAAGTGCCACATAGAAGAACGAGCAAACAAGGCTCACATATGCTGGGCACTATGTAGAAGAGCCATTAGCTCAAAATGGGGCCTTAATCCAAGTATGACACAATGGCTCTACAAGAGCGTAATCAGACCTATTTTGACTTACGCATCAGTAGTGTGGTGGACATCAATGAAGAATAAGTGCAACATAATGATATTACAAAAGGTCCAACGAATCTGTTGTCTCGGCATAAGCGGGATCCAGTAGGGCATTGGAGACGATCTTGAATATCCAACCAATAGAAATACAGATTAGATATGAAGCTGCCCTCACGGCGACGAGGCTCAAAGTGATGGGCGAATGGATCGAAAGCGATCACATGTCATATCATCAAAAGATAGCTGAGGTAGTGACGGTGGACTTAACTGGCATATCATCAGTGTCCGACAGAATACCTGAAAGATCAATGGTTGCTGAGTGTGAGACCATGATACCAGACAGACAATCCTGGATTGATGGAACCGTAGTACAGACAACATCTGGAAATTGCTGTTATACAGATGGATCGAAACTAGGGGAGAGAACGGGGCTAGGACTTTACATCGAGGAACCGGAAACCGAACTCCTATTCCGTCTGCCAGACCATAACATAACAGAATGTGTGAGCTGTGGGACTAACACAAGACCAACAAAAGTGAATATTTTCACAGATAGCCAAATGGCTATTAGGGCGATAACGTCTAGAACGGTGAGGTCGAGGACAGTTTTAGATTGTAAATTGGCTATTAACGCCTACTCCGAATACCGATGGGTGCCTGGCCATTGCGGAGTGAGGGGTAACGGGAAAGCAAACGCCTTGGCATCTAGAGCCAGAGACTTGCAAACGACAACATTAGAGAACGCAAAACCCTTCAGAGTTATGCGTTCTGAACTACAAATATGGGCGAAGAACGCCCATATCACGCTATGAAATAGTGAAAACGTTGGGAAGACAACGAAGGTCTTGTGGGGTGACCCAAACGAGGACAAGGCCAAGACCTTACTGAGATTGAGCAAGGTAGAAATTAGTAAGATCATGGGTGTCCTTACAGGACACACATGCTTACAAGCACATCTGCATAGGATAGGAGTTGTAGATGACAGCATATGTAGGGCATGCGGGGAGGATGACGAAACGTTGGAACATTTCCTCTGCCACTGCCCAGCGTTCGCCAACAATAGATCACGTTTCTTAGGAAATGATGCTATACCAGACTTGACCCAACTTAGGGGCGTAGACTGGAAGAAGATTAAGGACTATGTCCACAGCACAGAGTTCCTAAAATAGCTTACCGACCTTTCTAAAAAAAATAACAATTAGAGCGCACAACAGGCCGAATACTGGCTTACGTGTATGTCCAAGGACATGAGGTGGAATTTCACCGCCTCCTCTTCTCAACCTAACCTAACCTAAAATGTGTATTTATATTTAGACATAATTTTTTCAAGCCGGATTTTTTAAAAATTTCCCACAGTTTCAAAATTTTTTATTGCACACATTCAGTACTCCTACAAAAACTTAATTATCGAGAGTCTGTGCAAGTTTGTTATCCAACACGAAAATAGAGTATTTGATATCTGTCTGTATTGAATTAATTCCATGTCACTATTTCTTTTGTCATTGCTTTTGTGTGTTGTAGTAGTATTGCATTATTATACAACTAATATTCTTGCATTTATATTGTATTGACAATAAGGTCACGTTTCATATTATTTTTCCATGTCATCGTACAACGACGTATGACTCGGTGCCGTCTTCATATGCGAATTTTGAATTCAAATTGGATTTTCAAAAAGACATTTTTCTTCATCATTGACAATGTTTGTTATTATGGCTGGCTGACTGGCACGCCGCGGTAATAGTTAATGGAATATATTTGTATCAACCAAAGGCGCCAGGAATGTAAATATTTCATTAGTAATTAAATTTCAAAGTTTACGTTTTTCAGTTGTTTGGAAATTCTGAACAAATTTTACATTTTGTTATTTAGCAACAATTTTTTGGTACAGGTACTTTTATTCACCAGATTGAATATGCTGTTGATTATACAGTAACATGTGATCAATTTAGTCCCTATTAATCTCTCCAGGGTATTAAGGGGAAATGGCGATAGACTGATAGACCTTAAAGATTAATATAAATATGTTATACTCCAAAACACTTTTTTAAAATATAAATTGATATGGCCATAACTTTTCTCTCAGTGCGCACATTTGACCGAAACAACACCAGTTAATATTTTGACCCGTTCTTTCTTCAGGACCATTCTCTAGGAATTTTCTTTTAAGATGAATATAGATATGATATACTTTTTTAAATAACTTCTTATATATGTATGAGGAGAAAGTTCGTGCAACATATCAGTATTTGAAACTCTGTGTTCTTTACATCTGTTCTACAACTTTGTAGCAAATATTAAGGGCAATATTTTTGTGGTACATATTAACCCTCAAACTCCCCCACTTAACGGTAATTTTTGGCTCTATTTTAACAAATCGTTAAAAACACCCCTAAAAATGGAGAGGGCGGGGATGACAATTTTCTATAAAAATAATGGGCATGAAACACACCAAAGCCCAAACCCCATCAAAACGTACCTGTTTGCGTCCCGAAACTAGCCTGTTACTGTCCCAGTAGCATAGAAAGTGTTCGATGCTCTCCACTTCTTCCTCATCACCACAGCTTCGGCAGAAGACAATGGAGTCAATAACCAACCTACTGGCGTTTTCACCAATCAGGCAGTGTCCCGTCAGAATTGATACTAACATAGACAACCTTTTCCCATCTAATGCGAGGAGATATGCAAATTCTTCGAGAATATGTAATGTCGGCCCTTTCCTAGCATGTTGATCGACATTGCAGTTCCCCGGGATATTCCTATGCCCACTCACCCATATGAGGAGTGCATTAAACTGCTCAGCCATCTCGTTAAGAAATCTGCTGCAGTTAAAGGCTGTTTGTAAATTTAGGGATGTGGCCTCCAGAGAATTGATGGCAGACTGGTTGTCCGAGTAAATGACAACGCCAGTGTTGGTTACTATGTTGCGACTCAGCCTCTTGGCGACTTCCCATATTGTCATTATTTCGGCTTGATAGACACTACAGGTATCTGGTAGTCTATGAGCTATATCAAGACTGAGTTTTTTACAGTGCACTCCGAAGCCAACAGTATCTTCAAGCTACGAACCGTCTGTGTAGAAATGGAGTTGTTTTGTATTTTCAACCCTTACCTCACTGGCAGGTATCTTAGTGGTGAAGTTCCTGCCGAAGGTGGACACCGTTGGTATATAGTCCACTCTGACGATTACCGTAGTACTACATTCTGATATCCTCATGTGGCCACGTGTGGTGGCAACTTCTCTCGCCACAATATCAATGGACGAACTACGGCTATATATATTCAATGGACGATTTTAGGAGAGACGCGACCCTACAGATTTCCTGCAGGAGTATAATGCGAAGTTAGCTTTCCGTACACTTTCCAGTACATTGAATCCGAATAAAAATGTTCAAAGTGAATTGTCAGTTCAGACGATTGCTAGAAAATCTTAGGTTAGGATGAAGAAAGACGTTTAAACGTCCCATGTCCATGGATATACTCTTAAGCCAGTGGATCGGCTTGTTGTGCGTTCCTTTTTATACCCTCCACCATAGGATGGGGGGTATATTCATTTTGTCACTCCGTTTGTAACACCTCTAAATATTGATCTGAGACCCCATAAAGTATATATCTTCTTAATCGTCGTAAAATTCTAAGACGATTTAGCCATGTCCGTCTGTCCGTCCGCCTGTGGTAATCACGCTACAGTCCGCAATAATAGAGCTAGGTTGATCAAATTTGGTACAAATGGGCCATATCGGTCAATGTTTTGATATAGCTCCCATAGTATATAGCATCTTTCTTATCGTTATTCCTACTGTTCTCATCTACTATATGTTTCCTACTGTTCTCATCTACTATATGTTTCCTACTGTTCTCATCTACTATATATTTTTGTGTTTTTCGGTGTTATTTTCTTTAGGTTTGAGTTATTTTGTGAGGCCACATGCTATACATGGTGGAGGGTATATAAGATTCGGCATGGTCGAACTTAACGCTTTTACTTGTTTATTATCTTTTTAACACCTCATGGGTTACAGAAAATCGGTACTAGACACGAATTTTATCAGTATCTTCCAGTAATATATCCTTTGAGATGAGTCAAGTCTGGCAATATGTCGGACCCGAAATATCGGGATCTTGCATGTGCTAAAGCCAGACCGTGACACAGAAAATGTTCCATTGTTTCGATGTTTTCCCTGCATGCCCTGCATTCGTCGTTTCCTGCTAGTCCTATACGATGAACATGTGCTTGTAAGCTTGAGTGTCCCGTTAGAACACTCATGATCTTACTAATCTCGATATAGTTTAGTTTCAGCAAAACTTCTTGTTTTCCTTTCCCACAGTATCTTTGCAGTTTCTCCTACTGTTGCGCTATTCCACACAGTTTTGTGAACCATCTCTGCTCAGTGCTTCAACTCATTTTTCGTGGGTTCGAAAGGTTTCTAATTTACGATGTTTATTTCTCGAAATTCTCTGCTCTTTGAAGCCAAGCTGTTTGCTCGTTTATTTCCAATTATTCCGATTTGTCCTGGTACCCAGAGAATACTTATCATTTTTCGTCCAACACAGTTCCGGCTTTGACCACTTCCGATGTTATCGCTTTGGTCGCCATTTGACTATCAGTGAAGATGGTGGCATGTTTAGGCTTTGTGGTATTACTGAGCCATTTCACACACTCCGTGGTTGCTCGAACTTATGCTCGAAATACCGTGTGATGGTCTAGGAGACGGCCGTCCTGACCCGTCTTCCTCCTAGCTTGGATCCCCCATCAGTGTAGCAGCTTGTTCCCACAGGAACATGAGCTAGTGTTCCGTTTTCCCAGGAGCGTATTGGCAAGCCCCTTTTGGTACCTCCCACATAAATGAACTGTTTGCACCAAAAGTTAACTGCTTTTAGCTTTAATATCAGTTCATACAAATACCTGAAATTTTGTGCAGTGTAATGTTTTTACACTACTTAGAGTCCAGGGAAAATGGATGAAGATCCAACGTCCCTTTTGGTACCTTCCACACATATTTACCATTTTGCACCAAAAGTTAACAGCTTATAACTTTTATACCAGTAAATACAAATACTTAAATTTGTATACATTATTATTTTTTTTTATTGTATAGTGAATAGTGGGCGTCATTGGTCCGTCCTTTTTGGGAAGCTCCCACACAAAAGTAAAATTTTTAAGCAACATTTAACGGCTTATAACTTTAATACCAGTGTATTCTTTTAACTTATTGAATGCAATTTAAATTGATGATAAATTAATTACAAAAAATAAATATATTTATGATTATTTTTTTGGACTGAAGGTGTGCGGATTCGTAAACCGGTTTCCCGACTGAACTTTTTTGCTTGTTTTTTTTTTTGGAATTGCACAGAAACCTTGCGAACCAAATCTAATTACTAAACCTCAGAACTATTTTTTCAGTTTCCAAAATTTTCTGATTTAAAAAATAAATTTGCCATACACAGTTTTCCATTTTTATTTAATAATTGTTCTGTGGTGATCACGAATCTGCTATTTGATCTTTAATCTGTCATATAGTTCTGAAGATATACCGGTTTTATAGATTTAAAAAAAAATATGTCCTTTTGCAAATTTTTAAACCGTCATATCTCAAAAACTTAATGGCCAATTTAAAACCAAAATGCAGATTCGTGAACAGCATATCAAAGTGATTAAAGAAGAGAGACTAACTATGGAAAAACTTGTTTGTCAAATTTGAAAATCGGAAAAAAATTCATATAGAAAATTCAGTTTCGAGCATCAGTAATTGTTTTTGATGCCAAACTAATCGTGGTTCCTAACTCTTCCGAGTATAAATTACTCTGAAATTGAAAATACTGTCAAAGAGTTTCCAAAAGCAGCAGGGTTATCATCAGACTGCGGTCTGGCCCACTCTTGAGCATTAAGCCCATCCCCAATAATGTGTAACCAAAAAATAATAATTGCCATTTTAACAGTTGTAATTTTAAACATTTTAATTTATGTTTTCGGATATTTTGTTTGTCATGGTAATAATTTATAATTGCAATTCATTTCGTTTCGTTGCAGCTATATGCCACTTGTACGTTCCAATATGCGCTTAGATCCCATTCTATATCGCGATCCCGTTTCAAATTTGCGGAAAAAGTATCGACAAATCGAATTGGTCGGCAGCTAGCGTTCCATAAATAACAGCTTATAAATAAGTAAGAAATAAATCAACAGCAACAACAACAAAATAAAACACTACAACAACAACAACAACAGCCACAACAAAAAAACAACCGTAGTAGCAGCAGAAGCAGCCACAACAACAACAACAAAATATCCAAATCCAATTATACATTAAGCAATTATTAAATAATGTTAGTTAAAATATTAAATATTTTATTAGTTTTCTAAGCATAACCATAACCATATACTATACGTATATATATATATAATTATACCTATATATATAAATAATATAAATACAGATCCCCCACCACCCCACAGATCCTTCCTGGAAATCCCAATCAGAGAAAAAAAAGAAAGAAAAACAACCGAATACAGATTGTAGGGATTCCGCAGTAAAAAAGGTGCCGTAGTAAATATTAAGACAAGTGAAATAAGAGACGAAAGAAAAAACAATTTTAAGAAAAAGATGAAGATGCAAAAACGCTTAAGAGATTCATTATGCCATATTAAAGGACTAGTAACATAGACAAAAACCCAGGACACACAACACACGACATTCAACATACTCGACAGACACACACACACACACACACACACCCACAGATAATATAAACCATTAACAGAACGAAGCAGCAAAACTGAAATGACACCAACTCCACCACTCACACCCACACCAACACCACTACTACTACTATCAAACTTTGCCATGAATGTAGTGAGCGCATGGCGCCTCACTACATACGAGTATAGTCGAAAATAGCAACGACCGGCCATCTGTTCATCCTTAACCAAAAAAAAAACAAATAACAAAATCCAGAATGAGACCACACACAAAAAACCTAGAGTAATACATAAGGATACACTGAGACACTTGCTCCGTTTCTTAGTTATATTTTTTTTTCTTCGGCTGTATCAGAGATAACTTTTGCCTTAAGTTAAATGCCATCATCCTCATCATCGCCATAGCCATAACCAACGCCATCGTCATCGTCGTAGTCATAGAGATAGTGATAGTCCTCCTGAGCATTATCCTTTGGCGCAGCATGAATTGAAGGTTTTGCTTTAAACGTTCAAGTTCCTGCGTTTAACTGCGGCCTTCTCTTTTTGTTGCTTTTTACTTTGTATTTCAATTTTTTTAGTTTATTTTTCTTTTAGTTTTTTAGTCAAATGCAACATTATATTTTTGTTCTTTCTTTTTTGTGTGTTGACATCGTCTTAAACAATTTCCATAAAAAATGAAACAAACCGAAGAACGACGACGACGACGACGACAAAGACAACGGCAACGATGACGGCGACGACGTATAACAACTACAGCTGGTTAAAAACTAAGGTGTTGCTAAGTGTTATATTCTGTAAATGTGCCAAAAAGTACGAGTGAGAGCAAAAAAAAAGAGATGTGGGCGAGAAAAAACTGGGCAAAAACTGTAGAATAGAAAAAGTTGCAATTAATTCTTAAGGAAACATTTAATTTAAGCTGCCCCTCTCTCTCTCTCTCTCTCTCTCTCTTACCGTCTTTCTTTACGCTCCTTTTTTCTTAAAACAAATGCAATGTTTATTTTTATGGGAATTTTATTTAAAATCATTCTTTCCACAAACACACAGTGGGGGATTTTAAATTTAAAAATTAGACCTTAAAGCTCCTAAACCCGTTTTTGAAATTTTTCCATACATGTAACTTTTGTATTACTGAATCCAAATACAGGGTGGCGCACCAAATGTGCTACAATAACAAATTAAAATAACTTTTTTTAAACAACTTTTTTATTGTATAGAAACTTCAATTTAATGTTATTGACTAATTTTTTTTGAAGATGATCGGCCGTAAATGACCTCCAAAGTTATTCATTGCGGCGATGTCGGGATCGCCTCAATTATTGTTTTAATGGACTGCTTCAAATCAGTGAAGCTTAAAAGCAATTTTGGGATGCGACCTGCTTATACGATATATCAAAACAAAGATAAAAATCTAAAAAATAGAAGCTGAACCACATATTTTAAATAACTCCAGAACCATTTATCCCAATTAGTTCACGAAAGCTTTAAAGAATCATAAATATCCAATAAGTAGCCTTCATCTTCTTCTTATATTATTTTTCATCCCATCAGCGGTTTTAAAGATATTGCGAACAACATCCCTGTTAAAAACATCGAAAAATTCACAATTATTATATTTTTCTAATTTAGTCTTAAAGTCTGATCGCTCATGAAAGAAAAAGGAGACTATTCCGAAGAAAATCGATGCACAATTCAAAAATTTGTAGCTAACACAGTACAACACATGATTTTGGGACTCAATTCTGAGAAGTGAAAGTAGCCCTAAAAATGAGAACTTCTGCATCACTCTTTTAGTCAATTTGGCTCAATAAATAATTTTATGGCCATCTTTTGCACTATTTCTATATTTTTTTCTTGGTATACCGTACGAAATATCTCTTTTAGATCTGAAGCAAAGTTGTAGATATTGAATTGGAGAAAAAAATGCGGGACAAACCTACCCGCAAAAAGTGCAAACAGTGCCTTAAAAATTGCAAAAATGCCCACAAAGTCATAATATATATATCAGTAAAATATTGAAAAATGCGTATACGTATAAAACAGAATATTAAAACAGAACAGAAAATGTTTGCCATTTGTAAGGCACTGGATGCACTTTTTTCTTGTAGGTTTGTTCCTCATTTCTTTCTCCTATTCAATCGCCCTTATTCCAGTTGGCGTCGTCGATTCTTAGTCGACACTGTTTAGATTGACGACTTCATAAATTTTGAATTTTTTTTTTAATATTTTTAAGTAATAAAAAGGGTTTTTGTTAGTTCATGGATACCAAAAACATTCGATTACAAAGATATCTTACAAGATATTGCGAAAAAATTAAACTTTATGAGAAAATTTTAATAGTTTTGTAATTAAAACCTTTTAAAAACACCATAAAAATCACAATTATAATATTTTTATTATTTTATCGTAAAGTCTCATCGGTTGTAGTTGTATATATTAAATAGGATAAAAAAGTTGTAGATATTGAATTGGAGAAAAAAAATGCGGGACAAACCTACCCGCAAAAAGTGCATACAGTGCCTTAAAAATTGCAAAAATGCCTACAAAGTCATAAAATATATGTCAGTAAAATATTGAAAAATACGTATACGTATAAAACAGAATATTAAAACAGAACAGAACAAATTTTGCGATTTGTAAGGCAATGGATGCACTTTTTTCTTGTAGGTTTGTTCCTCATTTCTTTCTCCTATTCAATCGCCCCTATTCCAGTTGGCGTCGTAGATTCTTAGTCGACACTGTTTAGATTGACGACTTCATAAATTTTGAATTTTTTTTTAATATTTTTAAGTTATAAAAAGGGTTTTTGTTAGTTCATGGATACCAAAAACATTCGTTTTGGCATAAAGATGACAAAGCTAGAACTTCATAGATATGACGAAAATGAAGTGACGACGTCGATGACGCCAAATAGAATAATGGCGAATATCTACAACTTTGCTTCAGACACAAAAGAGATATTCCGTACGGTATAGTTTGGGTTAGGTTAAAGGACGCGTAGCACACTACCAATAAGGTCCATTGTGTTAGTCCTGGTATACCGAGAAAAATATATAGAAAAAGCGCTAAAAATCCACCTTGAGCAAAAAAGTTCGTATGCTCATTAGATTATTAATTGAGCCAACTTGAATAAACGAATGATGCAGAAGCTCTAATTTATGGGGCTACATTCACGTCCAATTCTCAGAACTGAGTCCCAAGCCAATGAGCTGAAAAATGCTGTACTGTGTATGGATAGCTTTTACAATCATTAGTAAGTATTATATAAACAAATCGAACATTGTTCGAACGCTACATATTTTTAATAAATTTTGTAGCGTCCGAACGGAATTTGTCTCCTTATATCTCTCGTATTAATGATTGGAACAAGAGTGGGTAAAGGCATTCTTAATGATCTTTTTAAGCTACAATTTTGCTTATGACGATGGAATTCAAAATCTGTTCAGTTTTGAAATAACTCGCAAAATGTGACAAAATTCGGGCTTCGGGAAATGACCATATATATGTTGGAGAATTATATAAACCGCTCTATCGACTTAAATAAAGATTAAATACATTTTTAAATCAAATCCGAAAGCTCTTCAGAACTCACCCGTTATTTCGAAAAAACTTCCCCTTTCGAGTGTTTTCAAAAGCTTTTTCTTCAAAAAATTATTTATTTTTTGCTAAAAAGAAAATTATATTCTTGCTAAAAAAAATAATTTGATGTGCATTTTTTTTGTGAAATTAAAAAATGCTTTTGCATTTTTGTCACAAACTTTATTTTTAACATATTTTTTTTTTTGCTCAAACGAAAGCTAATTTAATTAGCTTTAAGAGCCTTGTAATCTATTAGTGGGATAGGACTTGTCTATCTATCAAAATAAAGATAAACCTCTAAAAATAGAAGTTCAACCGAATATTTTAGCATAACTGGAGAACCATTTATTCTAATTGGTTCAGGAAAGCTTTAAATAATTCTGAATTATGGAGCTTTCATCTTCTTTTAATATAATTTTTCCCATCCCAGCATCGATTACAAAGATATCTTACAAGATATTGCGAAAAAATTAAACTTTATGAGAAAATTGTTTTTTTTTTTGTAATTAAAACCTTTTAAAAACACCATAAAAATCACAATTATAATATTTTTATTATTTTATCGTAGTCTCATCGGTTATAGTTGTAGATATTAAATAGGAGAAAATATGCGTAACAAACCCAACCGAAAAAAGTGCATCCAGTGCCTTAGAAATCGGTAAAGGATTGCATAAATTAAAGAGAATCAAATGTAAAGCCACCTTCAGCTCCTATGAGAAAATACGGAGATCAACGGACATCTGCAAAAGCACAAATTAAAGATATTCAACTCAAGTATTAAATCAGTGGTCCTATACGAATGTGAGACATAGAACGCACCGAAAAAGGATTTTGAAACGGGGGCAAGCATTCATGAACCGCTGTATGCGAAAAATCATTCGCAATTTTTGCCCAAAAGTGAACTCCAATGAATCACATTGGGAGACCTCAAATCATGAGTCCGTCATTGTGGATAGCCGGCGCCTCAAGTGCATGTGGATATGACACACGCTCAGAAAAGCCCAGGACGATATTACCCGAACATCCCTTGATTGGCATCCACAGGGTACTATTAAAAATGCAGAATTTTATGTTAATTGTTGACAAGGGGCTAGGGTTATTTGTAGCCATCCCTCTTGTTTTGGGCAACCAAATATTTGTTTTCGTGCAATGTAATAATTTGTCCCCTTCTGGGATTCGATCTATGCAGTGTCCATGTCTAACTCACAATGGTGCTCAGTTACGAAGTTCAATCTTTTTGGTAACTCCCATACATATGATCAAAATCCATTGATATTTTATATGTTTTTATACATCTATAATATTGAAATTGGTTTGTTAGTTAGACAACGTCGGATTTATTTCCATTTCTACCGAAATTCCTCCACTGTGCAACTCTTAGAACGACAATTTGCGGCATGTCAAAAAAACGCCAGTTTCCTTTCCTTTTCTCGTTGTTCAGATGGAAATGAGTTTTGTTTATTTGTTTGTTGTATCCTTGGTTAGGCAGTAGTAAATGTTTTTCAGTTTTTGTTGGACTTTCATTTACACATTTTGTACATTTAGTTTAAGAGTTTTGCCTTAATTTCGTCCCCCCCTACTGGCTTAGATGCTACCCTAATCTATTTCTGTCCGCCCCTCGAAACTTAGCACCTTGTCCTGTTGCTCATCTATCTCTTCGTTGGTTAGTGGTTTGTATCTAGACAGTACTTTTTAAAATACCTGATAATAGTTTGGCACCAGAAACACTTCTTAGGCATACAACTAAGTATGACAGTGACAACAATCAGAGAAGAGAAACTGGCCTTCGTATCACAGTGGTTAGTGCTCTAGATTTGGAATCAGAAGATGCTGGGTTCGATTCCCAACCAGGTCACTGAAAAAATTTAATATCAACAACATCTGATTGCCCAAGACATGTGGAAAGTTTAACACCAGACGATCTATCTATAGAAGTGCAGCGTAACGGAGATGAGTAACGGTAAACTCAAATAACACCCATTCTCAAAGAATAGCAGCAAAATGCGAATTAACACCTTGACAACATTGAGAGAGATGAAAAAATAACATCACGTTCCAGCGATAATCGGATATATGCCGAAACGAAGTCTATAATAGTCTTGCTGTATCTCAAAGCCATTATGGAGTTATATTAAGACGGTAGATGACCCGTATTTGACACTGTGAATGCTATTCTGAAATCTCCTTAAAGTACCGACGTACAAATGATGGGTGTTTATTACCCATAAAACAGGCTTTAGAGTGTTTAGCGAAGAACGCCGTATCTCTATTCATAAAAAATAGAAAATAATGGAAGAAAATAAATGGAAAAAATGGCGATTGGGTATTTAAATACCCAATGTAGATCTCGGATAATCTGATAGTTACAAACTTGAAATTTTGAAAAACAACTTTTATGAACTAAGTTAGCTTACAGATAAATTTTTTAAAAAAGTCGTAAGGTGGATTCTTTAGGCAGTCTTTAATGGGTTAAACATAAACTAACTTTGGAAAATATAATATTCAGAATTAAGTCGCTCATTACTGTCGAGAGTTATCGGCACTATGCAAAGCAGGTAATACATACGAGGGTTGCTATATATATTTCTGGTATAGGCAACGCGCCGTCTGACATTTCCATTGGAAAGTTTGACATTTTTAACATAAACGTACTCAGAACGTTTTGACGTACGACCATCATTTGTGTTGTTTACAGTGACTTGAAAAAATCAATTTGGCAAAAAAATGGAATTAACTCGTGCGATCATTTTTCACAACTTTCGACGTGGATTATCACGACAAATGTGCATCGATGAACTTACATCTTTGTATGGCGATGAAGCACCATCCTATAGCATTGTGAAAAACAAGTTTAATGGTTTCAATCATGGCCGACGCTCGCTCAAAGACGAAGGTCGTGAAGGTCGTCCAAAAACGGCCGTTGTGCCAGAGAACATTGATGCCGTGAGTGAACTGATAATGCAAGATCGTCATGTGACATACCGTGAGATAGAGGCATCCTTGCGCATTTCTCAATCGCATCGCTCAAAAAAAGGCTCGTGTCGATTGGTGCAAAGAAATTTTGAAAAAATACGATCGTGGTGCTTCAAAAGACGTTTCAGGTGACGAATCTTAGATCTATGCGTATGAGCCCGAAACAAAACAGCAATCGACCGGGTGGGTCTTCGAAGACGAGCCAAATCAAATGGTCACCTGTTTCTTCGGTAATACTGGTCATGTGGCGACTGCTCCGCGTGAGCAACGTAGGACGGTCAATTATGAGTGGTACACCACAATTTCTTTGCCTCAAGTCTTCGGAGAAATTCGAAAAACGAACAAGAGAAGGCGAATCATTGTGCACCAAGACAATGCCAGCTCTCACACATCGGAAAGCGCCTTTTTAACCGGCCAAAACGTCGAATTGATGGGTCATCCGCCGTACAGCCCTGACTTGGCACCCAATATTTCTTTTAATTCCCGCACATCAAGAAAAAATGCGTGTTCAACGATTTTCGTCGCCAGAAGATGCTGTTGAAGCGTTCAAAAACCATGTTTTGGAGGTGAATTTTCAATACACTGAACCCAAAACAAATTGGGCTCAAATGACAAAATGGTCTGAGTGAAGTTATGCTAAAAAATGTCAAACTTTCCAATGGAATTGTCAGATGGCGCCAGGCAACACTTAGTCAGCAAAATTCGGTCAGACTGGAAAACTTTTGATGTCTTTGGTTAACTAATTTTACTGCTTGTTCGGCATTATATTATTTGACAGTAAAAAATCTGGTGACTATTATCAGCAACTACATATTTGTCTGTCTCCCAATTCATTTAATTAAAAATTTTATTATACGAGTATATATGGGCAATTTCAAAGAAATCGGCTAAGCTGTTGAATATTGACATATTGGTCAAACGGTCCTTTTTCCCCAACCATATGACTAATCACCTGTTGTATTTAGACAATTTTGAGCAAAGACTTTTCAATAGCATTTTCTTAATATTCGTAACATTTAACGTAGGATATAGTTTTCGACGTGGGGTAAATTGTACCCCTTTTAATTTCATTTCAAAAAAATATTAATTTTTATTATGTTCGACCAGAAATTGTGCCTTTTTTCACAAGCCTTTTTTAAATACAGAAAAAAGCGTCAAGAGAGGGTAAATTTTAAATTAAAACAAAATTCGCAAAAATATATTTTTGGAATTTTTTTTTTGCGAAATTAAAACTTGTTTTGACATTTTTGTCAAAAATCCATGTTTATTTTTATTTTTTGCTCAAAAGAAATGCAGCTTGTGCATTTCCTTCGTTGATTGGCAACCCTGGCGGGTTGAAGAAGAAGAGACCTCTACGACACTCCCAGCTTTCCAGCGTCTGATACTCTCCTTCGACTCTCTTGGGACGATATTCGCACAGCACGGATCGTAGGGGGGTTTAAAAGAATGAAAATCTCTCTACAACTCTCCTAAGACGATATTCGCGTGGTACGGACTTTAAGGAGGGACTTCCAGCGCTGTATTTCTCTTCGACTCTCCCGGGACGTTACTCGCATAATTCGGATGTAGAAAGAGACTTCCCGCAAGCAGATTCTGTTGCGGATTTTCGACTCCTAGCTTTATCTTTGTCTCTTGTATCACTAGCTTTGTTCCTTTACCTAATTTGTTAACACTTTTACTCAAAAAGCCTTTCTTTACTCAAAAAACTAGTAAAAGTAGTAGACAAATTTAAGAGAGAACTTTCAAAATGTCTTTCTCTTTTACTACTTTTTTAATAGTTTTTACTCGACAAATTTTTCCGAGTAAAAGTAGTAGCATTCAAAATACATTGAAAGTAATATAACAGAAATTCAAATAAAAGACAATTTTATGTGCTTGATATTTTTACCAAATTTCCGTTCCCGTACTTTTTTAAAGTATGTTTACTTAGAGAGAAATGTTCTCATTTTGTTCGTAGTATAATAAAAATATAATGATTTTTCCGAAGTTTTTAAAAAATTATTAAAATTGTCTCAAAATTTTTAAAGTTTTGTCTGGCTCGAGGTCATATATAAAATTAAAAACTGAAAACCGATGGTGTTGTTTCTATTATGTTTTATTTTTATTTATTTCCGATATTTCGATCGTCTTCGACGATCATCTTCAGGGATTTTCACTTAAAAAATAACAAAGAACATATATTATTTAAAGAAAAATTACAAAAATATATCACGGTATTTACATTTAAACAAAACAAACGACTTGTTGCTAACACAGCATTGTTTCAACTAACTAGTTTATTTTCTCGGTTTGTATTTTTCCACTAAGTTACGATAAATTTGTGCACAGTGGTCAGTGTCAGTCTTATAGTTCATTCTTACGTCAGTAGGTACATTAATTATGTGCAGCATTTCCAGAGTATATCTTTTCTTGTAATTGTTCTCCTATGTCAATATGTCAACGTCTTTGAAATTTGGCTCATGTCTCAAAATATTTGATGTTTTTCGCAATATCTTGTAAAATATATTTGAAACCGCTGGCGAGATGAAAAACGATATCATAAAAAGATGAAGGCAACTTAATTAAGGATTATTTAAAGCTTTCCTGAACCAATTCGGATAAATTGTTCTCGGGCTATGCTAAAACATGTGGTTCAACCTCTATTTTTTGGAGGTTTATCTTTATTTAATAGATAAACAGGTCCCATTCTACTAATGGACAACAAAGCTCCTAAAGGAAATGGACTAAGCTTTTGTCTGAGCAAAAAAAAAATCAACAATAAAATCGTTTTTTGACAAAAAATATGTCAAAACAAGTTACAATTTTTCAAAAAAATCAATTTTGTTTTTAAAAAATTATTAAAATTTTCTCATATCTTGTAAAATATATTTGAAACATAAGAAGATGGAGGCTATTTAATAAAGGATTTCAAGCTTTCCTGAACCAATTCGGATAAATGGTTCTCGAGTTATGCTAAAATATGTGGCTCAACCTCTATGTTTTTGGACGTTTATCTTTATTTAATAGATAAACAGGTCCCATTCCACTAATGGACCACAAAGCTCTTAAAGAAAAAGGACTAAGCTTTCGTCTGAACAAAATAAAAAGTAACAATAAAATCGTTTTTTGACAACAAATGTCAAAACAAATTCTAATTTTGCAAAAGAAATCATTTTTGTTATTTTTTAAAAAAGATTGAGGTAATAGCTATCGAATACACTTTGAACACAATTGTTTAAATAGAATAGGTAATTAGTTATAATATGGATGGAAAAAGGGCCGTTTGACCAAAATGTTAATGTTCAATACTTCAACTCGGACAAGTTGGTACAACCTTCATCCCGATCAGAAGACATCGGTTTTGAAAATTTACGCACTTGACATGAAATCCCCCAAATATATATATTTCAATTCATTCTTTCGGAATAATTATTTTCCTTGGAAAAATGTCTCTCCGCCAATTTTTCAGTATCCATAGCATTTTTTAAATGCAGTTCCCTCTGTGGAGGTACGAGTTTCATAGTTTGTATATATAGTTTCATTTTTTTTAACATATCACATTCATGTCTTCAATGCCTTGAATAGAGTTCACGATTTCCGATAATCACACAAAATTTTGTTTGGTACCACTGTGCGTATATACATATATCTGTTTGTTGATGTAGGTGTGAAAACGCAAATATGCATATATTTTTCTTTGCGGATATTGTTATTTGTACGCACTTGCACAAATACAACTTCTTGTTTGCAAAGCATACACTGAAAGAAAAACGTATGGTATTAAATAAATATGTAATTTGAATGTATTTTTTGAATTTAATGTTTTGAGAAAGAATCTGAAATTAAGAAAAATATTTGCAAACATTGTTGCAAACAAAATCAAATGTCGTTTGCTTTCGGATAAATTAATCGTATCTGCAACGAAAAATTATCTTTGAGTGTACCTACATTCAAATTATGCATACGATATGCATTCTTTGAATACTTTGTGTATCAAAAGTGATTAAGTTTTTCTTGATGATATTTTCTAATTTTATGCTGAAGATGAAATTTGTTTTTTCGTTAGCAAGTTGGAAGAAAACAACCTGAAGCAATTTTTCAGGAAATAAAATACTTTGAAAAAGTGGATTTTTAAATAGAATATACTCATATCCTCATATGCGTAAATTGTATTTACAAATTGGCAGAATATATTTTATTTATAATCATCATTTCAAAAAAAACAGGTACGGCATTTTCTTTTAACGGTTGTTGTTTTAGAGTTGCAGAATTTTAAATTAAATTAAATTAAATTTAAATTAAATTAAAGCAAAGAAAGATATGTTTAATATCACTTAAACTGGCTTTATTGGATAGATGATTTTATGTCGTTTTCGAACAATGACTCCGCCGTCTCATTAGGCGCAGCAAACTGTAATTTTCTGTAGACGTGATGGTGTTTGGGCAAAAGCTTGTGTAATATCTTCACTCCAAATGCGACTATTTTGCCTACTTACGGACCCATTCAACCAAAAATGAGATTCATCGCTAATGTTTGACGAACATAACCATTATGTTGATAATAAATTTCAACAATTTGCAATCGTTGCTCTCTTTTAATGGCAATGATGATGAAATGACAATCCAAACGTCATAAAAACAAATATCAGCTGTTAAAAGCCGTGTTACCAACTCAAAGTTGTGAACCTGTAAAAATACTTCGGTACATCTCTGTATCTGTAGCAAAATCGGACGAAAAATATATATGGGATCTATAACTAAATCTGAACCGATTTTTCAAAATTCGGCAACGTTGGTCCATGGATCAAGAAACCATGCTAAATTTCAAAATAATTCGATGTAAAATACAGTTTTTATAGGGCTAAATGGCCAAATCGGCTATAACTAAGTCTGATGAATAAACTCAAATAATTGGATGTAAAATACAGATTCTACAGATTTGGCTAAAGAGCCAAATCAGACGAAACATATATTTGGGAGCTTTATCTAAATCTGAACCGATTTTAACCAATTTCAATAGAGTTCTTTCCAGGCGAGAATGACTCATAACTGCAAAATTTCAGCACCATCGAAGTGAAGTTGCGACTTGTAGTCATTGAACAGCACAAGATCGACTCAGCGAGTGATTCTGAGTCGATCGGTATACTTTAAGATGGGTCCAGATGTGGTATTTCTAGGTGTTACAAAACATACCCTGTAGCGCAGTGTGGTGTAGAGCAGGGGCGGCACTCTCGTACAACTGAATAGGGTTGCTATTTATATTTCGATCCTGGCAATGCTGGTGTTGCCAGATGAAAACTGGAACTTCCATTGGAAAGTATGACAATTTATAGCATAACTTCACTCGAACCGTTTTGTCATTTGAGCGCGAATTATTTTAGTTAACGTGTGTTGAAAATTCACCTCCAAAACATGGTTTTTGAACGCTTCAACAGCTGCTTTAGTCGTCGAAAAACGTTGACCACGCATTTTTTTTTTATGTGCGGGAATAAAAAGAAGTACTGGGTGCCAAGTCAGGGCTGTACGGCGGATGACCCCTCAATTCGACGTTTTGGCCGGTCAAAAAGGCACTGGTTTGAGCCGATGTGTGAGAGCTCGCACTGTCATGGTGCACAATGATTCGTCTTCTCTTGTTCGTTTTTCGAATTTCTCCGAAGACTTCAGGCAAACAAATTGTGGTGTACCACTCAGAATTGACCGTCCTACGTTGATCAAGCGGAACAGTCGCCACATGACCAGTTTTGCCGAAGAAACAGGCGACCATTTGCTTCGAAGTGCTTCTTCCACGAACAACTTTCGTTAGATTTGGCTCGTCTTCGAAGACCCACACGGTCGATTGCTGTTTTTTTTCAGGCTCATACGCATAGATCCAAGATTCGTCACCTGTGACGATATTATAAACGTCTTTTGAAGTACCGCGATCGTATTTTTTCAAAATTTTTTTGCACCGAACGACACGAGCCTTTTTTTGAGCGATTGTCAAATTGTGCGGAATCCAACGAGAACAAACCTTTTGTACGGCCAGGTGCTCATTCAATATCGAATGTATGCTGGTGGAAGAAATGCCCAAGGATGCCTCTATCTCACGGTAAGTCACATGACGATCTTGCATTATCAGTTCACTCATGGCATCAATGTTCTCTGGCACAACGGCCGTTTTTGGACGACCTTCGTCTTTGAGCGAGCGTCGGCCACGATTGAATTCATTAAACCAGTTTTTCACAGTGCTATAGGATGGTGCTTCATCGCCATACAAAGATTTAAGTTCATCGATACACACTTGTTGTGATAATCCACGTCGAAAGTTGTGAAAAATTATCGCACGAAAATGTTTACGAGTTAATTCTCTTTTTTTGACAAATTGATTTCTTCAAGTCACTGTAAACCACACAAATGATGGTCGTACGTTCTGAGTACGTTTATGCTAAAAAATGTCAAACTTTCCAATGGAAATGTCAGATGGCGCCAGGCAACACTAAGAATATACATATATAGCTACCCACGTACATTATTTTAAACTCAGTCAATGTGTGAGAGAAGAGAATCGCCCATGGGCGCTGTTTTGCCAAAACGCATTTTCTCTCTCAATACATTTGATACGAATTACCTAGGAGTGTCATATGTGGATCGATAGATAATGATTAGCTGAATACATTTATGCTAAAATCTCGAAATCTAAAAATGTTGTTATTACAGCAAACCTCAGATATACTCTTATGTACAATTTATTTGCCCAGAATTTAAGTTTATTTAAAAAAACCTGTTTTATTATCTGAAGATAATAAAAATGTGAAGCAACAAATTTTATGTAATAATTTAGATATCTAATAATATTTTTTTGTTGTTGATAAATAAAATAGATTTTATTCGAATTATGTTCATGTGTATCTATGACTTTGGTGCGTTTTCTGCATTTTGTTTTGTTAAATATTTGGAATTTAAGCATAATTAGTATCTTGTTATTTCATTTCAAATGCAAATGGAGTTAAGTGATTTTGACAAATTCAACACAATAGGACCTTCCACTTACGCCGCTCATTCTCATCACCTTTTTAGCTGTTTCACCTATTAACCGACCGACCGACCGACATATCTGCTATCTTTGTAAATATTTACTTAACATGAAAAATCTGACATATGAAATAAGAATATAATGTATGAACATATGTATAATCGTAGAAAATCATACCTAAATAGATATACATATATATGTATATGTGCGTGTAAATGTAAATGTATCTGTGTGAGTAGTTTATTCCAATGAATTTTACATTCATGCGTATTTTAGTTAACATATATGTTAGAGAAAATATTATTGTTTATACACAATTCAATTATTTTATTTATGTTAATTAGATAGTATCGCCGTACGTATATAGATTATGGTAAGACTTTTGACTCTGAACAGTGGTGAGTTTTGAATTTTTTTGTTGGAATAAAGTATACAAATATATTTCGTCGTTGTCCCAACTATATTTTACTTGATTTTTTTTTAATTTTACCACATCACAATTTAATTACACTCATTATTTCTTTATGTTCCATTTAAAGTTTTTCGGCACTTACTGTGGTATCTTTAATTTTAATTAATATCACTCATACCACCTACTGCAACTATTACATTTAAATTACTCATACCACTTGTAATGTAAGCCGTTTTTAAATCTTTAAAATCATACAAATTAAAGTATTTCATAGGCATTACTAGGATTCGGTATTCAAAAGACTATGATTCATTTGATTGTTTGTAATATACACATGTTTAGTCTTAATATTTGAACAATGATTTGATTTCGACGATATTACTTTAGTAAAGGAGTGCAAATATCATTTTGTGGGAATCAAAAGGCCAACACATCGAAGGCCAGGGAATTCGATATCGAGAACTTCTCGATCGAAAGGCCAATTAAATTTTTGTTAGTAGGAAAAAGTGAATATGGGAACAAACTACGAGTATAAACTATCCTGATAAGTTGCATAAGAGTTTATATTATAGAAACAATTCACTTGAACTCGACAGAAGTTTATACTATTTTAACGAAAATAAATAAACGCATTTCGCTCTATACTGAATGCCTTGATTTGGCCCCCAGATCTGAGACCCCATCCGATTGACATACAATTTTGTATATGCTTGATGTTATGCTAAGTGAGTGGATTTTTTTAACTGATATCTTCTGATCGGTATAAAACTTGATCCAAGTTTGGTGCTATTGGATAGTAGTTATGACACAAAATTTCAACGAGATCGGTTAAAAACTGTCCGAGTTGGATGGTGTTGAATTTTGACATTTTGGTCAAACGTCCCTTTTCTCCCATTTATATACGATTATATGTTTTCTGTAGCTTTTTCATCAATCTTTCTAAAAAATAAAAAAATCACAAAAATATATATAAAAATATAAAAAATTGGGTGCACACATTTCCGATAAATGGAAATATAGTGGGACCGTACAATACCAGATGAACCTACTACCCCAGTACAGTGATGCCCTATCTTTATTTTTCACAGTTAGCGATGCACAGAATTTACATCAACCATGCAATTTTGTCTAAAATGTAGGTTTATAGCCAGCGATGAATTTGCGGATAAATACATTGAAATATGACTTTCATGTCCAAAAACAAAATTAAAGGGATACTTGAACATTTATCATTCATTCTACTCGATCCGCCCATTTAGATCTACAACATAGTCGTTAATAACTGTCGTACGAGTATATCAAAAATCATAGAAATCGTGGAAAATAAAAATTCGAAAAATTATATTTACCGTGAAATATTGCATCAAAAATCAAAGAAATAATGGAAATAAAGAAAAATTTCGGGGGAAATCGTGATAATTTTAACTTGTTGTTTCGGAAAAATAATTCCCGTGTAAAATTTCATCAAAAATCACAGAAATTGTGGACATTTTTAAGTTGTAAATTTGGGAAATATTTTCCCCGAGAAAAATAGCATTGATCAATTCAATTCGGGGAAAAATATTCCCGTTAAAAATTTTATCTAATATCTTGGAAATGTTTAGGTTGTAAATTCGAAAAAAAATCATGGAAATTTATAAGTAAATTCGGAAAATATACCTTGTGAAAAAGTTACAGATTTCCATTTGTGTATAATTAATTAGTTCGATGAACGAAATGATTTCTTCTGATTGGCGTTTGACTTAGACTTATTTCGTTTCTGGGAAAAATGTTGCCCCGTTGACATGAAATACTAGAAAAATTTTGCACCTTTTAAGTCGAAATGATGTAGTCCCTCGAATTTAACTTAACTCCAATTTTCAAATTTCCAAAATCTGTTAGAAAAGTGCAGTTTTCGAATAAAGGGTAAGAAAAAAGCTGCACTTTTTCCAGAAGTGAAATCGCCATTAGTGTCTACATATATCAAAGCCATAGAAATCATTCCCATGATAAAGTGCACCAAAACTCAAAGAAATAATGGAAACTTTGTAAATTCCGTATTCCGTAGTATTCATAGATTTTTTGAAGTTTGAAAATTTGGAAAAAAAAATCGTGGAAATTTGTAAGTAAATTTGAAAAATATTCGTTGTTAAAATTACATTTGCAATACAATTTTTTTAATTAAAATTTTACAGTTTTCTATTTGTTATACAATTTGTGTATAACTACACCATTTTCAATTGTAATTCGAAAAAATCAATTGAAATTCAAAGATTCGATTTGAAATTCGAAAAACATCAATTGAAATTCGAATATTCCATTTGAAATTCGAAAACAACATCAATTGAAATTCGAAACACATCACTTATAAATGTTCAGCTTGAAAATGTTCACAATTTCGATGATATTTGAGATAATTTTTACGTGGGATATTTTCCCCGAATTTGACCCGCTTAATTGCTACTTTGTCGTAAAATTCGCAATCAAAAAGTACCATACGACAAAAGGTATAGTAATCGAGGATTTTAAATACTGGAAAAATGTCTCCGTGAAAAAAATTGTATGAAAAGGATATCACAATATTCAACAAAATCAAAAAAAAGCATTTTCGAAAAATATAAGTCAAAAACCAATTAGAAAAAATTGATTCTTTTATTGAACTACACCATTTTCACAGTAATTCGAAAAAATCAATTCAATTTCGAATAAGATCAATTGAAATTCAAAGATTCCATTTGAAACTCGAAAAAAATCAATTGAAATTCGAAATTCGAAAAACATCATTTGAAATTCGAAACACATCAGTTGAAATTCGAAAAACATCCATTGAAATTCGAAACACATCAATTGAAATTCGACAAACAAACATCGAAACATATCAATTGAAATACGAAACACATCAATTGAAATTCGATTAAAGTGGAAAAACTCGAATTTTAATTGATGTATTTCGAATTTTAATGGATGTTTTTCGAATTTCAACTGATGTGTTTCGAATTTAAATGTTTTTCGAATTTCAATTGATGTGTTTCGAAATTCAATTGATGTATTTCAAATTTCAATTGATGTATTTCGAATTTTGAATTGATTTTTTTCGAATTACTTTGAAAATGGTGTAGTTCGATAAATTCGATTTTTTCTAATTGGTTTTTGACTTATCTTTTTTCGAAAATGTTTTTTATTTTGATTTTGTTGAATATTGTGATATCTTTCTCATACAATTTTTTTCACGGAGACATTTTTCCAGTATTTAAAATCCTCGATTTCAATACCTTTGGTCGTATGGTACTTTTTGTTTGCGAATTTTACGATAAAGTAGCAATTGAGCGGCTCCAATTTGATAAAAATATCCCACGTAAAAATTATCTCAAATATCATCGAAATTGTGAACATTTATAAGCTGCAAATTCGTAGAGAAATGTAAGCAAATACGGGGAAAAATGGTACGTGAAAATTTCACTTTTTTAACGATTTCGATAAAAGAATCAATTTTTCCGATCGGGTTTCGGAATCGAATTTCTTCCGATTTCGGTGAGAAATTGGGTGAAATACTTCCTGAATTGTCTTTTTAATTCCGAGCATCTATTCCGAAGCCTTCAAGCCTCAAGCACAGAGGTTTGCAGCAAACCTTTTTTAAAAAATTAAAAAAATATATAAATAATTTTTTTATTATATTTTTTTTTCTGAAAAGAGCCGGAAAAATACAATCATTTCAAAAAAGATTACACAAAAACCCGATACGCATAATAATATTTTAACAATTTTTTAAATATTAATAACTTCTAAAGGAGTTATTGGAAATTTTTTTTCAAATTTCAGGTGTACTAAAAAAAGGGAAAAATCAAAACTATTTTTTTTTAACTAGTCGATTTGTCGTGAAGTTCCCCATATATAAAAAACATGAACCGATATGCCAATCAATAGGGATCGTCCCTCGTCCAATAAATGCCGCTATACCGACTCAAAAAGTGATACTAATAATGGAAATCATCAAATATGGACATCTCTTCTCTTTGTGGGCGTTATAAACAAATGCCCAAAATCATTGGGCGTTATAAACAAATGCCCAAACCATATACCACAGTGTGGTGTCGGGTATACAAATTTCATTCCTACGGCATCTAAAAGTAATTTAACTGTAATTAAAAAAAAACTAATAATGATTTAATTTTATTTCAAAAAGACTTCTCATTGCCCCTATTTTGGTAAAAATTAACATTGTTTACGGACGATAGTGTTTAAAACTTTTAATTTTAACAGAGGTTTTTTAACACCATTTTTTCTTAAAAAAGAACATTTTAAAAAGTTTTACCAAAAAAATCAACAAACGTCTAAAGAAAATTGTGATGGGCGTTAATGGGTTAGGCTCGATTTTGAAATCACAGCTTTAGTGCGAAGTTTCTTCATTCTTGTATGCTCTGGCCCCATTACATTTATTTTGTCACACTGTGTAATTAACTATATTTGTTTTCATACACGACTTATTCTTTTTGATAAATCCACCAAATATAAACTTCTGTAGAATCTGTAGAAACGGCAGCTTTAAAAAATAAGTTTAGTAATTTCTTTAAGAATTATCTTTAGAAATTAAAATTCAAAAATTGTATTTAGATTTGGATATCTTCATTTTGTAACATAATATTATTGTAATATATTTATTGAAAGTACTCTGGTTAATAAAATATCGTATAAGTAGTAGTGCAAAAATGCAGCCTAATTTACAATTTTGTATTTACAACAAAATAATTGATGGCGACTCGAAACCTTGGCACTTTTTATTCCCATATGGACACAAACATTTTTTATATTCTTCTCTTAATAACAAACTAAAAATCTCCCTGAATCCAACAAAAATCGTAACGAACCACTGTTCAATGTAGACAAGATTTTATTTCAAATGAATGAAGATTTGTGTTATTATGTTTTGTGTTTTTTTTTAAGATTTAAGTTTATTGTAAATTATTTTTAGTGAAATTTTTTAATGAAACAATTTTGCCTAAATCTTTTCACAATTTGAATGAATATGAATGCTACAACATTTATATATTTTAATTAAGTACGATTTTGTAATAGTTTTTCTTTTGTATTCTTATATCCTTCTCTCCCTACAATTATAGGTTATAAATCCGCTTACAGTTAAGCCTCAAAGAAAGCGTTAATTGAACAAAAACCAACAAATCCTAAAATAATGTTATTCAGTGAAAGTAAATATAAAAATATGAATTTATATAAATTCCCACCATTCCGTTGTATTCGAGGTTTAACTGTAGTTTAGTTTATTTATTTGATATCAGTCTCTCAGTTGCCATTCAATGCTTTTAAAGCGCATTTTAAATTGATTATGAAAATTACAACGATATATCTGTATAAAATGTTTAAATTAAATTATTATGTATAACTGATTTAAACCTATACAAACATAAATATGTATATGTATGTACGAGTATGTATATGTATATCGTCATCAGAAATGCCAAAGAGCCAATGAACTAAAACAGCTTTAAACTGTGGACATATTCCAAAGTTTTAAGTTCTCTATTATAAAAAATGACGAATTTATGGACGGAGTTCAAAAGGGCCTAACAGCAAATTTATCGGGTCTGTTCTGTAATCGTGGCGATTTGATATCACGGTGATTTTAAAACCACCGGCGACTTAAAATCACTTTTAAAATCTTTTTTTGGGAGGCTATGAATAATAAACCGGACGATTTCGATATCCAACTGTGATTTTAAGGCGCCGGTGATTTTAAAATCACCGTGATATCAAATCGCGTTGTTACAGAACAGACCCGTATGTATTTTTTATACTTAAGTATGCATATTTCACACATCTGCTAAAAAGTAGTTACAAAATCTTGTTTGCTTGTATAAATATATGTTTGGAGATTATACTGAAAACATCGTTTTTCTATTCACAAAACTTTATTTATTTACTTATGTGTCTCCTGTAAAATTTACAAAATTGATGATTGGTACTTTTGCATTTCTGATGACTATATCGACATACATATTTGTAAATCCTTACATACCTCTTTGATATATGTAGATTTTATATATGAATGTGACAACTTTTTTATTATTATATTTTATATATTTAAATGTGTCCTTCCTTCCCTCTTCCCTCATTCAAGCATTTCGCCCTTCACCGGCGTATACAAAGAAAACGAAACTACAACAGAAAATATATATGAACATTGAAAATAATTTTAACTGAAAATTTTGTTATAATTTTATTACTATTGTTTTATTTATTCACTCACTCACTGACCCATTCACCCACTCTCGTTCGTTCGTTCGCTTTCATTCGTTTGGTTATTTTAAATTCATTTGCAAATTGCGGTTTTTCAACTTTTCGTTTGAAGTTCTGCAAAAGAGGAAAAACGCAATTATGCCATTAATTTATAGCTATTAAGAGCAAAATATCATATCGTACTTTTTTTGCCCTAAAACGATTTAGAGCAATTTAAATTATTAATTTGCCATAAAAATACATATCTCCTTTATTAGACTGAAATGTTGGCTACTTCACTCGAATCGTTGGATTTTTGAATTCAGACATTTTCATATGCCCAATAAGACTAGTTTACAAATTTTTTATCGAAGGGCTGTGTATACAATTTTCTAGTATATATGGTGCCATAAACACGAAAAATATAAAATATAATAAATATAAATTCCGATTTCATTGGAAGCTGCCTTTAGTGGACCATATATTAAGTTCGGCCATGCCGAATCTTATACACCCTCGGGTGCAAATAAACCCATTTCAGCCCAATTCATTGAAATTTGAGGTTTTTATGGCTTTACGAAGCCAAATCTAGAGGGACCTTTGTATGGGAGCTATATCAAAACATGGACGTATGACTACCGTTGTTCGTGTAAAGGATTCCGGGTATAAATAAACCCCAGTTACGTTGTTTTAGCCCGATCAGTTGACATTTGTGGTCTCTATGACGTTAGCAAGTCAAATCGAGCAGATGCTATATCAAAAAATGGGCCGTTATTGCCCATTTTCAATCCCAAGTTACTTGCAGCTATAAGAAGTATATATACCAAATTTCAGTCATCTAGCTCAATTATTGTAGACTGTAGCGTGATTACAACAGAAGGGCGGACAGACGGATATGGCTAAATCTAATATGTTTTATTTATTTTTACTATCGCCAATCAGAATCAGGAGTCGAACCGATATTGTTGGCGACGGTGGCTGAAACAGCTGTTTCAGATTTCTATGCTGCCATATTTTGATAGTGTTTTTCGGTTTTCATTTTCTTTCGGCTTCATGGAAATGTACAAGAGCTGTAGAGGCAAAAGTAAAACGATACGATTTTAAAAAACGAAAACGAACCTATTTCGTACAAAACTTGTGACATGCCTGATTTTACCCCAAAAATGTTAGTATTTCACTATTTTGTAGCCAAAGCCCAAAACTTAACACAAACAGCAAAAAACGGTCAAATACGCTCTTTACAACTAGGTCGCATGACTAACATTCCGCCACGAACAGGCCAAGGAGGGTTTTTGACAGGAATTTGACTTTTTTTGGTGTTTGTGTTATCAGCTGAAAATTTACACCTTCGATTGGCCACCAGAACTCAAGCGCCGCCGATGGTAATGGTGTGGGCCGCCGTAACGGCCGATGGTCGCTCCCCGCTCGTATTCATCGACCATGGGGTCAAAATAAATGCCGAATATTATCGGGAAAATGTCCTAAATACAGTATTGAAGCCCTGGGCAGACAAACATTTAGGCCGCAGACCATGGACATTCCAACAGGACTCAGCACCATCGAACTCAGCACGCGTCAACCAAGAATGGCTTAAAAAGGAGGTTCCTCGCTTCATTTCTACCGCACGATGGCCAGCAAGATATCCGGATCTCAATCCGTTGGACTTTTGCGCCTGGGGCATTTTAGAGAGTAAGGTTCGCACTAAAAAATACCAAAGTATCGATCATCTCAAGACGGCGCTTCGCCGGGAATGGGCCAAATTACCACAGAGCCACTTTCGTGCAGCGTGTGATGGCTTTGTCGGCCGTTTGAAGGCCATAATTCGTGCCAAAGATGGCAAATTCGTACAAATCTAAACTGTTTCAAAAATTTTATGTTATTTCCGACATTTTTGCTTTTGAACAATAAAATTTAAAAAAAAATTAAAAAATATAGCGCTTTACTTTGTTGCATTACATATCAGCCACACTGTAGAGGTGTTACAAACGGGTTGACAAAATATACTTCCTATAAAAGGGGGGGGGCGGGGGGGATGTATATGCATTTGTATACAACTTTGATTATTTTAAAGAAAATCTTTTTTTGCAGGCACGAATAAACCATAAAAATAAAAGATAATCGCAAAAGGTTATTTGTTTCAATTTTCGATTCGAGTCAAAAGAAACATCAGATATTATTATTGTTGGAATCCAGTTCCACAAATGTCTCTGAAATCGAAGGTTTGTTCACTAAAAACTACTTTAATTCGAAAGAGGATAAGATTGCTATAAAATAATTATCTTGTCCCTGGAAAAACGTTGCACATATTAAATGGATATATTTACTGCTTCAAAAAAAGAAAAATCACAACAAATACATAAAGACATCTAATAAAGTATAAAACTTTTTTCGAGAGGAAACATCATTTAATGATTTTAAGTATATATTTATACAAAGGAAACGTATCACATGTCGACCCACCGACGAACAGAAGATGACAAAAGAAGCAATAAAATAAAACTAACGCCCCCTGCCCCAACTATGTATCATGTTCAATAACAATAAATGTTGTCAAATATGTACGAAGTATAAGGTAACAGAACACAATATACGATATACTCGTATATACACAATTATTGGAAAGTAATCAACTATTATGGACACAATCACACACCACCAGGATCGTCCCATAATGGACTTCATCTTCATCATTGTCCTCATTCCCCATCGGAGTTTACAGGAGTAGTAAATTCGAGCAATTCACAATATTTTGTAAAATGTATTTTATTTTTTCCTTTTCTGTTTCAAAGCGTTTAAGGAGTCGAAAAACAAATATATCTAAGACAAAATTTACCACACACACACAAATAGACACACACACACACACACACAGGAACACAAACAGAATGAAACACAAATATTGTCCTTAGATATGGACATAATTTAGACATAAATTTAGGCAACAACAAAATCAAAAAGTAAATATTGTATAAACAAAAACCACTTTGTAATCAAAATATTATTTAATTTACAAAAATAATATATAGTGAAAATAAATTTAGTTACGCAAATCTCTGTTGTCGTGCACGATTGAGGTAATTAAATAATCTATGAATAATAATTGTGTAAGTTATCAAAATGAAAAAATCTGATGCAACAATTTGCGAATTTAAATCATACTCCTCCGAATCCTTCTTTGGACGGTTTGACAATTTTACTGATATTGAATTATTTCCAATTAATCAAGCAATGATATTTATATTTATATTTGCTATGAAGAAGTAATATAGTTGTATTATTTACTTTGTTTCTTATATATACATATCATGCAGAACTCCTTTTTGTCACATCCACTTTATCTTTCGTTTTTGTTTTGTAGAATAGGATGACGAATCAGAATTCGTCCATGCAATATCTACTACAACCATGTAATACGAAATGCAACGGGGCTATTATAATTTCTGCAGTATTTGTCTCTCTAAAACTCCAAATTTTTTATAAGCCATTCAATGATGCTGATGTCGTATAACATTTCAAATCCCTCCATACTTTGGATTTGACTATGCAGGATTACTGTAAAATACTATGCAAATGCAAGTCCACGGACATGAGACGTGAAAACTTCTCCTCTTTTTCAACATGACCTCACTTAACATTACAAATGAATATCCTTAAGAATATCAATCTTACTTTTGAGCTATGTCTTTCAGTTGATCTGTCGCCGAGGTTTACTAAAGCGATGGATATCTTCAACAGATGAGAGGTTTGGTTAGTGTAATATCCAAAAGTTATACTTTCTTGGAATGGGGACAGATCCAGAATTTGCTGTATGCTTCATTAGAATCAAGCTTTGCGATTTATAAAGATTTTTATATCGGCAGCAAAATCTAGGCATCGTGGGACAGGAGCAGAAGTATCATACATAGCACGATCCTAAGACTTCAAGCATATTCCCCAAAGGTACTTTTAGGTGTAGGTTTGGGTGGCAGCCAGCTCATATAGACCAATGTAGGTCCCTAGTGATACCACGGGCACAGATGTCCCTCATCAACCTGTTTGATAAACAAAGTTATCAATAGTACGGATATCCGTACCGAAAAGATCTACCGCACTTCCTAGAAAGGCCGAGCCCACTATATACAGACGTCGTTTACTTAATGAGGGACAGCAGCAAAGCAGATGCTCAATGTTCTCCATTTCTTCATCATCACTACAGCACATCAATACCTAACCTTCTGGCATGTTCACCGATTAGGCAGTGTCCCGTCAGAACTGACACTAACGTAGAAAGTATTTTCCTCCCCTGTGTTCGTTATTACGTTGCGACTCAGGCACTTGGCGACTTCCCTTATTGCCATTATTTGGGTTTGATAGTCTATGAGCTATATCGAGATTTGAGTTCTTTACAGCAAGCTTAAAATCTATGCGTATTTTCCGATCCACCAATTATACATCGAAGTTGTCGGTTCTGGGGAGATAAACTGCCGAATGAGAATATGTAATAATACTGCGTGGCGTCTGGACACAAAGTTCTACATACTTGTCTTTGGAAATGCTAGCGTCGTCCGTTTTACCAATATCACTAAAAATTAGACGGTAGGTATCCAGAAATACTGGGACCAATCTGGTGAATCTAAGGAAATCAAATTTTTCTTGGGTGGGTCCGTATTAGGATCAATACAATATCATTAGAATCACATTGACTTCGGCAGTACTGTACCCGTTGGATTTTTTAAACATTACATTTGGTGGAATCGTAAATCAATAATGGTTTTAAGTTCAGAACCTTTTATAGCTTTATTGGAATTAGCATCATTCGACGCTATTTAAAGTACTTATTCAGCGGATCTACGTCACTGTCCTCTCCGTGAGCTCAAGGGTTTTCTTTTCCATGGTCGTCATCGGGACCGTTGCTTGCGGCTGAGACCGAACAATCGTCCAATTATGCACGGAAGGTCAATATTGGAGACTTTGATAAGATAGCCTGGCGAATACGAAAAGGAAGGTTGTGTGGCGATTGGGCTAACTCTTGGTCCAATCTAACACCCGACCATTTCACGCAAATTTTCTTTATGACAATTTCCTGATTGCTTAAACCAAGCAAGGAGTTCTTAAAGACATTGATGCATAAACCGTAGCAATTGTGTCTTCAACAAAGTCTACAAACTTCTTTGATAATCTCAATAAAAGTGAAACTGTTTGCAGAAATACTGGGACGTTTGGGCATTTTAAATGTCTGGAATCTCATC
Organism: Eudasyphora cyanicolor; assembly: GCA_963930755.1. Taxonomy (NCBI): domain Eukaryota; kingdom Metazoa; phylum Arthropoda; class Insecta; order Diptera; family Muscidae; genus Eudasyphora; species Eudasyphora cyanicolor. The sequence goes on from OZ005738.1 coordinate 67,131,614, forward strand.
AGCAGATCTATCTATCCAATTCCTATCCTATTGGTTCTCTAGAAACCTTTTATACTCCAAGAACAATCATGGAATCAAAAACTCTCTATCGTTCTAGATAAGGCTTTCCCAACAGGGTAGCCGCGGCTCCCCAGGAGGCGTAGCGATCTTCCAAGGGAGCCGTAAGCACACTTAATAAACATATTATTTTTTATGAATGTTATATTTAAAGTATTTTAAACCATTTTCGCCCGTATTTTCGATTTATAAATTTTCAATGCGATGTTTTTCTGAACATAAATAATCTTTAAATATACATTTTCAATAATATAGCAAATTCTGTTGGCTTTCAAGAAAAATATATCGCCTACTTGGACTTCAGAGGGAGTCTAAAAATACCTTACATATTTTCTAACTGCCATATACCTAAGACATATTTTCTAAGTGCTTATTTAAACATAATTATAAATATTTATTATCAAATAATACTTTATTCCTTTAGATGTAATTAGTAAATCAGTTTTACATAAATATTTATTGCATTTTTCGTACATTACATTTGACTCTTCAATAGTCGAACTCTTCACCGGGCTAAACTATAACAGGTAGAACATTTTTGGCAACGGATTTGAATTTATTGGGTCCTACTAAATCTATTGGGCAATTCTTGAAAATCGGTCGAAAATTGATTTATTGGTACTTTTTTTCGAAATTTACCTTTTAAAATGTCTAAAAACTATTTAGAATTTGTGAATTTTTTAGACAACATAAGGGTTTTCATCTTTTTTTTAACATTTTCTTAAAATATTCTTATATTTTTTTTAACGGCAAAACTAAAGATATTTTGGTAAATCCATTGCTCTAGAAAAATTCGAAGAAATATGATTTTATTGAAAATTTCAAAAGAATCAATTTTGTTGAAAATTTCATTAAAAATGCTATTTTATTGAAAATGTCATAGAAATTGCCATTTTATCCATTTATGTCCTTCAAAACTTTATTTATGTAGAAAAACTCAGAACTGAATTAATATTTTCTTGCAAATTTCATCAAAATTTAGTATTTATTTTAAATTTAGTGTATGTTGCATTTTAATAGAAAATTTCAGCAAAATCTAATAGAAATCGGATTTTTATAGAAAATTTTGTCCGAATCGTTTTTTTTTAAATCGTCAAAATTGCATATTTCCAAAAAAGAAATTCGTTGCAAATTGCTTTTTCCTACAAAAATTCTTCAAAACAACATTTTCCAGAAAATTTCGCTCATTTTTTTTATTGAAAATTTTGTCGAATGTACATGTTTATTGAACATTTCGTTTGTTCCAGAAAATTAGGTCAAAATTCCATTTTCTAAAATTTCGTTAAAATTGCACTTTTCTTTAAAATTTCTTGGAAATTGAATGTTTTTTTTTTTTTAAATTTTAAAGAAAGTTCTAGAGAAATGCAATCCAACATTTTTCCTAGAGAAATGCAATTTCAACAACATTTTGCATAAAAATGCAACTCCAACAGAATTATTAAAATATTTTTTCAACAACATTTTTAGAAATATTAAAATTTGAATCCAAAGAATTTTATAAAAAAGAAATATTTACAATAATCTGTTTGTGGGAGGGGGGGACATAAAGTTTTTTTTTCAAAATTAATTTTTTCTAGAACAATTTGTTCAAATTGTATTTTTCTTTAAAATTTCTTCGAAATTTAATTTTTCCAGAAAATTTCCTTTAGCATAAAGTCACTAATCGGAAGTCATAATCCGTTCAGTGACACTTGATCCTCTCATCGAGCTTCAATACGTTTAAAGGGCCTTAAACCGTTCATCGACTTTGAAATTTGATGAGAAAAATTCAAAGAAAAATTTAGTTTCAAGAATTTTTTTAGAGAAATGTAATTTTAAAAAAATTTTCTAGAAAAATGCAAATCAAAAATTTTTCTGGAGAAATTAAATTTCAACAAAATTTTCCATAAAAATAAAATTTTAAAATTCTTTTCATCGAAATTTTGTTTTCAACAACATTTTTTTAGCAGTTTACAAATTTGAAGGAATTTTCTAGAAAAAACAGAATTTGAAAAAATGTTCTAAAAAAAATCAAGTTCGAGAGTTTTTTAGAAATTTTTTGTGATGAATTTTCTATAAAATTTACTTTCATTAAATTTTCAAGCAAAATGAAATGAAATCTAACTTTGAAATTTAAAAAAAAATCTAGAAAAAATTGGCTTTCAAGAAATTTTGTAGAAAAAAGTAATTTTAACAAAATTTTGCAATACAATTTTTTTTAGAGAAATGCAGTTTCAGCATAATTTTGCATAAAAATGCAATTCCAACAAAATTTTAAATTTTTTTCAACGAAATTTTGTTTTTAACAAATTTGAAGAAATTTTCTAAAAAAAAATCAATTTCAAATATTTTTTTTTGAAAATGAAATTATGGTACATTTTCTCTACAATTTAAATTTTCAATAATTTTTTTTAAAAAATACAGTTCCAACGTTTTTGTTAAGATAAATCCAATTTCAATGATATTTTCTGAAAAAATTAAATTTTCAACAAATTATTGCAGAAAATGCAATTTTGAAGAATAATACAAATTAAGAAATTTTATATTAATAGTATTAAAAAAGAAATATTTACAATAATTTATTTGTCGGAATTTGTTTACAAAATTAAATTTTTCTGAAAATTTCGTTGAAATTGCATTTTTCAAAATTTCTTTCTCCAGAAAATTTAATAAAGTCACAGGAGTCATAATCCATATAATGGTACTTAATCCGCTCATCGACCTTTAAAGCGGTCAGAGGCCCATAAACCGTTAATCGACCTTTGAAATTTAAGTTTTTTCTTAAATAGAATACGAAAATGTGTAAATTTTCATTGAAATTTTAAAAGAAAATCTTGATATAAAACAGATTTATAATTGAAATCAAAGTTATTTAATTGAGAATGAAACAACTTCGAAAATTTTGCTCTAAAGCTTGAAAATAAGTTTTAAATTTTTGTATATACCTCGGTCTCTTCTTATGCGGGAGATGCGTTCCTCCGAAATCTGCAAAAACACGCATTAATTTAAATTCGTAAAAAAGGATACCGGTTAACCGGTCCCGGCTTTGAAAACTCTAAATGCATTTAAAATATTTTTCTAGAAAAATCCAATTTCAACAAAATTTTGCATAACAATGCAATAACAAAATTCTCAAATTGTTTTCAACGAAATTTGTTAGAAACTTATATTTTCAACATTTATAAGAAGTAAACAAATTTGGAGGAATTTTCTAGAAGAAATTGAATTTGAAGGAATTTTCTAAAAGAAATCAATCAACATTTTTTAGACAAATGAAATTATGATGAATTTTTTTAGAAAATTTTAATTTTCATTAAATTTTCTCGAAAATAGCGATTCCACCGTAATTATTTAGATAAATGTATATCAATGAAATTTTCTAAAAAATTACAAATTCAACGAATCTTTGTAGAAAAATTAAATTTCGAGGAAATGTTCAAGTTTACAGTTTAAGCGAAATTTTATATTTTTAATCATATTAAAAATATATGTACAATAATGTATTTGTGGGAATGAGGCATGCACGTTTATTACATGGTTTTGTGGAGCAGTGTGGTTGAACTTGCACCAACTGTCCGAGTTGGAGGGTGTTGAATTTTGAAATTTTCGTCAAACTGCCCATTTTTCATTCCGTTCATAAGACATCGTTTTTAAAAATTGACTCACTTGATCCTGTCAATACAAACCTTAATCACAGACCTGATCCGTTCTTATCGCACTCCGTCATTGGAAGAACCATTACTGAACCGATGTTGTCAGGTTGTGAGTAACTCCTTAATAAAATGGTTAATATATATGCCCAAAAGGAAATTTGATTTGATTCAATTGAAGATTGAAACTACAATTTTTTCCTGAACTTTCATGAAGCTTTCCTATTAATTAATTGTGTTTTGTCAAACCATTTCAGCATTTCATAGCATTATCATTTATCCTTGAAACCTTGTCACTTCTTTAAACAATTCTTAAACCATTTCAATTGCAACCTACCCTCCAAAATCTATAGTCGCCAAGCAGTAATTTAAGTATCATAAAATTACAATTTTCCACCGAATATCGAATTCCATATAATCACTACATTAAGCAATTATTTGAATCACAGCTTTGCGCAACAATTGAATTTTACATCGAACACTCGCCGCATTTGCTCCTCAGTCGGGTGGGGAAAGTGGTGGGCGCTGTTATGGAAACCACAAATTCCTCAGCTAATAAAGACCGGACACTATTTCATCAAGTGATTTGTGTGTAATCCCCTCCGAATTATAGTCAAATTTGTCAATGTGACAAACTGTGGCAATGAACAAAAGTTTAGTTATGCATTTAAATGACTAATTAACGATGCCAATGTAAATGCGCCTCAGCCTCAGCCTCTGCCTCACCATTGTCAACATTGGTCCGTATTATCGGTAGCAACATCGTCTGGCTGACTGGTTGTGTGGGCGGTCCATTGTTTGGGAGGGAAGGGTGGAATAAATGTTGTCGTTGACAAGGCAACTCTCGCCCAAAATTCGGCTGCCATTCAGTTGGGCAGATTACAAAGGTGTCCTGAATAATGAATGAATGAGTGAGTGAGTGAGTGGGTGTATGGGCAAACGAACGAAGGGAAGAAAACTTAATGATAACAAATTCCATTTTATTGGTCATGCCAAAGCACACAATTTATTATTCAATTTGTAAATGAGCCATCAACATGCCGACACACACACTCACACACATAGAGCGAACATTTCCTCTCGTCCTTTTTACCTCTCCCCTTTTATCCTTGTGGCGGTCCAAACACAAATGGCCAACAGATAAGTGTCCCTTGGAGTCCTGTCGATGGGAGTTTTGGAATGTTTTGGTGTCGTCGTCTGCTGGTGTCGCTCGCTGTTGCTGCTGGTGTCGCTCGCTTAGTGATTTTCATGAATTTGTCTGCTTTATATTATAATTATGCTAATTTCATTGTCTCCAGACAAACAAACGGACACCCAAGCACTCACGCACACTCTCTTTCTCTCACACACACACACAATCGTAAAATCTCTCGCAACTCCCTCTTTCAGCAGTGAACACCTAAAGCCACAGATACATATTATTAGAATGGCTTTGGTTGTGCGATTGCCAATCCTTCCACCTCTCCTCTTGTCTCATCACGTGTCTGGGCCTGTGTAAATGTGAGTGTGAGTGGGCGTTGCACAGTGGAAGGAATTAAAAAAGAGAAATAATTCGGTCGTTTATAAAACAGACAAATGATTGCGACACAACTTGGCATGCTTGTAGAAGAGGTATTACAGAAGAAGAAGTTTTAAATGTGGCACCCCTATGGTATACAGGGGCGGAGCTACAGGGGCGGAGCTACATAGCCTCAAAGTTGGCCACCTCGGGTGTAAACATGTTTAAGCGCGTGTAACCTTTGTCTTTTTCATGAATTTTTTGCGTGTTTTCTTCTAAGCAAGATCTACCAAAGTATTTTTACACCTAAGAGTTATCTATTATAGTTACAGAGATATCTGCCAGATTAACATTTAATTTTAAATTCTTTTCCGACCCTGTTCTATTATTTTGTGAATATCGGAACAGAATAAGCACCGATTTCTGTCACATTACGTTTTCTGAATTGGCAACACAATTTACCATATGCTGAAAAAACTAGATCTGATAGACCAAAGTTATGATCATTTAAAATTATATTTTCAAAAAAAATAAAATATCTACAACTTTGCTTCAGACACAAAAGAGATATTCCGTACGGTATACCCAGAAAAAAATATAGAAAAAGTGGAAAAAATTCACCTTGAGCAAAAAAATTCTTATGGCCATTAAATTATTAATTTAGCCAACTTGACTAAACGAATGATGCAGAAGTTCTTATTTCTTGGGCTACTTTCACGTCCAATTCGCAGAATTGAGAGATTGATTTAAATTGATTTTATAAAAAAAGGCGAAAGTTATACGCGTTTAAACATTTTTGTTCACTTTAGGTGGCCAACTAGGCGGCCTAAATTTAAAACTTAACTTCTCCAATAACTCATCCACAAGCATGCCAAGTTTTGTCACATTTGGTTGTCTGGTTAAGAAACGGCCGATTTTCCCCCCTTTTTTAATTAGCTCCCACTGTGCGTTATTGGGTGTGGATATCAAAATAGGTGACTGACTGGATGAGATTGAATTTGTAAATGTCATTAACCAATCTTCTCAGACATTTGAGCCTTGCGAAATGTTTCTTTGTGTTGTTGTTTTACCACAGAGTTACATACGTGGCCACAAATTGATGTGATAAAAATCTAATTAATTGCATTGCTAATGGATTGGAAATGATATAATATTGAAGAGTTTTTTTGGACGTTTGTTGGCTTCCTCGCCCAGGCGTGAGAAAATGTATCTCAAGCAGTCCTAGTTTATCTCAAGTAGTCTGAAGAGATGCGATTGTTTACTTTCTCTGTACTGAAGAAAATGTGCACTAGAATCAAAGACCTGGAAATTGAATTAAAGTCAAAACGAATACAAATTTAAAATAAGTAAATTCCACTTTTTTATACCCTACACCACACTGGGGTACAGGGTATTATAAGATTGTTTCACGGCAGATGTTTGTAACACCTGAAAATAACACAGCTAGACCCACCCTAAAGTTTACAGATCGACTCAGAATCTCTAGCTGAGTCGATTTAACCATGTCTGTCCATGTAAAGTTGTTCGTCGATTAAAGGTCGCAATTTCACTCCGATCGTTCTGAAATTTTGCAGTTTAGAGTATTTCACAGCTGTAAAGATCCCTATTGAATTTGGTTGAAATCGATTCAGATTTAGATATAGCTCCCATATATATGTTTCGTCCGATTTTGCTCTTTAGTCCTGTAGAAGCTGTATTTTACATCCAATCGTTTTGAAATTTAGAATGGTAGAGTTTCTTGATCCATGAACCAACATTGCCGAATTTGAAGAAAATCGGTTAAGATTTAGCTATAGCTCCCATATATATATTTCATCCGATTTGGCCCTTTAGTCCTATAGAAGCTGTATTTTACATCCAATCGTTTTGAAATTTAGAATGGTAGAGTTTCTTGATCCATGAACCAACATTGCCGAATTTGAAGAAAATCGGTTAAGATTTAGCTATAGCTCCCATATATATGATTCGTCCGATTTTGCTCTTTAGTCCTGTAGAAGCTGTAGTTTACATCCAATCGTGTTGAAATTTAGAATGGTAGAGTTTCTTGATCCATGGATTAACATTGCCGAATTTGAAGAAAATCGGTTAAGATTTAGCTATAGCTCCCATATATATGATTCGTCCGATTTTGCTCTTTAGTCCTGTGGAAGCTGTAGTTTACATCCAATCGTTTTGCTATTTAGAATGGTAGAGTTTCTTGATCCATGGACTAACATTGCCGAATTTGAAGAAAATCGGTTAAGATTTAGCTATAGCTCCCATACATATGTTTCGTCCGATTTTGCTCTTTAGTCCTGTAGAAGCTGTAGTTTACATCCAATCGTTTTGCTATTTAGAATGGTAGAGTTTCTTGATCCATGGACTAACATTGCCGAATTTGAAGAAAATCGGTTAAGATTTAGCTATAGGTGTCCCAAAATTAAATTTATGTAAACAATTTATACATGAATTACAAAATTTATATTTCAGAGTTATTCAATATTACGAGAGTGGTGTAGGGTATTATAAAGTCGGCCCCGCCTTTCCTTACTGGTTTTAATATTGATGATGTTCTGAAGAAGTAAAATATTTTAGGTTTGAGGTAGAATATTATTAGTCGGCCCCAACACTTCTGTCTTTCCTTACTAATTGATTTAAATATTTTATATAATTTATAATTTTCAGGACTAACTTAATTCTTCACCTCATTCTTATTCACGCAGAATTTTAGCCATGTTGACTTTATTGTTTATAGTGCTAATAAAAGTTAATACAAAAAATACCCAAAACTAGTAGAAATCGTGGAGAATTTTTGTCATTCATACCTTTGCTATCTTTATAGAACCGAATAATAGAGCCAAGCGCAAAAGCCGAGTCAAAAACGAATCGGAACAAATTGTCGGTGTATTCGACAGATCTTGATTTAAAGTTAAAATGTCGACGAGTTATATGTCATGTGATGTATGATAATTTTTGATAGCGAGTTCTGAGGTCTTCTATATTTCTTTCTGAGTCATGAAAAGTTTTTTCTAAGATTTAAATTTTAATGTATTCGCTGAAGTGAAATATCTCCAAAACTTGATGTGATAGAGAAAAAGCCATTAATATCATTCAATTTAATAAAATATCTCTATTGAGGATAAAATTGCATAATGCAATTTGCACCTACAGTGTTATTGGTCAGCTCTGCAAATAATACAATAGGGAAACTAGTAGAATTCGGTGGGCAACATTGATTCTGGATAATTGTGCATAATTGTTGATTAGATTTACACCGAATTCCGAGAGAACATACATAATTTAAAATTCAAAAATTCTTTTAATTTTGTGACTATTTTAAGAAATGTTTTTATATATAAGCAAAAGAATCAATGAATCAAAATGCGAGTATGAACTAGCGACGAAATTATGTCATTTTTGAGGATTGTTAACATTTCTGGTATTTATAAAACTATTTTTAACCAATATTTAACAGGGGGCTAACCACATCAACATACTCATACATATTGTACATACATACATACTCGTACATATACACAAACAAACAGATACAAAGAAATAATTCAGAATTAACACAGTAAATACGTAGAAGAATGTTTATTTGAAAGTTCTTCTGATCGAAAAACATGTTTATGACATTTTTTTTAAAACAATAAATCTCACTTTTACATCTTTTAGTTTTTCATTTTATATCTTCTCTGAAAACTAAATAAAACCTCTTCTTTTCATTTCTTACAGACTTTAGTAATTGTAAAAAAGAAGAAGAAAAAAAGATAAAATTTGTATACATAAATGATATAAACAAAAATATACATACAGACAATTTTTTTACTTAAAACACTTTTTATACATATTTACAATTTATGTACTCTCCCCCCTCTTTGTCACTCTATCTTATTGTTGTACTCTTAATTTATAAATGTTGTAAATGAATTGTGTAAATAAAATGAAAAATTTAAATATGAAAAAATTGTAAACATAAAAATCGGGAAACATAACAATAATAATTGCAAAAAATACCAAAAAAAATATAATTATTAATTTTTATATATTTTTTATATAAGACAAACAGTAAATTTATATATGTCGGTAAGTCGTTTTTGTAAAACAAATTTGATTGATTATATTCCTTGAATTAACTTAAATATGAATTGAAGAGGAAATTTTAAAAATTTGAATTATGAATCAGATTTTAACTCTTTAGATACCGCCACCGATTTGCGCCGCGTCGGCTTCCTAGCCTGATGGGGGGTATATTCATCTTGTCGCTTCGTTTGTAACACCACTAAATATTGATCTGAGATCCAATAATGTATATATATTATTAATCGTCGTAAAATTCTAAGACGTTTTAGTCATCTCCGTCTGTCTGTTGTAATCACGCTACAATCTATAATACAAGGTGGCGCAAAAGTAATCCTCCTATCAGAAAATGCTATAAATTTTGCGATTGGCCCCTAATGTCAGTTCTGTTTTGACATTTGTGTAGTAAACACATGCGAAATACACGTTAATAAACAATGTTACGCTACACTGCTGCAGAACGCGGAATATTGCTGACTATTTATTTGACCAATAATCGGTCGGTGACTTTGGCACAGATTTCCTGGCCGTCCAACGCCTACTGGTGAAACACTGCGACGTTTAGCCGCTCGCCTCGAAGAGACTGCCACAACACGAGATGCTGCCAGTCGTGGCAGACCCCGGAGTAGCCGTTCTGCAGAGAATATTGCTGCTGTAGCCGAGGATGTCATGGAAGCGCCGTCGACATCGACCAGTCGACGTGCCACGCAAATGGGTATCAGTCGACGGTCTCTACAGCGAATTTTGGTACAAGATTTGAAGATGTTTCCGTATAAAGTCCAGACGGTGCATCAGCTGTTAGCTGCTGACCGCCAATCGCGTCTAACATACGTTCAAGCCATCCTTAATCACCACCAAGAGGAAGATGATTTTTCATCAAAAATAATCATGAGTGATGAGGCCCATTTCCATCTTAGCGGGTACGTAAATAAGCAAAATTTACGCTTCTGGGGCACTGAAAATCCGCGTGTAACCCACGAAGAGCCATTACACCCGCTCAAAGTCACTGATTTCACCGCTTCAGACTTCTTTTTGTGGGGCTTTTTGAAGTCGCGGGTTTATGTCAACAAGCCCCAGACTCTTGCAGCTCTTAAAGACAATATCCGTCAAGAATGTGAGGACCTATCGCCGGAAGTTTTGGCCAAAGTGATGGAAAATGCCATAAAAAGGGCTCAAATAACAATCAACTGTGGCGGCGGCCATTTACATGACATCATATTCTCGACTTGATGTAAAAAAAATTAAAAGACCAAATAAAAATAATCCACAAGAAGAATCAACGTTTTTAATTATTTTTTTTTAAATTACAGCCAAAAAACCTCGAGTGGTTACTTTTGCGCCACCTTGTACTTGAGCTAGGTAGCTGAAATTTGGTACATGTACTTCTTATATCTGCAGGTATGTTGGGATTAAAAATGGGCAATATCGGTCCAATTTTGGATATAGCCTCCATATATGGCATCTCCCCTATTTGACTTTTTAACGTCGTAGAGACCACAAATGTCAGTTTATAAGAACCCGTTACCATTCAAGTGCGATCCATGGTGGAGGATATATAAAATTCGGCATGGCCAAACTTAACGCTTTTACTAGTTTGTTTTCAAATAATAACAAAGGCAGAACTTTATTGAGTACTAGCTATAACCCGGTGCGCTTCGTACCATACAATTGTTCGTTGCAGGGAAAGACGGTAAAAAAAAACTTGTGATCAGTTTTGCCTGACGAATTTGGGCCAAAATCGTCAAAATGAGGACACAAAAATCGTCAAAATTCCTTTCCGAAATCGTCATTCCATAAAACTACTGTTTACATATAGATTTTGAGCCATTTAGGCTAAGGAAGCGCTTCAGAGGCAATTATGTACCCATAAATACTTTCAGGGCTTGAAATTGAGAACCGTCTCACAATGAAATACGCACATTATTGAACTTTTCGATTAAATTTTATTGTTAATAACGAATTTCTCATTATACCATCCACCATAAGTTTGTCATTCCTTTTAAAATATTTAAATGTTAATGTAAGACCCTATAAAGAATATAATGAGGGCTGATATTCAAAACCGGCTATCATAAAGGAGATTGGGAAAACTGTTTCAATACCACACGATTTTGCAAATATAGATTCTACAATCTGTTTTAAAAACAAACTGTTAGCGTTTTGGGCAAACAAAACATCCAACTATAAAGTTGGATAATAAAATAACCCTTGTTTGTCTTCATAAATAATTTGAATATAATTTGTGACAAGAAATTCGTGATAATTCAAATAAAAGAGGAGTTTTTTATACACAAATGTCAAATATTCATACATTGAAGAGTTATATCATATCTTGAGATCAAGGACCAAATTGGTGGTATAACACCCTTAAAACAAAAATATGACGATTTGTATCAATATTTATTTTGTTTATGGAAACAATATTTTTTTAGCATTTTCCGACATTTAGCAATGATTTTAAATATATATTTACGAAAATATAGTAATGGGACTCCGTCTTTTATCGATACCCATATATTTTAAGTACATTGTTAATAGGTTGATCACACTATATTTTTAAATAAAATCCACAATCTATATTCAGATTTGACCTCTGAATATTTCTTGTAAATGTATATCATTTTCAAGTTTCTCAATTTCTAATATTTTTCAAAACTGCATTAAAAGCTGCAAGTTTTCGCATAAACCCGTAACTATTTAAAACTATTCTGCAACTTATTTTTCTACCGGTCCGATCTCAACGAAACATTACACATATATTTTTTTGGCTAAGATTTAGGTTAAGATTTAGATATATCCTTCATATACATGTTCTTCTCGATGTGGTATCAAAAGACTATAGAAGTAATTCTTTACTTCCGATCTTTACAAAATGTGGCAGAAAGAAGTTTCTTAATTTAGGCTAAAGGGCTCAGATTTAGATATAGCCAAATATATATGTATGTTCCTGCCTATTTAGTATTTAAGCCCTAAGGTTTTAAGGTTTAAGATGTATAGTCCCATCTATTTGTTCCTTCTAATTCTTGATCTATGATCACATTTCCAGGTTATCGTTTCAGATCTATTTTATTACGAACAGCTCCTCCTTGTTATAAGCCTTGATGAGGATTTGGAGCTAAGTACTTTGTTGAGTGAAACGAAACCAATTATTCCAAATTATTATCGCAATGCCCTTTTCGCATTGTTAGTGAGGTATAGGGTATTATATAGTCGGCCTCGCCCGACTTTCTGTCTTTCCTTACTGGTTTTATACTATGAATAGCAAAATTCATAAACCCGTTGTTATTTCTAGTTTACTCGTAGGGAGCTGCCTTCGCTCCCAGGAATCATATTCATCCCATTTCCCATTTACAAGGAAAAGGAAGATTCATCCTTTTACCGTGCCTCGATTCCTGTATAAGAATATTGTCATATCTAAAAAGGTAAAATACTTGGGAATAATCTTGGATCAGAAACTGTACTGGAAAGATCATATTGAAGAAAGAGTTACAAAGGCCCACAGATGTTGGTCGTTGTGCAGAAGAGCTATAGGTTCAAAATGGGGACTACGTCCAAATATGACACACTGGCTTTACATGAGCGTGATTAGACCAATAATAACCTACGCCTCTGTAGTGTGGTGGACATCAATGGACAAAAAGTAATACCATTGCAAAAAGTGCAACGTATGTGCTGTCTAGGCATAAGGGGGGCAATTAGAACCGCATCAACAAGAGCGTTGGAGACTATACTGCACATCCAACCAATTGATATTCGTATAAAGTATGAGGCAGCCCTCACACCAAGACGTCTACAAGTGATGGGTAAATGGATAAATCGAGACCACAAGTCGTACCATCAGAAGATATTACAATCACTGGTCGGTCATATCCAAACAACGGAAATCTCCAACCGCATTCCTGAGGTGCGGCTTACAGCTACCTGTGAATCGTTCGTGCCAGACAGACGCTCCTGGGAAAACGGAACACTAGCTCATGCGCCAGTGGGAACCAGCTGCTACACTGATGGGTCCAGGCTAGGAGGAAGGACGGGTCTGGGACTTTTTATTGATGAACCAGAAGTCGAAATTTACTTCCGCCTCCCAGACCATAACACAGTATTTCAAGCAGAAGTTCGAACAATCACGGAGTGTGTTAACTGGCTCAGTAATACCACAAAGCCTAAATATGCCAACATATTCACAGATAGCCAAATGGCTATCAAAGCAATAACATCGGAAAAGATCAAATCCAGAACAGTGTTAGACTGTAAAAGAACAATAAATAATTACTCAGTCCATGGTCAACTGCGTATTTTCTGGGTACCAGGACACAACGGAGTGATTGGAAATGAACGAGCAAACAGCTTGGCTTCAAAGGGCAGAGAACTTCAAGTAATAAACTTGGAAAATTGGAAACCTTTCGAAGCCACGAAGGATGAGTTGAAGCACTGGGCAGTGATGACTCACAAAACTGTGTGGAATAAAGCAACTGTAGGAGCAACTGCAAAGATACTGTGGGGTGACCCAAATGAGAAGAAAACAAATAGTTTTCTGAAACTAAACAAGATCGAGATTAGTAAGATGATGAGTGTTCTAACGGGACACACAAGCTTACAGGCACATCTTCATCGCATAGGACTAGCAGAAAACGACGAGTGCAGGGCATGCAGGGAAAACATCGAAACGGTGGAACATTTTCGGTGTCACTGCCTGGCTTTCACACATGCAAGATCCCAACATTTCGGGTCCGACAAATTACCAGACTTGACTCATCTCAGAGAATATGACTGGAAGATACTGAAAAAATTCGTGTCTAGTACCGATTTTCTGTAACTCGTAAGGTATAAAAAGATCATAAATAAGGAGCGCACAACAGGCCGAACCACTGGCTTAAGTGTATGTCCATGGACATGAGACGTTTAAACGTCTCCCCTATTCAACCTAACCTAACCTATCCCATTTCCCAACTGTGTCCTAAAATATATCGTTGTCCCAGGGTACAAAATACATGCCCAAAAAATACGAATTAAAAAACACTTCTTTCGGTGTCATCACAAAAAAAGGTTTCCAAAAACATTTAACCCATTTTTTGCGCAGCGTTAATATATTTTAGCGTTTTTGTTCCACTGTGCTTCTAAAGGTATGCTTTCCGAAAAAACACTTCTTATGTGAAGTTTATGTTTCCAGAGCTGCCCTCGCAACATGGAACCATATTTAACATGTTTAATCGTTTCAGGCCCATCTTACCATACATAACTACTATTTTCCCCACTGTGGAATATTTAACCGTTTGAGCCACTGTGCCTTTAATGTATGCATTTCGCAAAAGCACTACCTATGTATATGATGTTCCTAGAGCTACCCTCGCACCCTGAGATCATATTTAAGCCCTTTTGTCCCACTGTGCCATGTTTAACACTTTCTACCCCACTGTCCCAAACGTATCGCATGTTTGGCCCCATTATACCACATTTAGTCATTTATGCCCGACAGTACATTATTTTAAAAGTCTAAATTTCGAAATTACATTACCCCTATTAAGATTATGTTCCAAGAGCTGCCCTCGCAATCTGGAACCCTATTTAAGACCCTTTGCCCCATTGTGCCATATTTAACCCATTCTGCCTCAATGTACCATGTTTAACCGTTTTTGGTCTACTGTGCCACTAAAGGTACAAATTTTGAAACATGTTTTTATCATTTAAAAAAATCAAAAATGTTTCTTATCTCTACTTTATCCTCCAAGAGCTACTTTAGCACCCTGTAACTGGCGCCAAGACATTAATTCTTCATTGTATTTTTTCCTTCGAGAATATAATGTGCTATATTCTTCTGGACTTTCTAATAGAGGATATCGCACCTGTTCCACAAAAGGGTAACAACTCAAAATTTAAAAAATTTCAGTAGAGGCCAAAAGCTGTTTCCGTTAATATTAATGGTATATTACAAAAAAAGAATATGTCGTTGCAAATAAAATATAATAGAAAAAAATAATAACGCTATTTTCCTTTTTTTTGTCGATTTTAGTAAAATAACAACTTCTTTTCATGAAAACAGTTTGTATATAAATAGTGGTATTATTTTGAGTTATACCTTTTTAAGTGAAAAATCTTGAAAAGGGCACAACTAAAAATATTACTCTTTAGATGATAAATCAACTGTCCCATTTGCTTAAACACTTGGAGACAATTCAAAATGTAACTCTTTAGTTGAATCTAAAGGAGTTATTCTGTAAACACAGAGAGTCATAAAGGTTTTTTATTATGAAAAAGAAGAAAAATCAGCCGACATTTTTTGCAGTGGGTAGAAATTGCCATTGTTGTTTTCTTGCAAAAAAGCAAAATTTAAAAATTTTGAGTTGTTACCCTTTTGTGGAACAGGTGCGATATAATTCCAAAAATCTGCAAAATTGTCAGCATAATTCCAAATGACAAAAAGATATTTTTGTGCATTTTTTAAAACGGTTAACGAAAAAGCTATCGAAAACAATTTGGGACACATTTTCTAAATACAATAGGTAATTAATTATATGAATGATGAAAAAGGCCATATGACCAAAATGTGAAAATTCAACACACTCCTGCACCCCCTCAGCCATTTTAAAATCGGTCAGGAATGTTTTGCGTGATGCGCTTACAAAAAAATGATGAACGTTTTTATAATGGGTGATTCATCGTGAGGTTTGATTTATAATGTAAAATAAACCACATAAATTTGAAAGTGAACTTAAAATTTCCGTCATTGGTTAAAAGAATAATTTATGGCATTTACTGTTTGAAAATGATATCATGCAAATAGTGGCCATGACTACGTCTGAGATGGTCCATTCGGAAGGTCCAAGTTTGGGCGACTCGTTCTAGCATAGCGACTGGTATCTCGCAAATAACACGGGTATTGTTGGCTTCCAAGCGTCAATCGTAGCTGACTTATTCCAGAAGACCTCAGACTTTACATATCCCCAGAGAAAATAGTCCAAAGATGTGATATCGCACGATCCAGGTGGCCAATTTTGCGTAGCAAAACTTGAAATTAAGTGCTCACCAAAATACAAATCTATAATCAGCATCTCTAGCCAATCTGTATCTATGGAATACAACTTTGGGGTTGCACCAACAAGAAAAATATCAAATCTATACAATCTTTTCAGAACAAAGTACTAAGGAGTATTGTGAATGCCCCATGGTATGTGCGGAATAAAGTTCTGCAAAGAGATTTTCAAATAAAAGCCGGCTCTGAAGAGATACAAATTGTTGCAAAGAAACAAGTTCAAGACTTAATGTACATGTTTTAGGCTGCAAACCTAAATAGCCAAGGTGTACAGCGACGAATAAATAGAACAAAGCCGTTTGATCTCATCTAAGATCTTAATTTTACAAATATATAATAATAAATTATGTTTTATGTTATATTTGTTAATATTAATATAATTTGTTATTTAACAATTTCAATTAACATATTTATATATAATTATGTATAACTATGAATAGAAAAAAATGCTTCTTAGTTTAAATTGTAACTAGTTGCATTTATATAATAATAGTAAAAAAAAAACCAAAATGATTTCTCAATAAGGTCAATGTTTCACTCGCCGTCTTGTTGAAACCAGAGCTCACCGAAAACATGCGCTTGCATTTCAGGAAGCACATAGTCCGTTAACGTGGAGCGATAACTAAATGGACCAATGATTCCACCAGCCCATATACCACACCATACCGTTGTTTTAATGGATGTAATGGTAGCTCTTGGTAGGTACCCTTCGGGTTGCTCATCAGCCCAAATACGGAAATTTTGTTTATTAACGTATCCATTGAGCCAGAACTGTGCTGTGCAGTTTGATATGAGTCACGCGTGATCTGCAAAAAAAAGCATATTGAAAATCAAACCTCACGATGAATCACCCGTTATAAAAGCACCATAAACATAAAACAACAGTTCATAGCAATTTCAGTTACTGAAATTATGAAGAAATGTGCATAACCATATTTCGTTGGTTCTTTAATGATATGAACCACACGGAGCAGCAGTGGTAAAGGTTATAAAAACCGCAATGACAGAGCAATGCCAACAACTCTTCAGGCAAATCAAACCAAACCAAAACGAAGCAGAACATCTGCATTTAAACCAAATTAAAGCATTCCAAATGTCTCTCGTAAAATGTTTACTTTGACCGACGACAATCAGACAGAAAAAATTAAATTGGATTTTATTTCTTTGACATTTAAAAATGTAATAGAGGTACCGAAAAAACGTTTGAGTATTTAATTAAAACGTAGTTAAATGCAATACGAAATACGATAGTGATAGAGATAGACGATATGTCTCACCAATAATGTCATAAGACAACAGAACTGATATCTTTAATATGCAATTTAATTTAAATTTTATTGAAAATTTAGTTCTTGGAAACTATATTTTTCTTTTAAAACGTTTCTTAACAACTCAACACTTGTTTGTGTTAGTTTTTTTTTCGGAGAAATTTAACTCTTTGTTAGTAACTGAATAAATGCGAGAATATGTTTATTCTGCAAAGAATTCCTTAGACAATTTTGCAGTAAAACAGTCAGCAGAGAAATGCGTTGTACTGTGTATTTGCTTTAGTTATTTCCAATAAACTGAACTTGTTTTTGATTTGATTGGATGTCAAAGTAAATTGCGTCTCAAAATTGGGGTTTTTGTTAACAGGGGGATTAAATAACATTAATTGAAAATAACGCATCGAATTAATTTAAAAAAAAAATAAGTTTTTTTACCGTTCGGCTTGAGGTCCTTTATGTAATTAAACATTGAGTAAAACGATTTTTAATTATTTATTTTTTCTCAAATACCAATTTCGGCCAATTTCGTTAGTCATCATCAGGGAATATAATACAAAAGACACGAAAAAATAACAATTTAAAAAACACAATTATTTAACATTGTTGCTTTACATACAATATATTTTCGGTATTCTAAAGTTTGTCTTTCTCGGTGAAGTTTATCTGTCAACTAAAATTTGTTTCTTCCGCGTTTGTTAACAATATATCGATTGAGAGCATTTGTCTGTGTCTGTCTTGAAGTCTCTTCTCTGTTGGTATATTTGTTATGAATAGCATCTCCAGTGTTTATAGTCTGTATGGGTGTTTATAGTCTGTATGGGTCTCTTCTACTAATACATCTACTTCATCGAAGTTTGCTTTATGTCCATCCAGTGAGTGTGCAATGTGCTGCCAAAGCCATCTTCTGTTCTAAGGGTTTTTCCATTGCCTTTTGGTCCGATTTATGTGATGATAGTCTGGCTATTTAGTTTTCTCTTCGTTGTCCCCGCATATACCTTTTGGCATATGTCGGACATTAATTATTAAAAACCTGACGCGTTCTTCATTATTAAATACATATAATTAATTATTAACCAGTAAGGAAAGGCAGAAAGTCGGGCGGGGCCGACTATATAATACCCTACACCTCCCTAACAATGCGATAAGGGTTATTGCGATAATAATTTGGAATAATTGGTAAATGGGTAAGAACATATATATGCGGATATATCTAATTCTGAACCGATAATCGCTAAATTAAGCAATATTCGTTCCTAAATTGAGAAACATCTTTCTGGAGAATTTTGTAATGATCGGAAGTAAAGTACAACTTCTATAGCGCTTTGTAACCAAATCAGGAGGAACATATATATGGAGCTTATATATAAATCTGAATCGATTTTCCCTGAATACTCATTCCTGTAAAATAGAAACCTCTTTCTGTCGAATTTCGTACTGATCGGATATAAAATACAGTCTCTACAGCGCTTGAATGTCAAATCGGTGCTAACATATATATGGGGGCTATATCTAAATCTGAACCGATTTTCTCCAAATTTGGCAGTATTCCTTCGTGTAATAAGAAACCTCTTTCTGCCGAATTTCGCTGTGATCGGATATAAAATTCGGGTGCAACATATATATGGGGGCTATATATAAATCTGAACCGATTTCCCCCAAAATGTTGTATTGTATCTAAGTGTATCAGGAGACTACTCTCTGTACAAATCGGTTACAAAATGTTGCTTATACAGTGCATATATGCCAAATCGGAGGTACATATATATGGGAGCTATATGTAAATCTGAACCGATTTTAACCAAATTCAATAGTCCTTGGGCCTAAAAAAAGATATGTGCAAATCGTTGAGATCGGACCATAATTGCGACCTGTACTTTGATTACAAGAATACGTCTACAGACGGACAGACAGAAAGACAGACGGACAGACAGACAGACAGACGGACAGACAGACGGACATAGCTAAATCGACTCAGAAAGTGATTACAAGTCGATCGGTATAATAAACAATGGGTCTATCTCTTCTCCTTTTGGGTGTTACAATCATATGCACAAAGTCATAATACCCTGTACCACAGTGTGGTGTAGGGTATAAAAACCTGACGAAGAACTTAAAATAAAATATTAGAGACTCAATAGATCTAAAATCGAAACTTGAGAAAATATACGAGGTACTGATTGCATTTGACGTAGTTTTCCACGTATAGAAAATAAATGGGACAAACTGGAGAAATATACGCGAATTCCAAAGGACCTTTTATAAAAATGCTTACTTTTTGCTCGATACTTTAAATATGAAGATAAATTATACTCGTATGGACAACTAATAGGCTTACCAATGGGCTCACTTGACTCCCCAGTGATAGCAGATATTGTCATGGAAGATTTATTAAACGCCACGATAAAGAATATGAAATATAAACTTAAATTATTGACTAAATAAGTGGACGATTTATTCGCAATAAAGAGAAAGGATGACGTAAAAAACATGTTGGATACACTCAACTCATACAACAGATGTATTCAGATCACAATGGAAAAAGAAACGGATATCAAGGTACCTTTTTCGGATTCATTTATAATCAGAGAAGGAAATGAGCTTAAAGTGGATTGACTCATAAACTTTTACTCAATGCACGTTAGAAGGACCATAAGGAGCACGGCAACAAATTTTACATCCAGAGTACTGACCATTAGTGACGAAGAATTTCACGTAGCCCAAAAAAAAAGAGAATAAGAGATATATTGACATAGAATTAGTTTCCAAGAAGAACGATCAACTAACAATTAAGACGAACATTGACGAAAAGGGCAAGAAGGATGATATCACAGAACCAAAAATATATAAGTCGGTAACTTATATTCCAGGATTGTCGGAAAGATTTCAAAAATCAAACACATATGACAAAAATAAAATAAACCAGTAAGGAAAGGCAGAAAGTCGGGCGGGGCCGACTATATAATACCCTACACCTCCCTAACAATGCGATAAGGGCCATTGCGATAATAATTTGGAATATTTGATAAATGGGTAGGAACATATTATCTAATTCTGAACCGATAATCGCTAAATTAAGCAATATTCGTTCCTAAATTGAGAAACATCTTTCCGGAAAATATTAATGATCGGAAGTAAAGTACAACTTCTATAGCGCTTTGATACCATTTAATTATTACATACCATTTAATTATTATATATATGTAAATCTGAACGGATTTTCCTTGAATACTCATTCATGTAAAAAGAAACTTCTTTCTGTCAAATTTCATGTCATGTCAAATCGGGGGTAACATATATTTGGGGGCTATATCTAACTCTGAACCGATTTCCCTCAAATTTGGCAGTATTAATTCATGTAATAAGAAACCTCTTTCTGCCGAATTTCGTACTGATCGGATTAAAAATACACTTTTTACAGCGCTTACATGTAAAATCGGGGGTAACATATATATGGGGGCTATATCTAAATCTGAACCGATTTTCTCCGAATTTGGCAGTATTCCTTCATGTAATAAGAAACCTCTTTCTGCCGAATTTCACACTGATCGGTTATAAAATAAATTTTTTATGGCGCTTACATGTAAAATCGGGGGTAACGTATATATGGGGGCTATATCTAAATCTGAACCGATTTCTTCCAAATTTAACAGTGTTCATTCATATAATAAGAGACCTCTTTATGCTGAATTTCATACTGATCGGATATAAAATAAAGTTTTTACAGCGCTTACATGTCAAATCGGGGCTAACATATATATGGGGGCTATATCCAAATCTGAACCGATTTTAACCAAATTAAATAGGGATCGTCCTTGGGCCAAAAAAAAGATATGTGTAAAGTTTCGTCAAGATCGGGCCATAATTGCGACCTGTACTTTGATTACAAAAATACATCTACAGACAGACGGACATAGCTAAATCGACTCAGAAAGTGATTACAAGTCGATCGGTATAATAAACAATGGACCTATCTCTTCTCCTTTTGGGTGTTACAAACAAATGCACAAAGTCATAATACCCTGTACCACAGTGTGGTGTAGGGTATAAAAACTCGCATTTAGAACACAAAACACTATAAACCAATTATTTAGCGGGACGAAATCAAAATTAAAGAAAGAAGAAAATCCAAATTTGATATATCGGATAAAGTGCAATGGTGACGAGTCCGACATATGCCAAAAGGTATGTAGATGTTATAGAAACCGCAAATTGTAGAATTGTACGCTTCATGGCATTAATGTTACAGTTTCCATATTGTATTTGTGTTCACGCAATAATAAAATAGTCGTTGTAATGAAATGTTACGTTTATATATTTTCATTAGCAAAATTTTTGCAATTTTCTAGCTTCATTAGGACAAATAAACATCTTTAATTGATTGTAAATATATATCTTTTGGTCTAAAAGTTATCAATAAAATAACATCTTTTCATTGGCATGAATTAATTAAATAATAATAAGATTTTAAAGGATTTAGTGAATTCACTTATACTTCAATCAATAAAAAGAAATTTAAGATTGCATTACACCAATGAGACAGTTTAATAAAATGGGCCACATAGCATTAATGTAACATGTATTTGTAAGAATACAACAATTTGATTTAATTAATGAACAAATTTCAATGATTTATTTGTTCGA
Source organism: Eudasyphora cyanicolor (assembly GCA_963930755.1). Taxonomy (NCBI): domain Eukaryota; kingdom Metazoa; phylum Arthropoda; class Insecta; order Diptera; family Muscidae; genus Eudasyphora; species Eudasyphora cyanicolor. The sequence goes on from OZ005738.1 coordinate 67,153,796, forward strand.
CACTTTATCTAATGTAAGTAAGTATTTTTGGATAGGTACATAATTTTATATTCCTCCCATAAAAAGATCCCTTCGGATTAGACTTCTTGGCCTTCTAGGGAACGCGTGGTAATAACGCCCATTTTTCACCGGACTATAGGTGCTATAAAGGCATTACACTCCACAAAATTTTAAATATTTGTATGGACTGGAATCAAAGTTATAAACCGTTAACTTTTTGTGCAAAATTGTCCATTTGTATGGGAGATACCAAAAGGGTCGTGGCAATTACGCCCATTTTATACAGGACTGTAGATACTTTAAAAGCATTTAACTTCACAAAATGGCAAGTATTTCTATGGACTGGAAGCAAAGTTATAAGCTGTTAACTTTTTGTGCAAAATGGTCCATTTGTATGAGAGGTACCACAAGGCACGTGGCAACTTCATCCATTTTTCCCAAGGTCGCTACCGCAGCAACTGGAAGCGACTGAGAAACTAATACTATGTGTGAAATTGCGGAAGATTCAAAAAAATATTTAGTATAGAAGTTATTTAAGAATCAATGTTTCACTTAATTTCGATCCTTTGTGGGGGAGGTACTCGAAGGAATGGACCAACATGGTCCATCTTCGACCTTCCCCTGAGATAGAGAAAAATATTTATACATAACAAATTTTAAGTCAATTGGTTACTCCTATCGAAAGGTATCGTGCGCACAAGCCAGACAGTTATTTGGGCTATTTTAAATCAAATGATTTAAAATAGCCCAAATGACTTTAAATTACCTAAATGACTTAAAATGGCCTTAACTGGATTTCCATCAATTATTCTTGTGGTCTCTTATGTCACTCCCTCGACGTGTTATACTTTTGGCCCGCAGCAACTGATATGTACTCGCGTTCTTATAAAACATGATTTTATTGAAATTCTCTGACTTCTACTATAAGGAATATAATTTCTACATTTATCTATAGATTTTTATCAAATATGCATTGTTTTCTTCGTTAGGATGCTAGCTTTGAAAAAAATCGAACAAACAATATTTTTGCGATTTTTTCTATTTTGTTCAACGAGAGTTACTTAACTTGAAAGTTACGTTTTAAGCATTTGTAGCCCTAATTATGTCTTCTAATTTACATGGCTATATAAAGCTTTTACTTAAAAATATATTATCCAAATACTAAAAACACATTCTAAGCAAATCGGAATTAAAAAAAATAATAACAAAATATGTTGTTCAATATTTTTTCCTGTTTAGGCCTTCATATTACGCCAGAAATTTTTAAAGCACTTAGACAAAAATGTTGTTGCTTAGTATATTTTATTTTCTAAACCCAATCGATAGAAATTTGTTTTTCCTTTTGGCTAAGCAGTTAATTCGGGACTTTATCAAAATATGGACCAATGAGGTGAACTGCTACTTGAAATATTTTTGGGAAAAATTAAATACAAATTGCCAAATTTAAGCTTAATCGGTTGGTCAAGAATCGGTATTGGTCAAGAAGTCGAATTTATTGGGTTTTTCGTATAGCGGCTATTTCAAATCTTGGATCTGCCGTGGCTCCTGTTGGTGTGAATGTGTCTATGCATTTTGTAAAATTTTGTTGCTTCTAAAGGGTGGTAAGGGCTGATGTTGAATGTGAACAACACCTAAACGTCAATTTTTTTCTGCATTTCATTTGACATTTCTCGATTTCAGACTAACTCAATTTGAACCATGGAAAGTACACAATCGAGCAACGCGTTAAAGTTTTTTAAGCCTTTTACGAAAATGGGCGTTCATATCAAAATGCACTTCGTGATGTTTTTTTGATCAGCATAATCGACCAAATGTGTCCACAATCGGGAGAATTGTGCACAAATTTCAGCAAACCGGGTCTGTAGGAGATGTGGAAATACCTGTGCATGCTCGCCCAGTTCGTTTGGTGCGGCTTATGGGCTGGCGACGTCACCGGGCCATACTTCTTCGAAATGAGGCAGTTACTGTGAATGGTTTTCGCTATCGTGAGATGATAACGAACTTTTTATGGCTCGAATTAGGAGATATGGATGCGGACAATATTCAAATTCAATGGCTGTGTTATCTCACGTCGTGGCGATGTCAATTGGCCGCCAAGATCATGTGATTTGACACCGTTGGACTTCTTTCTTTGGGGTTATTTGAAAGAAAAGTTGTACGTCGATATACCAGCAACAATTCAAGAGCTAAAGGATGAGATAATTCGGCACATTAACGGCATAGAACCTCAATTATGCCTCAGCGTCATCGAAAGTTTGGACCATCGGATGGAGGTGTGCCGCCGAAGTCGCGGCGGCCATTCAGGGTCGTATCTAGTGGGGAGGGCCCGGGGGCCCGGGTCCCTCCCGAAATGTTTTAAACATAGGCATAGGATATTCACAATTTTCAAAATCACTCAAAAAAATAAAACACGAAAAATATTTGGAAGGCAGGTAAAAAAACAATACAAAAGCGCAAAAAATGGTAACAGTAAAAGTAATAACAACTAAAAATAAGAAAAGTGCATGTTTCTCGATTTTTTGATTGGTGCTAGCCAGAAATGAGCTGAAATAAGTATATGGATTGATTATTGGAAGCAGATGAATGATAAGCCATCAAATGCATTAGATGCTATTTCAGTTTGTGTTCTCGACGTTAAGAAGAATAAAAGCTTATCTCCGGAACAGAATGGAGGGAGAAAGGCTACGAGTATCTTATCTGGCTTTGATGTCTTTATATAAAGATGAAGTCAAAAATCGATGAAATAATTGATATATTTCTTTCAAAAAATCGAAGATTAAATTTTTAACTCTTACGTATATTATTATAAAAAGTTTTAATGATCTCGTACTAAAGTACATATTTATACTCGTATTTAGGAATAATATTCGAATAAAAAACTAAGGAACTTAACTTCTCCTACCTACACAATAAACGCAATTTTTTAATTGTTTAACTTTGTTATGGAAAGATAAAATCCAAAATCCTGGATACGTCCCTGCGGCCATTTGGCCTATATTTTGTTCCATACATAATTGAACCATACCAATATTACCATAATAAAAAGAAATGGCAATAATTTCCTAAATAGTTTGTGCTTCATTCCAAATCAACATCGGCCCTTAAAATGTATCCAGAAACGTAATGTAAAGAAATAAAATCGATTAGGATCCTTCTATGAGGAATATATAGAAATACATATGTGTCAAAATGGCCCTTTTCAGTACTAAGAAACATATATGTATAAGTTACGTTTCCGCCAAAAGTTATTATCAATGCGGTTCCAGAATATGAAGTTTTCATATTGAGAACGGTCCACACCATTTTATTTGTAAGTTAACATTGAGGAACATATCTACCGCAAAAAAAAAAACTTTGAGAGTACTTCTAATATACATATATCTGCCTCTGAAATATGTCCGTGAAAAGGCATAAAAGCTGTTTGTAAGTGATAGATTTTTTTGTTGACGATTTCGAAAATTTATTTTGACGATTTTTGTGACCTCATTTTGACGATTTTGGGTCCAATTCGTCTGACTACACTGGGTGTAGGGTATTATATATTTGCTCCCCCTGATTTATGCTTGCATTAATTGCTTCACGTTATAATTACTATGATTAATCTTTCCCCAGATTGTCACTAAGATTTGTAAGACTGTCACTAATGGTATTTTAGTTTTCACGAAATTCTTCAATAGCACGTACATACTAATTTCACATGAATTAATTCACATTTCTTAAGAAAAAGTGCCCAATTTACTTCGATTTAATTTATAATGCCTTGGAATTTAAAAACTTGTTAATATGTGTAATGTTCCAAATTAAATTTTATTAAACTTATCATAGTCATTTCCGCTTTTAAGGATCATCCTCTCTGACGTATGGTTAACATTTTAATAACATTTATACGTGGCTTATGTTATAAATTGACATTCTATTTTTGCTGAAAATTTAATATCTGTAAAATTTTTTAAAAAAAAATTCACCCAATAATATCGATTTTTGAAAGAACCGAAAGAATCTTCAGTGAATCTGTCAATTTTTTATATTTAATTTAATAAACAATTAAGTTATTGAATCCATTTTATCAATACCACAACAATGATTGCACTGTGTATTTATTAAACTGTTAAACATTCGATGCAAATAATACAGAGATCAACAGCCACACAGACAGACAACATATGTATAGTCAGACAGACAGACACCATAAACATTACGAAAAGAATAAAACACAAATACAAACGCAAATCCTGTTCATTGTTATAATTAAATGCCATTAAGCAAAATATTAATGTTGTGATAAATAATTGAATACCAGAAAAAGGCAAAAACAAACAAAGGAAAAAACGTAAAAATATTTGTATGGAACAATTGTATATCTATTGTAGACCCATAGGTTTAAATTACATTATAAATCAGTCAATGATACGAGTAAATACTCGTAAATACATCCTTTGTATTGAGATTGAATGTAACAATAATATTTAACGAAAAAAAATTCCTCAATTGAAATACACAATAGTAATACGAATAATACTAATAATAATAATAGTAATAATCGCCATCAGGATAATAATAAAATATAAATATGAATAAATATGTGTTAATTATAATAATAACTACACAAATATGTAACTACAATTATAGTAATGTCAATGCAAATGATGATGATCACAATTCAATATTGTAATAATTCGAAAAATTGCGAAATAACTTGACACTGACAATGACCGATTTCTGATTTATTTTCGTGTCATACGACTATTTGTATTTTATTTATTTATTTGTAAATGTATTTCTTGTAGTCTCATTGTCACGGTTTGACATTTTCATTGCCAATTTGATAGACCAATAAATAAACCAAAGCACCACCCGGATTTAGTGGATCAAATTGGCCATCGTTGTGTTTACATTGGGGTTGCTTTGGAATCGCTTGATTCAATTAAATGTCATACCATGTCAGCCACTATCCGCCAATCGTCATTCACCATCCATTGTCCGTCCACACTATGACTCGACCACTATATATCGGTTACACTTCATTACACCGCTCCCATTAGTCAGTCATCGGACGAGACGTCCCTCCGCGGTTAGCCTCGTTAGATATGACCACAAACGTTTGCATATAATCAAATTGTTCAATTATGATTTTGTTTAGTTACCAGCGGTAGTTTATTAATTATATTATCCTTGTTCTGTTTTTTTGTTACTATTTTTTAGTTTACGTTATCACCTTGGTGTCCAATATCAATAAATTAAATTTAGTTTTAAAAAATAAGGAGTATATGCAATAAACATGCAGGAATGGACAATGGGTTGCGGAAGCCCTTCGAATTGAAAATGGTTACTACACTACGCCTTGTATAATGAGTAAGTGCATTTGGTTGTTAGAATATCTTACTTACCACACCGCGATTTTGTTTAGGCCAACTACCATTCCTATCGAAAACAAATTTGGTTGAAATTTCGGAAATGAACGCTAGTGAAAATGGCCCCCATATGATATACATATAGAAGCCCTACTTTAAACAATATCCGAATATTAATAGTGTTCAAATAACACTATCCCTCTTGTACACCTTTAGCTTATTTCGCTGAATCCGTAAAACACGTGGCCATCGGACTTGACGAGGCTGGACAAAGATTCAGCATTCAGAATACATGCTGTGTGGCTTCGAGCCCCTTCCGACTCATCCAGTAGAACAAGCTTCCAGATGACAGTATCAAGACGGGATTGTAATGCTTTAGTCTTTTAAAGGCTAATTCGGCACCAAATGGTGTGGTTGGATGCATGTGCCCTGATTAGTGTGATCAAAAAACCGGTTATTTTGAAAATACGGTTTTCGGTTTCTTCGAAAATTAATTTAACTCTAAACCCGGTTTTCGGTTTAACCGAAAATAAAAAACCGGTGAACCGGTTGTTTTCGGTTTTTCTTTTTTAATAAAAATGCATAAATAATGCTCAACATTTTGTTAGGTGACGTAAAATAAGCGTAGTGCAAATTCAATATGTAACCATATTCCAATTAAATGAAGATTTATTTGAAAATTTTATTTTAAACACTTCATATTTTTAATTATAATAGGTAATTGTTCCAATTTCATTTATGATATAATATTATAATCTCTGCAATATTTGTAATATTTATGTTCAATTTGTAAAGAGATTTCTTTCAAAAAAAATGATTATGATTTTTATAAAACTTGACTAATAGTGAAGATCGGCAAAATCTTAGCTTTTAGCATCATATAAATGGCAAACCGATTATATACATATATTATCAGAAGTAGCGGATTCTGCCTTGATCATACTATAGAGATGAAAACTTGTCGAAATGTGAAACTGAACATATGTGTTTTATTTATACCTACATTTCAATTAGAAAGGATTGTTAATTAATTTCTATACCGCAATAAGACCCTTGATAAAATATGCAGACGATGTCAATAGAGAAGTTAGCAATGTAAACAGTATAAATACATATAAAACTGAATTTTGAAATCGATGGATATGCACAAATGATGTCAACGGTTTTTATATTGATGTTTTCAAAATTTTGGGTAGGTTCCTGTTTCAAAAATAATATTTGCTTTATCATTTTATAATGGTTTCAAAAAACCGAAAAGTTGAATAAACCGAGTTGAAAAAACCGACGGTTCGAGTTATTCGAAAAAGCAGAAAAACCGGAAACCGATAGACGGTTTTTAGAGAGAAACCGATTAACCGGTTAACCGGTGCGGTTTTTGATTACCCTAGCCCTGATCCAATCTTCTCACTAAACCAGTTTAACTTTAAGCACCAGCCTTCATCTTAACAGTAGGGAAGTGGACCCATCAACTCCATAAAGTATGCAGAGGGCAATCCATTCTCTACAACTCTCCATATGCCCCTAGGGGTATTGCCGCCTTCCTCTTCTGTATTCATGGCCACCAGTACCAAGCTGTCCTTAGCAACGGCAGCAAAGGACTGTGGACCAGCTTTACCACTGCCAACTTTGGTCTTTTTGGAAGAGCCGGCCGTTCATCTGGAGAGCGCAGTCTTTTAACTGGCAGTTGTTATATGAGTGTTGACCTAGTATACAAACTAACCATTACCAACCTACTAACAAAGGTTCAGAGAACTGCCTGCCTGAGCATAAGCGGAGCCTTAAGGACTACAGCGACCGAGTCTCTACAAGCCCTACTCCATATACTGCCGATTAATATTGTGGCGAGAGAAGTTGCAACCAAAGCGGCAATAAGATTAAACTGCCTATCAATGTGGAGGTACAAGAACTATGGTCACATGAGGATATCAAAGTGTAGTGCTATGGTAACCGACCGAGTGGACTATATACCAAATGTGTACACCTTCGAGAGAAATTACATCACTATGATTCCCGCCAGAGATGAATGGGTCGGCAGAATAAACCATCTCCACTTTTACACGGATGGTTCGAAGCTTGATGAAAAGGTTGGTTTCGGAATACACTGTGAAGAACTTAGTCTGGATATAGCTCACAGACTACCAGATACCTGCAGTGTCTATCAAGCCGAAATAATGGCAATATGGGAAGTCGCCAAGTGGCTGAGTCGCAACATAGTAACCAACACTGGCGTTGTCATTTACTCGGACAGCCAGGCTGCCATCAATTCTCTGGAGGCAACATCCCTAAATTCACAAACAGCCCTCGACTGCCGCAGATCTCTTAACGAGATGGCTGAGCAGTTTAATATACACCTCATATGGGTGCCTGGGCATAGGGATATCCCGGGGAACTGCAAAGCCGATGAACTTGCTAGGAAAGGGACGACATTACAAATTCTCGAAGAATTTGCATATATTGGTGCGCCACTATACACGTGCAAGCTTTGGCTTAGGCAAGAGGCAATCAGGCAGTCCAACGAAAGATGGACAGAAATCGGCACCTGCAGGGTAGCTAGACAAATCTGGCCAAGGTATGACCTGAGAAGGTCAAAATATCTCCTCGCACTAGAGAGGAAACGATTGTCTACGTTAGTACAGGTTCTGACGGGACACTGCTTGATCGGCGAACACGCCAAAAGATTGGGTATTGAGTCCAATGACTTCTGCCGAAGCTGTGGAGATGAGGAAGAAGTGGAGAGCATTGAGCACTTGCTTTGCGACTGTCCCGCTTTGAGTAAACGACGACTGGATATACTGGGGTCGGCCTTTTTAGGCAGCCTAACAGATCTTTCCAGTACTGATATTCGTACTATCGATAAATTTATATATCAAACAGGTTGGTTTCGATGAGGGGCATTTCAGCCCGTGGTAACACTAGGGACCTAAACTGGTCTATGTGAGCTTGTAAAAAAATACGGCTGCCACCCTAACCTAAACCTAGTATACTGTTCCGACCCCCGTGCCAACTTTTGAAATTCGAACTGCTTGTTGGACAGAGATGCATGATTTTTGATGCATGAAATACGCCGATCATTTCTTCTTAAAAAACGGATATTCTTGACATAGGAAACCGATGTACCAGGTAGTGCTGCCGTCTTAAAAGAGGGCGTTGAATCACTGGGCAAGTTGTCAGACCTAGCTTTAGAACCTTCCGTATATGGGCTACTCAAAAAATGTCTAACATTTTTGCAACTCTTTCTTGAGTATTTTTTTGTTAGAGTATTTATATATAGTATGCGAGTTCATCATAGCTTCTGCTCCACATTTACGCATTATCTAAATAAAATATATTAACAAACTTTGCATGAAATTATTGCATTAGACCTTGTCGTTCTTTCTATGTAAACAAATTTGATAAATATTGTAGAATATTGGCGTTAAAAGACACATTTCAATAACCCCTTTGCTATAAAAATTTTCTGCTGTCCGGAACATGCCGTCCGGAGTTCTACAAAAATCAAAATATCTCAGAAATTTTAAATTTTTAGATTAAGTGGTAAATACATACATACTTAAGAAGCATTGCATCCAGTATAAGCAAATAAAAAGTTAGGAATTATTTATGTAAGAAGTTTCGCTGAAATTTTTAAATCACTCAAAACACCTCAAGAATCGTGTTTTTGTGTTTTTTTAAATAGTTTTTAAAATTCTATAAATACAGTGTTATTAACCTCTATAGACTTTACACATTGGCTAATAACAATAATATACCTAAGATCAATATCAACGAAGTTATGGGGAAAATACTAACAAAATTCTTTCCGACAGCAACACAGGAAATGCCTATATTTATTTTGTTCCGTGTTCATCCCATGAGTGTGGGGGCAGAGAAGGTCTATCCCGTCATAGCTTCCAAAATGTGCCCCAGTCCTTGCTGATGCGTTCAGATTTTAGCAAAGGCTGTCATCAAAGTGGATTATATACCAGCGATGCACAAAATTTCGAGAGCAGCATTTCCACTAAGATACCAGCCAGAGAGGAGTATGTTGACAGGGAAATATAAACTATCTACATTTCTATACAGATGGTTCGAAGCTTGATAAGGTTGGCCTTGGAATACACCCACAGATTACCAGATACCTATGTATAGCGTCTATCAAGCCAAAATAATGGCAATAAGGAAAGTCGCCAAGTGGCTGAGTCGCAATATAGTGACCAACTATGTGATCGTCATTTACTCGGACAGCCAGGCAGCCATTAAATTTCTGGAGACTACATCTCTAAATTCACAAACCCTTGACCGCCACAGATATCTTAATGAGATGGCTGAGCAACTTAAGATACATATCACATTAGTGCCTGGGCATAGAGATATCCCGCGGAACTGCAGAGCCGATTAATTGCTAGGAAAGGGACGACATTAAAAATTCTCAAAGATTTGGCTTATGTAAGAGGCAGTCCAATGAGAGATGGATAGTCATTAAGACATGTAGGGTATCTAGAATAATCTGGCCACCATACAACCTACGAAGGTCAACATATCTCCTCGCACTAGAGAGGAAGAGACTGTCTACGTCAGTTCTGACGGGACACTGCCGTCGAATACTCCAGGATGTTGGATATTGAATCCAAAGTCTTCAGAACAAGCTGTGGGGATGAGGTCGAAGCGGAGAGAGTTAAGTACCATATCTATTATTGACCCGCATTGAGTAAACGACATCTGCATATATTGAGGTCGGCCCAGGCTATGAAGCCGACGCGGCGCAAATCGGCGGCGCGCCGCAGCCGGCCATTTTCTTTCAACCGGCGCCGCCGCCGATTTTATCGGCTCACATCGGCTGAAACTCAGCCGCCGAACTTGATTTAGTGAGTCAAAAAGATTTATTTTAAGCAACCATGAAAATTAAGAAAGTGCTTACTAAGTAATACAATAGGGTCAGAATTTTTAATAAAGTTTATTTTTGCGTAAAAATTTATAAAACGTTTCTAAAAGTATCTCGCTATCATTTCTTTCAAAAAATCCACAAAATTTATGGGTTTTGAAATTGAAAAATGCGTTTTTTGGTTTTTACGGAAATTACAATAGCTCCTGAGCACCAATTTTTACAAAGTCTACCTCTCGTTTTAAAGAGAACGCAAAAGGCACTATGTCATTGACAATAAATTCTCTTTCACAACAAAGACTAATAAGAAGAGATTTATTGAACCGATTTTCGACATCACAACAAAACTTCCATAACTTTTCTTAAATTGTTGTGTTAATTTTAAATTTTTTCATTTAATTGTAAATATCTTAAAGCGCCATCTTTGCCTGAGATTGACATTCGTTTGTTGAAATTTTATCGGCTCAGCCGATCAGCCGCCGCCGCCGATCGGTATTTTTCCATGCGCCGCCGCCGCCGATAATTTTGGCCGGCTTCATTGTCTGGGTCGGCCTTTGTAGGAAGCAGGGCTGTGGAGTCGGAGTCTGGGAAATTTTCCCGGAGTCTGGGTCCGGAGTCGAAAACATTTTTAACCTTTTTTGTATACTAAAAATATCTATAATTTCCCATTTAACAAATCTCCGAAAAGAATTCCTACAATTTCTTTGAATATTCATGGGACTGAAATACCGCTTCAAAATAGTGTTAAATATCTGGGTATAACATTAGATAAAAAAATCTCTTTTAAAGATCACATCTTTAAAACATGTGAAAAGGCTGTAAGATGCGGAAGAGCACTTTTTCCTCTATTGAATAGGAAGTCAAAGCTAAATTTGAATAACAAACTGCTTTTATACAAAATGTGTATACGACCCATAATGACATACGGATGTCAAGTCTGGTATATGAAAGCTGCTAATACTTACCGCAAAAAACTCCAAATAATTCAAAATAAGAATTTAAAAATAATTTTCAATTTGCCAATACGCTACTCAACTTTTCAACTGCACAGAAAATACAAAGAGGATACATTTAATATGGTCATACAGAATTTAAACAAAAGCTTTGAAGATCGAAACAGATTTTCTAACTATGATTTAATAAGAAATTTACAGATGTAACTATCTTCCAAATCTTCGCCACGAAGATGAAAGAAGTTGTTAATATCAATATTTCTTTACACATAAAATAGGTTTTTTACTATCTTTTTTGCCTAAAATGTAATATAACTATAAACGACTTCTCTAAGAAAAATAAGATATTATTTGTTGCAATACTTTTAGTAAAATCTCAAGCAATGTAAATATTAAAATTTATTTTAAAATTGTAATGATGATAGTACAAATATAATAATAAAAAAAAAATATCTATAAAGTTATCCAAACTGTCAATTTTTTTATGTAAAACAGTTATAGGAAAGCTCTATATAGGTATTTTTCAAGATTATACGCTATTATTAAGCGAGTGCAAAACAAGTAAGGAAAGTTCGGGCAAGCAAACGGTATATGATACCGTACAACACCTTGTTAGAGCAGAATAAGCTCAGATTTTGTAAATATAAATATGAGATAATTACCTTACAAATATGAATCCTTACAGAATTTGCTAAAGAAACATTTTTATCTGAGGGCAATATCGACATGAACCGATTTTGACCAATTCCTATAGGTTTCCTCTCTGGTTGAAAGACTCCTTATTCCCAACTTAAGTGAAATTTCGTCCTGTACTTAAAGAAAAACTTAAGATGGGCAGACGGACATCTAGTGATTCTGAGTAGAACGGTATATTTTAAGTTGGGTCTAGCTGTAGTATTTTTTACAAATCTGCTAAAGAACTAATTTATAACCCCCTGCACCATAGTGCGGTGTAGGGTATAATAACTAACGAATGAACTGGTTGCCTGAAGCGAACAGAATTTCCAAAAATTGCGCTATATTAAAACAGAGTCAGTGATTGATGAAAATTGTATCATGATTCCATGTTGAAAGAATTGTCATATTAGCTGCAGCTTGCAAGTCAAGCATCAATAAATAAATATACAATTTTATTTAATTACTGGTATCGAATACCTTTTTTTGTGTTTTTAACAAAGCTATACCTTATTTTCGATAACATTAACTTACGTCTAAGTAGAAATATAATTTCAGAAATTTATGTTATTTAACTGCCGGAGTCGGAGCTGGAGTCGGAGTCGAATGAATTTAAAATTCGACTCCGGGAGTCGGAGCCTCCACAGGCTCGACTCCACAGCCCTGGTAGAAGTCTGCCAGATCTTGCCGGTATCGATATTCGTGTTATTGAGAACTTTGTATATCAAACATGTTGGTTCCGATGAACCAACATCGGCTGCCACCTAATCTAAACCTAAAGCCATTACTGCGAACCGAAAAGTGCGATGAGTACGGTTAGACTCCACTACTGGTAGCCCATTTAGTGTTACCCAGGGTGCACAACGTGGAAGCGGTCTGCTTTTAAACCCCCGTATGACTTGGTACCCTTATTCCACTTACAACTAATTTAAGACATAACTAATCATTCTACCATTTAAAGATATTTCATGTTTGACGTCTAGTTTTTATTTTTCAAACACTGATTGACTTCTAATGGAACAGTCGTAAAGGCAAGCATTTTAAATTCAAATATTTCATATTAAGTGACTGAACTTTTTAAAACGATGTCGTCCGAACGGAACGAAACATACACCAATTTGATTATATTGTAAATTATTAGTTATGATACAAACTTTCAGCGAGATTGGTTAAGGACTGTTCTAGTTGGAGGGTGATGAGTTTTGAAATTTTGGTGAAATGATCCTTTTCCCATCTATATAACTGAGAACCTATTGCATTTTGAAAATTTTGTCCAAAGTGTTTTCTATAGCTTTTTCTTCAATCTCTTTTTTTAAGAGAAAAAGCGTTTTCCATTTTTTGGCGTATTAACACTTGTTTTGATATTTTTGTCAAAAAATATATTTTTTTGCTCAAACGAAAGCTTATTTAATTTCTTTTAAGAGCTTTGTGGCCTATTGAACGGAGGGATGTGACTTGTTTATCTATCAAAATAAAGATAAACATCTAAAAACCAGTAAGGGACTTTTGCTAATCAAAGCATGGACCGATTTACTCCATTTTCACTAGAGCCGGTTTAACTCAAAATAAAGTACAAAATCCTAAAATTCCGCATGATGGGTTAAAAATGCGTTCTCTACTCGGAAGGGACCTTAATATGGTAGCAATATCAAAACATAGACGGGGACGGGGACGGGGAAAAATGCGTCCCCTAGAGCGTCAAGGAGTGACATCGTTGGGGACCTTTATATCGGGTCTATACCAAAACATGGACCGATGTACCCCATTTTTACTGCAGACGATTATGTGCAATGTAAAGAATACATTTTTAAGTTTCTGTCAGATCAATTGAAAAATTCGTTCTCCAGAGTGTCAAGAACTGTCATCGATGGAGACCTTTATATGGGGGCTATATCAAAACATGGACCGATATGCCCCATTTTCAATAGGGATCGTCCCGAGTCTAAGAAATGCGTGTGTATCAATTTTCGTAAAGATCGCTTCTTACTGAACTACACAAGTATACATGAACATACAGACAGACGGACATGGCTAAATCGACTCAAAAAGTGATTCTATGCCGATCGGTATAATAAACAATGGGTCTATTGCTCTGTTTTTTAGGCGTTACAAACAAATGCACAAAGTCATAATACCCTGTACCACAGTGTGGTGTCAGGTATAAATAGAGATTGAACCATATATTTTAGCATAATTTATATATACTCGTATATAGGGTGGGCCATTTAAAATTTTAAATTTGAACTACCGATTACTTTGACTTGTGATTTGAGTCCCTTGGATTATTTTCTGTGGGAAACCATTAAGGATAAATGTTACGCAAAGCATCCAGAGACAACCAAAGCGTTGAAAGTTGCCATTGAAGAGATTCGACCCGAAACAATCCAAAATGTACTGAAAAATTGGGCTGATCGGATGAGGTACACTCGAGCCAGTCGTGGTAGTCATATGAATGATATTGTGTTCCATTATTAAATGACAATGTTCAACCTTTCCACTTTCCTTGTGCAAGATATCTCAATTTCAAACATTGGCTTATTGGTCCGATCCAGCCCATTTTTGGAGCAATTACGCAGACTGCTACCACATACATATATGCAGACTGCTACCACATACATATATTTCACTCTCTGTAGCAAATTGTGTAAGATATCTCAATTTCAAAATTTGGCGCACGCCCATTGCACCGATTCCGCCCATTTTTGGAAAATTCACATAATCTGCTACTAAATGCATACACAAAAAATTTCAGCACTCCTGTTAAACATTTTTCTCAATATATCGATTTATGTATCGATAATTCAAGTACCCTATGTACATTCTGTGAAAATTTCAAGAAGATCGGTCCAGCCGTTTAGACGCCTATACGGTACAAACAAACAAACCAACAAAGCAAAAAGCGTGGCAACTTCGCCCACGTTTCTCTGAATTCGAGGTACTACGAAATCATTACACACTGCAAAATTTCAAGTATTTGCATCCACTGCAAAATGGTCCAATAGGGGCGTGGCAACTCCGCCAATTTTTCATGACGTGTTAGCGACTAATAAACTAATGCTATGTGTGGAATTTCAGAAGATTCGAGTAAGTACTATAGAAGTTATTAAAGAATCAATATTTCACTAAAAGTTAACCCTTTGTGGGGGAGGTACTAGAAGGAGTTGACCAATATGGCCATCTTCGAACTTAGCCGGAGATAGAGAAAATATTACCGCATACCAAATTTGAAGTCAATCGGATAACCCTTTTGAGAGTTATCGTGCGCACCAGCCAGCAGACAGACATACAGACAGACAGACAGGCGG
This sequence comes from Eudasyphora cyanicolor, assembly GCA_963930755.1. Taxonomy (NCBI): domain Eukaryota; kingdom Metazoa; phylum Arthropoda; class Insecta; order Diptera; family Muscidae; genus Eudasyphora; species Eudasyphora cyanicolor. Next base: position 67,168,941 of record OZ005738.1, read on the forward strand.
ACGAACGGACATTGCTCAAACGACTTAAAATTACCCAAATCGAATATCCGCCAAACATACTTAGTGTCTTAGGTCACTCCTTCGATGTGTTACACTATTGGCTTGTAGCAAATGATACTCGTATATACCCTCCTCTCTAAGGTGAGGGGATAACGATCACTTGTTATTGCCTGCCATATTTTACTTTCTACTAATCATTTTTCTGCAAAAGAGGCTGATTAAATTACACTCTCCGTAGAAGAGAGAGCGTATAAGTAATATAAATTTCAAATGTAAATATCACTCATACGCCACAATGGTTTTATATTTTTCACCTATCAAATTCAGCGTGAAAAAGTAACGGTTCATAAAAAAGTGACACAAATACCCTTTGCATTTTTATGACCAATAATAATTGAAATGTAATCGTAATATGAACAGCCGTCATGAATGACAAAAACAGACAGACCGATTGACAAAGACTCCCAAATGGACTGATGAAATAAAATTGAATGAAATAAAACCACCCATAAGAATAAATTAATGTGAATTAAATTGAATACAAATGAGGGAAGGCAAACATTTTGTCACTATCGTAAAAATGTAATACAAATTGAAGGAGACAGACATCAAAAGAGAGAATGGTGTCAGGTTATGCTATGTATCCGATTGTGTTTGTCAGGGAAGAAATACCCTGTATCCCCTTTAAATCTCTTTACATTGTTTAATTAGAAAAGTAATTACATTTCAAAATATGTACGATCATTAGATCATCGAATTAAGGATTTAATTAAATGTCGACTAATTTCCTAATCATAAGACATGTTCCAGTCAACATTTTGTTGAAAATGCAAAGATTTGTAACTAAGCTTAGTTTTTTCTAAAAACCTCCCACATATCTTAATGTCTAAAAGAGCATTCATAGAAGTGGAAAGTGTAATTTCCAAAACAAAATTTGCACAAAAATTAAAAAATATATCCATAAATTATTGCAGTTATACGATATTTGGCGCCGAGCGACATAAGTTTCCAGCAAACAGCCACTAAGTAAGCAGTAAGGAAAGGCTAAAGTCAGGCGGAGCCGACTATCTTGTTACTGCAGAATAAACACACATATTGTTGTTCAATATCTTAATGATTACATTTGAAATCGACAAATACTTTTCACGATTCATTCCAAATCGGCAGGTGTGTATATATATGGGGGATATATATCTCCGAACCGATTTTTCAAATTCAGCCGTGTACGTCCTTGGATAAAGTAATTTTTCTACGCCAAATTTCAAAATGATTAGATGCAAACTACAACCTTTATAGCGTCTAGATGCAAATCGCAAGGAATATAAATCACATTTAAAATTATTTATTCTTTAATCGAGATATTTGACTCTACCAAATTTTATAAGGATCCAATGTAAAGTACAGTTTCAATACCGTTTATATATCTAATCGGATTTTTTGAAACTTGACAATATTCAAGCTTATTTCGAAAACTTCTTTGTGTCATACAGGTTGGTTGAAGATTGTGGCTGCTATAGCGCTTAAATGTCAAATCGGAGGTACATATATATGGGAGCTATATGTAAATCTGAGCCGAATTTTTTGAATCTCGTCAGTATTAATGCTTAGATCAAGAAACTGTTTTGTGTGCAATTCCATAAAGTTTGAAGGAAAATGTGGCTACTACAGCGCTTATAAATCAAATTGGATCATAATTGCGACCAATACTTTGATTACCAGAATACATCTAAGACAGACAGACGGAAAGTGATTACAGGTCGATCGTTATAATAAAGAATGGGCCTATCACTTCTTCTTTTGAGAGTTACAACCAAAACAATCAACCAGAGTGTGGTGTAGGGTATAAAAACTAACGTCGACCGGCGTCGACTGTATATTACCATCCGGCAGTATTTATCAAGCAATATGTAGATGTAGGAGTATATAACGGCTATATTAACCCATTATTACTAGAGTTGATGTCTGGCTGTTGATGTTTTTGGGTGTCCATCTCCATGGTGTTTTTAATGCTACCAGTATCATTGTAATGACTAGACCCAAAAACAGTTGTGTTTAAATTTCATTTCAATAAGTTTTGTACAAAATAACAGTCGAACGCTTGTCAAAAAATGAACGCATTGTCATTAACCACTTGGGCTTGAAGTTGATTTGCTACAAATTCATATGGCTCATTTAAAAAAAGGAACGTCACAACTCAAAATATATATTTTTTTGAGGTGGTCATACTAAATTGTCCTACATTTAAATATCTACACGCACTTCAGCAGTCAAATGGTTACTTTTGTATAGTTCTTTTAAATCCCACTGTACTAACTCGATATGTGATGTTCTTATTCTAAATGAGCTAAATATACAGATTTCGTTGGTAAAAATGTTCCTCCACATTTTCCCATTGTGCATATCTGAGCAATATTATTCCATTTTGAGAATATTCTTCTCCAATTGCATCTCTTACCCCTTAAAATGGAAATATTGACTTCCAATATCCTTTTCTGCTCATGACAAAGATTAACTTCAAAGGACTTGTTCCTTTTTGATTAACAGAATTAAGAATTTTAATTTTCCCACTTCTTTATTCGAATGAAACACGAGACATGGAAAGCTATTAATATTTTCACATCGTTTTCAGCACAAAAATAAAAAAAATAATTAAGAGAATATCTATGTATGTATGTATGTGTGAGTTTGAGCGACAGAATGAGGGGAAATCGACAAAAAATTTAACCAAATCAAAATTAAATTAATGGCAAATTACATTAGAAAAAAAAACGAAAGGGAATGCATATTCAACCTCTGCCATATGCCACTCTCAGAGAGGCTGGAGATGAACACACATACACAAAAAAGAGGCAACCAACACCATCTGCATCTCATCCCATTCAATCGTAATCCTCATTCACTGTTAATTACCCTATTTCGGTGAATAACATCATTCTTATTACTCAACTGTTATAAGAGAGAATATACTCAGACACACACTCTCATACACAAACACACACACACTGCATTCAATTCAATTGAATTGAATCTCTTTGCATTGGTTGGAGTAGATGTTGTTATTGTCGGTGCTGGTGCTGGTGCTCTTCGCTGAATACCGAATACCACCGCGTGAAGTTAAGTGGGGCGTAGCAGTAAAGTTTAATTATCTTTTCATGCGAAAAGAAGGCAAAATAAAGGAAAAACAAAAGATAAACGAAAACAAAAACAAAAATACGGCCAAATAGCAGATGCCCCATTTAAAAAGCACTTAAAACACTCGACACATTGAATGCATTAAAACGCACAGAGAAACACTCACACATACCCATACAAAGGACTGCAAGGAATATGTTTTTGTATTTCGCGCTCAAGTTCGAGGAGTGTAAATACACACATACATGTGTATGAGTGTTAATATTATGTGCGTGTGTTGTATTGTATTGTACTCGTATAAATAATATTTCCTAGTATATATTACCAAAAAATTGCATCCATATGTAGGCACCAGACACGCAAATACATACAAAGAGATTGTCTGTAATCAAAGTTGCCAGACCTTAAAGCTGTATGCAAAAAAATAACCTCTTCTCTTACTTCAGGGATGAATTTGAGGCAGAGCGTATCGAAATATTAGTATCACGTGTGAGAAAAGTAAAACAGATCATTGATCTCATATTATTTGTTAGTGTGCACAGCCTTGACAGACGAATTAGGGCCAAAAATGTCAACATGTGGGCACAATAATCTTTAAATAGTCAAAATCCCTTTTCGAAATCGGCAAACATCATCATTAAAAAAATCTTCCAATTGCATACAGATTTTGAGCCACTTAGGCCGAAGAAGTTCTTTACAGACAGTTAGGTAAATACATTCATAAAAAGATATATTGAAAAACACTCTAACGATGTATGCATTTTAGTGTATTTAACGATTAGCTTTTATTTTTGATAGGATGATAACGTAATTCTCATATTGAAATGTTAATGTGAGACCGTATAAAGAATATATGGATGGCTTGTATTCAAAATGTTTATCCCTAAAAATTGGCACAAATATTTTTTATACACATCTGAGGATGTAAGCTTAAATTGGGCAATTTGAATTTTACGATATTTTACATAGAATCAATTCTAGGAACAATCTTCACATAGCCCTATACAATAGAGTGGCGTCAAAAAAAGTTCGCGTTGATAAAAGATTATATGAAAATTCGGTTTGTTTTAAGTATATTGGCAAAATATTTCGTTTCTGCAATCGCGAAATTAGGGGCTATTTGCGGTTGAAATAACCTCTAAAAATCAGGTTTACCCTTAATAAAATTGTCCATTTTTATTACTATTAGGAATAGACCTCTGGACATTAAAATCTGAACCATTATTTACAGGGCGACGTGACTTCCATTAAAAAAATTGCAATGTAAATTCACTTTTTTTCTCGATTTTATTGCAATTTTTAGTGCATTTTTTAAAAAATCGAAAACACACAATTCCACAATTTTGGTCCGATTTTCACTTTTCATTGCTTGTTATAGAACTGCTCATCTCTAGATTTCGTTTTCATAAAAAATAAACCCTTTCAAGGACGTAAACATTTTATTTCATTGTTGGTCCGCCCTACTAAACAGATGTTTTTCAGCGTCGAGCGAATAGCCTAAATAACCGCGAGCGTACCTGCGTGCTTTCTTCTAATAAAGTTTGGACAGGCTGCGCCGTGGAGTATTCTTTGGTTTTAGTTTTTTTTTAGTGAGTTAAAAGGCTAGTTTTTGCATTTTTGTTTTCGGTTAAGACCATAAAAAATACAAGAGGGTGTAGGCGACATTATTAAAATGCTGCTCTCTGACAGGACAACATAATTTTTTAGTAAAGAAAACACCATTAGAGTGGGGTAAATGAAAATCGCCGCATTCTATATCCATTTATTTTTTGCAATTTACTTGAAACAAAGTGGCAACGCCTTCATTTTATTTAAGTTGATGCTTTCTTTTCTGTCTGTGCGGCTGATATCAAGAGAATATGGAAATGGATATGCAATGTAGATATCGTACGCACTCCGCATCTCTGTCCTTAGTATTCATAAATGATAAATTTGGCATTTCTTAGGAACTATTTGGGAATAATAAGTGACGTTTGGCAGATGTGATGCCACTTAAATGTGGCGCTAAATCTTTTTATACCCTACACCACACTGTGGTAGAGAATATTATGACTTTGTGCATTTGTTTGTAACACCCAAAAGTAGAAGAGATAGACCCATTGTTTATTATACCGATCGACTTGTAATCACTTTGAAATAAAAAACAAGAAGTCTTCTGAAACTAAACACGATCGATATTAGTAAGATGATGAGTGTTTTAACGGGACACGCTAGCTTACAAGCACATCTTCATCGCATAGGACTAGCAGGAAACGACGAATGCAGGGCATGCAGGGAAAACATCGAAACGATGGAACATTTCCTGTGTCACTGCCCGGCTTTCACACATGCAAGATCCCAAAATTTCGGGTCCGACATATTACCAGACTTGACTCATCTCAGAAAATATGACTGGAATATACTGAGAAAATTCGTGTCTAGTACCGATTTTCTGTAACTCGTGAGGTATAAAAAGATCATAAATAAGGAGCGCACAACAGGCCGAACCACTGGCTTAAGTGTATGTCCATGGACATGAGACGTTTAAACGTCTCCTCTCTTCATCCTAACCTAACCTAAACTGTAATCACTTTCCGAGTCGATTTAGCTATGTTCGTCTGTCTGTCTGTAGATGTATTCTTGTAATCAATTATACAGTTATGGTCCAATCTCAACGAAACTTTGCACATATCTTTCTTTAGGCCCAAGGACGATCCCTATTGAATTTGGTTAAACCCGGTTTAGATTTACATATAGCTCCCATATATATTTACCTCCGATTTGACATGTAAGCGCTGTAGAAACTGTAATTTATATCAGATATCAGATCAACCTTGCAGAGAGAGTTCTTCTATAAAATTAATGAACACTGCCAAATTCGGGGAAATCGGTTCAGATTTAGATATAGTTCCCATATATATGTTACACCTGATTTCACATGTAAGCGCTGTAGAAACCGTGTTTTATATCCGATCAGTACGAAATTCGGCAGAGAGAGTTTTCTTATAACGTGAATGAACACAATTAAATTCGAAGAAAATCCGTTCAGATTTAGATAAAGCCCCCATATAAATGTTTCACCCGATTTGACATGTAATCGCAGTAGAATCCGTATTTTATATCCGATCAGTACGATATTCAACAGAGAGAGTTTTCTTATTACGTGAATGAACGCTGCCAAACTCAGGAAAGTCGGTTTTGATTTAGATATAGTCCCCTATATATGTTTCACCCGATTTGACATGTAAGCGCTGTAGAACCCGTATTTTATATCCGATCTGTACGAAATTCAACAGAGAGAGTTTTCTTATTACGTGAATGAACGCTGTCAAATTCGAAGAAAATCCTTTCAGATTTAGATATAGCCCCATATATATGTTTCACCCGATTTGACATGTAAGCTCTGTAGAACCCGTATTTAACATCCGATCAGTACGAAATTCAAAAGAGAAAGGTTTCTTATTATATGTATGAACACTGCCAAATTCTTATCGCAATGCACATTTTCGCATTGTTAGAGAGGTGTGGGGTATTATATAGTCGGCCCCGCCCGACTTTCTGTCTTTCCTTACTGGTTTATTTGTCTCTAGAACAGTATATACACGCTGAAAAAAATCGCTTCTGTAGTATATTGTCCCAAACATATTCGGCTTGAAACATATATATGTTTAGGGTACCCTCTAAACATATAGTATTTGGTACATACAAAAATTATATATTTGGGAAGATGTCGTTCTAAACAAATATTTGTTTGCATCCAAATATGTTATTATTTGGGACTTTTATTTCCGAAACAAATATTTATTTGCATTCGGAAAATACATAAATTGCGTTAAATTTTTCAGTAATTCAAAGTTAATTTTTTAGAAATGTTAAATGTTCGTACAATAATAAATAATAATAATTGAAATCGCATAATCTTGGATAATAATAAAGGGATTGAAGGATTGGCAACTAATGATGGCTTGGAATACTCAGAAATTTTAAATGGTTGATTTAAAAGGGAAGTTAATATGGTATCATAACTGGGAGGTACAATTCGCGAACAGGGAAAAATTAAAACTGAAATTGGAAAAAATCAGGAAATGTTTTTAAACAAAATATATTTGGAGAAATTCTTAAACAATAATTTTATTTGTATTTAAACACATATTTTATTTGAGAAATTTAGTATGCAAATACATTTTGTTGTAATATATTAATATGTGCGTTCCAAATATATTTTATTGATTTTCAAATAAAATTTATTTGCTCGGAAATATATAATATTTAAAAATTTGTGTTCTCAAATATTTAGTTTTTTTTATAATTTGCTAAAACAAAAAGAACTATATCGTTCCATGATTTGATCCCTTTTCAAAGACTATAGAATGTAATGCAATCCATGGTGGAGGTTGGCCCGGCCGAACCTACTACCGTTCTTACTTGTTTTTGTTTATTTTAAGCTTTAATATATCTGCAGATTTGGTTTATTTTTCTACTTGTTGTCTAATGCACTGCATTGACCACTCTTAGGTGAATGCGTTTAGCATTTTGTACTTCTTATCACATATGATAGATAACATGTATATGAGTCATTCCATGCAAAACCATAACGATCGACATAGAATCAATTTTTGCGTCCATTATCCATTTCTGTCCGTTCATGTATTCCTGTCATCAAAGTATAGGTCGTAGTTATAGTGAGATTTCAACGAAACTTTGCACATATCTTTCGTTTGGCCCAAGGACGAACCCTGTTCAGATTTACATATGGCTCCCATATACTATATGTACCTCCAATTTGGCATATATGCACTGTATAAGCAACATTTTTAACCCATGTGAATAAAAATTGACAGGAAGAAGTCTTTTGATAAACTTAGAGACAATACTAATTTTGAGGATAATCGGTTCAGATTTAGATATATATATTACAGACGATTTTTTGTTTTATTCCAACTTATTATTCAATGCCCATTTTCGCATTGTTGGTTAGATGTAGGGTATTATATAGTGGGCCCGTCCGATTTTCTGTCATTCCTTAATGTTTTTTTCTAAATAACTCACAAAATTTTATTTTTTTAGAAACGGGTAATCTGTCCAATAAGTTTATGATTACACATCTTGTCGGAAATCCTATTGAAAATGTTATAAAATGGTTTAAAAGAACTATATTAGCCAAGTAATAGAAAAAAAGTTTTTTTTAAGATGTCCAACAACATTAGACTCCACTTCGAAAGATTTTGGCTGACTGAATCCAAATATAATGACTAAGAAACATAACATTTCTGAAATATGTTGAAATTTATGTTCGAAAAAATTTAATCTCTACAATATTTGAGGATATCCTGCATCACATAGACTCGCTATATCAAAGATTAATTTGCAGATTAATAAAGATCTTGAATGACTCGTATGTACTACATATATGGAACCTACATGAGCTGTATATGATAACTTCTATTGAAAGCAGCTTATCGGTTACGAAATGTCAGTTTTTAACTCGTTTGTGCTTTGGTCTTAAATGTTTCTCAAAGTAAGGTAAAGTATAAAGTATATAGTCTTCCAGGAGATTTTTTTAATAGATTTTTTTTGAAAAGCATCAAATTTTTGTGAATTGAAAAACCTCATTTAAGCCTTGCTAACACGACTTGGTTTACTTTGAAATGCATATACGTATGCTCTTATCCATATTTTATGTATATCCACATATCGATCCCTCCATTTTAAACTATGCTATGTGCAAAAAGGTAGTTTTTCAGGAGAGGCGATCAAAGTTTGATGATTTTTTTAATTTGTGTGGAATTCCTTTGTAACGAAAATCGAATGACCTGTACTGTGTTGTGAATAACTTTTGATTGGATTGACGGATAAACACCAAATTTTGACTGATTATTATTTGGAATATTCAGAATTTAAAAATGCAATCTCCCTAAAAACATGCTAAGTCGACTTAGCATGTTTTAGAATGGAGGTATCAATATGTACTTATACATCCACAAGTTTGTGTGTAAGTATATATATGTATATACTCGAATGTAACGGTATTGAATCCCGATACTTGATTTTTATTATGTTTTGGTTTCCTCTATATTCGGCTATGGCTATGGGTATGGGAGTATGTGTGTGTGTGTGTTCGCGTAGTGCTTGTCGCATAATGAAGTGAATGAGTGGGAAAATATTTCCGGCGTGCGGAAGTTGTCACGCCGGTTCACACGCTGTGACTATAAAATCCTGCAAACACTTACGCTCTTACACCAACACACAGCGACCAGCCAACCATTGTCAGTGTCATGTATATGTGGTGTCGGTGCCGGTGTATTGGTAGTGGTGAACATGTAACACATCATCATTTATAAAGTGTTAAGTTATATATTTAAGTAAGCTTTTTTATCTGTATATACATATATGAAATACGAATACAATGAACATATGTATGTAATATCTTTGGTGTATTTACATGTATGTACATACATACATACATGTACATATGTACATAACTACTTATGTAAGCTATAAATGTAAAATATTGAAAATGTCTGAATGGTTTGTATATTTTTTGTACATTTACTTATTTTTTTTTGAGTTGTTGTACTCGTATTGTGTTAATAGACTGACAGACAGACAAAAATGCATAAATGAAAATAACAACAACAAAAACGTACGTGCGAAATGTGCGTTTGTATGTTTAACAAGCATTTATGAATATTATCATTATTCTTCTTATTATTATTAATTGCACATAATGTACCTACATATCTTACATACATATATCTATACATATACTACATACATACTATAATGTACTTAGCCCTATAAACCTAGCCCCACCCGCCCCTTTTCTATGCTCCAAAACAATGCAAAAGAACACAGTTTGTAATCTAATCTTAAGGTTATTTATGCATCACTTACAAAACATAAACGAAATATATGAATACAAAATACCGAATAAAGAATAAAGAAGATGTGGTGTGTAGCCAAAAAGACCACATAAATAACCTAACCTACCCACCCACTTCCACTCTCTCTCTCTCTCTCGCTGAGACATTCACAGACTCAGACACATGAACATGAATATGAAAGTACGTATAATGAACATAATTGTAAAAAAGACGATACACTCAACCTAAGAACCACAAGCAAATTACATAGGTCTACATGAATTTAATCATATTAAGCCAGACACACACATTCACACGCCCAAGCTCCCGCGGTGTAACAATAACTGTATATACTCACACGACACACACTTTTATATACATACAGGCATATGCAAACGATAAGAGCAACAAGAGAACGCCAAAGAAGTTGTAAACATTCATCAAAGGCAAATATTAGATAAATTACAACTACGAGTACTTCTTACACATTGGGGAGCACTCAACTGACGCTCTAACAACTACCTTGCTCCCTGTGGCTCTTAAACTTTTCACCCGCTCAGTCTCTCTCACTCTTTCCCTAACACACACCCAACCATTCACTCCTCACTCTACTTAACTTATATCAGTCATAGAGGAAAAATCAAGCATGAATACTTTGTAGTCATTTTTAACAGCGACTTGCCACACACACACACATACAATGACTTGTGTGACATACAAATCAGCCAATACGCATACATATAATGTGTACCACACACACACACACACACACACATTTGCAAATAAACACACACATATACATACGTACTATAAGAAAACACTTGTAAATGTCAATAAATGCGCTCTAAGACGTAAAAAGCCAATTTATGTTCTCAGCATCAGTAATAGTAATCATAGTTATAATAATAATAATAATGCATCATTATACAATATGAGTAATAAAAAGCAAACAAAACAAGCAAATTGTATTATAGACAAATATAAAATTTATGAAACAAAAAGTAATAAGAGAACAAGAAAACAAATTAAATTATATTGAAAATGTGATTTTTAAATAAAACATAAAATATACAAAATTAACTCCAGTTGTATTTATTTTCTAATTCGCCCTAACTTAGCTCATATTGCTATATTGCTTTGCTATAACGTCTAGCCGCAGTGAACGTAGTACAGCGTTCTCAGCGCACAAGTGATACACATACGAGCCATTCGTTGAACTTAATGTTGGGTTTGCAGATTAATATCCTGTCTAGTAAACACCTCAGGTACCTTATACCTCCTTCTGCTGAAAGGAACTTGCTTTGTCTCGGCTCCATCTACTGAATAGAACCTAGAATACTGTTTATGGAGAGTAAAACAGGGTTGCCAGATCCGTATCTATTGCTCCATGAATTGTATTTTAGAAGGTTTCAATAACACAATTTAATAAAAACTAACTATCCTTCAGATCCTTCAATAAAACGTATCGTACAGAGCGTTTTGTCCTTGCTATAGGCCCGCTGTTACACAATGGAAGGAATTCCAAAAAAGGGGAATCATGACGAATCAGTTTCGTCAATATATCTTCGTACTGGTGACGAAAAGTTTCGTACATGCGATATTTTTGTACGTCAATAGAACGAACACCATCATCAACCCATGTTTTTGGTGATTTCGAAATTCGTCGAGGGAACCATATGGTTTCATTCCCACGACAAAACGATTTATTTGATCATTTTGCTGAAACTATGATAAAACGAAGCAATCAATTTATAGTTTGTGCTTTATTGTACTGTTCTATATGCGTTCTGATTACCTTAGTTAAATAATTTGCTGTAAAAGTTTAATTTAAAATATCTAATAATTAATGACGAACACCGTTCGTCAATAAGATTATCCATTCGTCATAAGAATGATCGACTTATTCATGTTATGCGTAATTTAGGCATCAGTAGGCGCAATGTTCTAGCATTGCCGACGTAGCACAGTGGAAGCACGCGAGATTTGCAATTCGAGAGTTCGAGTTCGAGGATAGATCAAGACATTTCCAAATTATAACAGCGTAAGTTAAAAAAAAAATCAAATTGACATTTGAGAATTAGAAGAGACAATGACTTGATATAAGATTTGTGACATTAAACATTGCCATCAGCAATGAAGACATTGTCCATTAATTTATAGGCAATGAATTGCTGCAAGACAGTGTCCATTAATTAATCGTCAATGATTAGCTACAAGACAGTGTCTTGCATGACATTTATGGCACTTGTGTGAAAATTTCGTCGAGGATTCTCTTTGCCTGTCCTCATAGATGTCTTTAAGACATTTCCTACTGGGATCAAACACATGCATACATGCAGCTCGACAAGATGTATATATGTGAAACATTTGTGCAAGCGGTCTGTTGGCAAATACATTACTTGATGTGATTATTTTTGATTAGCAGAATAGCAGAAGTAATGAATACTTCTTGTTCCTTTGCTTTAAACCTTTCCTGATAAGAGCTTTGTTTCCAGCCAAATAATCACAACTGAGCCTGGCAAAGCTGTCAAGCAATTTTATTCTCTTTACCGTTTTTAATGGTCTAAAACCAGAAGAATATTTATAGATTTTTGTAAAATTTAAATAGTCGGGGGCATGGATTGATTGGAGTTCGTCGTGGTGATGAATGGGATTCGTCGTGATGATGAATGGGATTCGTCGTGGTGATGAATGTGATTCGTCGTGGTGATGAATGGGATTTTTCTGTTGGCAAATATATTACTTGATGTGATTATTTTTGATTTAAAATATCAGAAGTAATGAATACTTCTCGTTCGTTTGCTTTTAGCCTTTCCTGATAAGAACTGCGTTTCGAATCGAATAATCACAACTGAACCTGGCAAAGCAGTCAAGTAATTTTATTTTCCATACCTTTTTTAATGGTCTAAAACCACAAGAATATTTTTTTAAATTTTTAAAATTTAAATAGTCGGGGGCATGAATACGTCGTGGTGATGAATGGAGTTCGTCTTGGTGATGAATGGGATTCGTCGTGGTGATGAATGGTGTTCATCGTGGTGATGAATGGGATTCGTCGTGGTGATGAACTCGATTCATCGTAGGAATGAATGGTGTTCAGCGTGGTGATGAATGGGATTCGTCGTGGTAATGAACTCGATTCATCGTAGGTATGAAATGTGATCATCCTGAGGACGGACGTTTTTGGAAACAGCGATTCGTCATGGTGACGAACAAATTCATCAAGAGGATTATTTTGTGCGTTAGCTGACTTTATATGAATAAATAATCATGATGATGTACAAATTCGTCGTCATGACGAAGCTTTTTCTATCAGTGTACAAGTCCTCAAATTTGGCCACCTCGGGTGAACAAAATGTTTCGTCTGATTCATAAAAATATATTACATCCGGATATGTACCGATTCCTTTTCTTTTCTGGATAGACAACAAAATTTGATATTTGATGAACAAATGACTGAACAAACCAGCTGAGACAAACGTTATGGCCATTTGAAGCTATAATTTTTTAGGGTGTAATGGTAAATCGCTTCCACGTAGTATGTCTTGGGTAACGCCATATGATCTATGTACAATGTTGTGGTTTCACTTAAAATACTTCCTAAGACCGGTGTATAATGCGACCTCCTGCCCAACGGTATATGGTTTGCAGTCAGGGCTAATGAACTGTATTTGTACGGAGCCTTGCGGATACCTGGCCGCTTAAATGAATAATAGGTGTTTCACCACCCAGTCGTTACCACATTACCAGGGGCTTTGTTGGGGTGGACATGTTTCTCCCCTACACTCCACTATAGGAAATGTTACTACATTTTTTGGCCAAAATTCCAAATTTAAATTTTACCAACATTATTTTTTCTTGTTCTAATATGAAAAGAAATTAGCAATGTAATCATCTATTTTGGAAGTTATTGGCAACATTGATTTTGCGCTTTTTTATCAACTGTTTTGTGTGGGATTTCTAAATGTGTTATCAAATAACAATTAAGTACAGTGAATAATAAAAATTCTAAGTTTTTAAATAATAAGAAATGGAAAATATTGTCAAAGGTGAGTACTTTATTAAATGGAAAAAAAATAAGTGCTAGACATAACACCATAACAGTTCCATAGGACAATCATTCTTCTTTCCATCCTTCCAATTCTAATACACTTATATTTCACCAGCGGATCTGTGCAAACTTTTTTAAAAAATGCATTTTTGCAGGTGTCAAAATTCGTATTATTCAAACAATGTTTTTTTGAAATTCAAGTTGTCATTGTAAAGTGAAAGAGAAAGGATAGCTTATTTTTGTTTCGGTTTATAAATTGTATTTTTAAAATCGAAAAAAAAATACAAACATTTTTTCGAGTGTATGAAACAGTTTTACTTGTGCATCCCTCCCTGTTGTCGAAAAAAATTATTTAAATCAGTTCAGCCGTTTGGCTGTAATTAATTTTGGCCAAAAAAAAGGTAAAATTTCCTATAGTGCACTCGTGGAAACCATATCGATACCAAAAATTTTAATATACAAAAAATACAAAAAACTAACGCGGTCTTTGGACTCTGAAATCCAACCGCATCCACGAGGAAACGTCATGCTAGAAATAATAAAAGATTCCAATCCTGGTCTGCCAACCCATAATTGGAGAATTACCAAGGTGACCTGCCGCTTTTTACGAGATGGTAAAAAGCGACAGGTCAATTTGATGCTTGACGCTGAATCCACCTCCCATACAACGTGCACGACCATTACATATTTCTGGTGACTCAAACTCTAACAGAAGATTTGTTACGTCCTTCTCTGAAGACGTAAGCACTACTTCGGACATTGAGAGGCTAGGGGGAGGCTCCCGACTCTTTGACATATCTGGCGGTACATGCTCCTCGAAGAGACAGACGAAGGGTTCGATAACACCCTTTTCGGGGTGGAGGTTAGTCTGTTGGTTACCAATGATGATAAGAATTCTGCAAATTAAACTCCATCACGCTAAAGCAGCCTCAGCGGCTCTATTGTTGCGCCTGTCCACAGGTAAAGTTGACATCGTCTTGATACAGGAGCCCTATGTAGTAGGAGGAAGGGTGTGTGGTATCAGTACACAGGACAATGCTTTTGGCCCACTGCGAAACACTCCAAGAACCTGCATTTTGGCCAAGAAAAATCTAAAAATCTCTCTCCTGAGTAATTTAAGGTGTAAAGACCAAACAGCTGCTAGTCTGGAGAGATGTAGTACCGACAGCTCTCTTCAGGGAATTAGTAGAAGAAGCAATGCAAACTCGCTGAAAAGCATCAAAACCTTTCGTCCACAGCAATGTGAGGAAGACAAAGTGGCTCCTGTATGAGAAGAATTTCAAAAAAGTCCTCAACTCCAAACTTCTGTACGAACTGAATGATAAAGTAGAGTCGGCCTGGACAACTTAGTCGATCACATCACTACGTCATTCAGTAGCTCCCTTGATGAAGCCTGCCCGAAACCAAGATACAAGGGTAAAACTAAAACACACTGGTAGACTCTTGAGCTAAAGGCTAGGAAGAAGACCGGCAACAAGCTATTCAAAAAGGCCAAATCTATTGGGGTCAGCAATGACTGGGATGCCTATAAAGAGCAACTCAAAATCAATTTGCTTATTTGCAGGATGAGACTAATAACACTATGCAACAAATGAACACTTTTTGAAAAATACACGGACTTGACAGTGTAGGTTCGATTCTATTTTCAATTTTACGAAATTGGTGACCATTTTTTTTTTATGGGCCTCCAAAGTTTCTAAAAATCAGTGGGCCCTCGAAAAAGGTGTCATCAGCTTTTGTCCAACAACTAATTCAGACTTGGTGATACCGCTTAACTATGTTTGACAATACTGTAGCTAAGAATACGCTGAATAAAGAATCTTAAAAATTTTTTGCAAAAAAAAAATTTTCCGCTACTTTTTTTTGAAAAACTGAAGGAAATAAATATTTTTTTTCTTTTTTCAGCATAACCTCCGGGGACTCGTAATTTTTCACTAACAATGCTTGGCAAAATTGTAGCCAACGTAAATCTGAACAACTCTTGTGAACAAAGCAATATAATCTGAACGTGTCTAGGCACCCTAATTAGCTCAAAAACCCATATTGTACCCCAAAAATTTTAGTATTTCACTGTTATGTAACAAAAAAATATTTTTTTGGTATAGGGTATGTTCAGCAACTTTATAGAAAATATTAAGGCCAATATTTTTGTGGAACATTTTAACCCTCTAGCTCCCCCACATAACTGTAATGTTTGGCCCCATTTTAACAAATCGTAAAAAACACGCCTTAAAATGGGGAGGGCGGGGATGAAATGTTCTACAAAAATGTTCGCCATAAAATTTTAGAAAAGACTTCAGACCAATTATTCCCCGCTTTAGCAAGGCAATCACTTCAACATCACATGTTCGCTCGTGAAGTAGTTTTCTACGAAACTACGTGCCTTTTCTCTCTCTCCAATCTAGTTTTTTCTCATTTACAGAAAGTGTTCAAATTCAACTTTCTTCAGCTGTAATTGCGGCGCTGTCACATCGAAAGGTGAACTCTAGCTTGATTAGACTAATTCAAGGCCTGCTCACCAGATGACGCGTAACAGCATGTCTTGGGTCGACAACTCTAACAAGGCTTGTAAACAGAGGGGCCCACGGGGAGCAGTACTATCTCCACTAATTTGGAAGGTGGCAAAGTCGAAAACGTCATCAGAGCTTCTCTCCTCAAATCGTTCATCTTCTATCTATCTATCTATATATATAAAATTGTTGCGTGACTGGCTGACTGACTGACTGACTGACTGATTGACTGACTGATCATCGCCCAGGCCAAACGGCTGAAGCTAGAATCATGAAATTTGGTGGGAGGGTAGACCTTGGGACGTAGACGAGCAATAAGGCGGGATTTTTCGAAATTCGTACTATTAGCCGCACAATAGGGCAAAAAGGGATAAATATGGTACCACCGCCAAATCTAAACGAAATGAGCTAGAATCTTGAAATTTGGTATGAGGGTAGAGCTTAGGACGTAGACTCAGAAATTGACAGGATTTTTTGAAATTCGAACATTTACGCACACAGTGGGGTAAAAAGTGATAAATGTGGTACATCAGCCAAATCCAAATGGCAAGAGCTAGAATCGTGAAATATTGTGTGATGGTAGACCTTATGAGGTAGACTCTGAAATTGGCAGGATTTTTCGTAATTCGAACATTTACGCACACAGTGGGGTAAAAAGGGAAAAATGGGATAAATGTAGTACAACAGTCAAATTCAAATGGCAAGAGCTAGAATCGTGAAATTTGCTGTGAGGGTAGCTCTTATGAGGTAGACTCTGAAATTGACAGGATTTTTCGAAATTCGAACATTTACGTACACAGTGGGGTTAAAAGGGAAAAATGGGATAAATGTAGTACAACAGTCAAATTCAAATGGCAAGAGCTAGAATCGTGAAATTTGCTGTGAGGGTAGCTCTTATGAGGTAGACTCTGAAATTGACAGGATTTTTCGAAATTCGAACATTTACGTACACAGTGGGGTTAAAAGGGAAAAATGTGGTACAACAGCCAAATCCAAATGGAAAGACCTAGAATCGTGAAATTTGGTGTGAGAGAAGTTCTTAGGACGTAAACAAGAACAAGGAGTGATTTTTTTTTAAAAATTTAGAGCCACAGTGGGACAGAAAGGTATAAATATGGTACCACCGCCAAATTTAAAGCCTAATATTAGAATGGTGAAAATTGAAGCGAGGGGTGTCTTTATGACAACTGATCGGGGTATTAAGTTTTTTTTGTATTCGTAGTTTTCGGGGCACAGTGGGGCAAAAAGTGTAAAATATAGTACAGTGGCTTAAAAATGTCAAACATGGATCAATGGTTCCAGGGTAACTTTTGGAACATAAACTAGAGATTGGAAGTGATTTTTAGTAACTCTAACTTTAAGAGGCACAGTGGGACACGACGGGTTAATTATGGAGCATGGGGAAAAAAGGGAACAATCTTCCGATATTGGAACTTAAACATGAGATGTGAAGAGTTTATATGGGTTTAGGAGCACTGTGGTCAAAAACGGTTACATAGTGGAGTGGAGAAAATATGATTAAATATGTTACAGTCGGGGAAAAGGTTTAAGAACGCTGGCGTGGAGACACATTTTAAATACGAGTACGGTACAGTGAGACAAAAATTTGTGAAATATCGTACAGTGGGTAAACATTTTGCACAGTGAGATAATGAGTTGAATGGGGCACAGTTGTGCAAAAAGGGTTAACTATGGTACAGTTGGGTAAAAATAGTTATATGTATATGGTAAAGTGGGACAAATGGGTTAAAAATGGTACAGTGGTGCAAAAAGCGTTAACTATTGAACAGTGGGGCAAAAATGTATTTACTATGATACAGTGGGGCAAAAAGGGTTAAATATGGTACAGTGTGACAAAAACGGGTAACTCTACAGTACAGTGGGCATAACTGTGTTAAATATTGTACAGTGGAGCACAGAGGGTTAAATATGGTACAGTGGGGCAAAAACTTTTAAATATGGTACAGTGAAACAAAGGGTTTAATATGACACAGTGGGGCAAAAAGGGCTAACTATAGTACAGTGGGGCACAATTAGTTGAATATGGTAACGTGGGACAAAATGGGTTAAATATGGTACAGTGGGGCAAAAAGCTTTAACTATGGAACAGTGGGACAAAATGTTTTAACTATGGTACAGTGGGACACAAAAGGGTTAAATATGGTACAGTGGGTCAAAAAGCGTACATTTACAGTGGATGCAGGGAGAGAGGGTAACTTAAATATGAAATAAGAATGTTTTTTTTCAAAATTTATGATTTTAGTAGCACTGTGGTGCAAAAAGGTTTAAAATATGATGAAGTTGGGGCAATCAAAAATTGTTCAATATGTTACAGAGGGGCGAAAATGTGTTAAATATGGTTTAGTGGAGCAAAAAGGGTTAAATATGGTACGGTGAAGCAAAAAAGTTAAATACGGTAAAATGGTTTAATGTGGTAAGTGGAGGAAAAAGGGAAACAATAGTCCCAGATGTGTATAAAAATTCGTACTTTAGAAGCACAGTGTAATAAAAAGTGTTTAATATGGAACAGTGGTGTATAAAGGGAAATTGTTTTTTCCAAATAGGTTCTTCTACTTAAACCGTGGGGAAAAACAAGTTAAATAAATGGCACATATAGAGGACAAAAATGTTGAAATACGGCCTAAGGTTTCGAATTTGGATCTTGAAATATCAATTATGGATTTTTAAATATTGTACAATCGTGCAAAATTGGTTAATTATGACACACAAAGGGTTAAATGTGGCACTATGGAGCGATTCACTTTAGCTTTTTAAATTCGTACCTTTAAATTCGTAATCAAATCTTTTTCATTTTGCACCATATGTAATAATCATTCATTTTGAAAGAAAGAGGTGTAACTATTTTACAGTACCCTAAACAGAAAATAAATAAAAGATGGGGGCTGCGAAGCGCACCGGGTTAAAGCTAGTCTATATATAAAATTGTTGCGTGACTGGCTGACTGATTGACTGACTGATCATCGCCCAGGCCAAACGGCTGAAGCTAGAATCATGAAATTTGGTGGGAGGGTAGTCCTTGGGACGTAGACGAGCAATAAGGCAGGATTTTTCGAAATTCGTACTATTAGCCGCACAATGGGGCAAAAAGGGATAAATATGGTACCACCGCCAAATCTAAACGAAATGAGCTAGAATCTTGAAATTTGGTATGAGGGTAGCCCTTAGGAGTTATACTCAGAAATTGGCAGGATTTTTCGAAATTCGAACATTTACGCACACAGTGGGGTAAAAGGTGATAAATGTGGTACATCAGCCAAATCCAAATGGCGAGAGCTAAAATCGTGAAATATTGTGTGAGGGTAGCCCTTATGAGGTAGACTCTGAAATTGACAGGATTTTTCGAAATTCGAACATTTACGTACACAGTGGGGTAAAAAGGGAAAAATGTGGTACAACAGCCAAATCCAAATGCAAGACCTAGAATCGAACAATTTGGTGTGAGAGTAGCTCTTGTGACGTAAATAAGAACAAAGAGCGATTTTTAAAAAAAATTAGGGGCACAGTGGGACAGAAAGGTATAAATATGGTACCACCGCCAAATTTAAAGCCTAAAATTATAATGGTGAAAATTGAAGCGAGGGATGTCTTTATGACAACGGATCGGGGTATTCCTTTTTTTGTATTCGTAGTTTTCGGGGCACAGTGGGGCAAAAGTGTAAAATATAGTACAGTGGCTTAAAAATGTCAAACATGGACCAATGGTTCCAGGGTAACTTTTGGAACATAAACTAGAGATTGAAAGTGATTTTTAGTAATGCGAACTTTAAGAGGCACAGTGGGACAAGACGGGTTATTATGGAGCATGGGGAAAAAGAGACCAATCTGCCAAATTGGAACATGAGATATGAAGAGTTTATATAGTTTTAGGAGCACTGTGGTCAAAAACGGTTAAATAGTGCAATGGAGAAAATATAAATAAATATGTTACAGTCGAGGAAAAAGGTTTAAGTATGTGAGACAAAAATTGTTTAAATAATAAATAAACAGAGAGGTAAAAATTTTGTACAGTTAGATAAAGAGTTGAATGGGGCCCAGTTGTGCAAAAAGGGTTAACTATGGTACAGTGGGGTAAAAATTGTTATATGTATATGGTAAAGTGGGTCAAAGTGGGTTTAAAATGGTACAGTGGGGCAAAAAGCGTTAACTATGGATGAGTGGGGCAACAATGTATTTACTATGATACAGTAGGGCAAAAAGGGTTAAATATGGTACAATGTGACAAAAATGGTTAACTATACATTACAGTGGGGCATAACTGTGTTAAATATTGTACAGTGGAGCAAAGAGGATTAAATATGGTACAGTGGGGTAAAAACTGTTAAATATGGTACAGTGAGACAAAGGGTTTGATATGACACAGTGGGGCGAAATGGGTTAACTATAGTACAGTGGGGCACAATTAGTTGAATATGGTAACGTGGGACAAAATGGGTTAAATATGTTACAGTGAGGCAAAAAGCTTTAACTATGGAACTGTGGAAAAAATGTGTTAGCTATGATACAGTGAGACACAAATAGTTAAATATGGTACAGTATGACAAAAATGGTTACAGTGGGCACAAATAGTAAAATATGGTAACGTGGAACAAAATGGGTTAAGTATGGTACAGTGGGGCAAAAAGCGTTTACTATGGAACAGTGGGGCAAAAATGTGTTAAATATGGTACAGTGTGGCAAAAATGGTTAAATATAGTGGACAAAATACAGTAGGACAAAAAGGTGTTAAATTTGATTTAGTGGACCCACAACGGTTAAATATGGTACAGTGGGTCAAAAAGCGTACATAGTACAGTGGGTAAAAATATGGATGCAGGGAGAGCGGGTACGTTAAATATGAAATAAGAATGTTTTTTTTTCAAAATTTATGCTTTTAGTAGCACTGTGGTGCAAAAAGGTTCAAATTGTGATGCAGTTGGGGCAAGCAAAAATTGTTCAATATGCTACAGAGGGGGAAATGTGTTAAATATGGTTAGGTGGAGCAAAAATGGTTAAATATGGTACGGTGAAGCAAAAAAAGTTAAATGCAGTAAAAAGGTTAAATGTGGTAAGTGGGTAAAAAAGGAAACAAAATAGTCCCAGATATGTATAAAAATTCGTACTTTAGAAATAAAGGGTAGTAAAAAGTGTTTAATATGGAACAGTGGTGCAAAAGGTGTTGAATGTGGTCCCTGAGTGCAAAGGTAGCTCTTACAGGATAAAAATAAGCTAAGAATTGTTATTTCAAAATAGGTTCTTCTATTTAAACCGTGCGGAAAAACACGTTAAATAAATGGCACAAATAGGGGACAAAAATGTTGAAATACGGCCTAGGATTGCGAATTTGGATCTTGAAATATCAATTATCATTCTAAAATATTGTACAATCGTGCAAAATTGGTTAATTATGACACACAAACGGTTAAATGAGGTACAATGGAGCGATTCACTTTAGATTTTTAAATTCGTACCTTTATAGACACAGTGGGACAAACAAGGTTTTATATTGTCCCAGGGTGCTAACGTATGGACCAAAAAAATAGTTTTTCAACGTTCAGAGGTACAGTGGGAAAAGGGTTAAATATTGTACCATGATGTCAGGGTAACTCTTGGAACACACACTAGAAATGAAACGAGAGTTCGTATTTTATATATAAAAGTAATCAAATCTTCTTCATTTTGCACCATATGTAATAATCATGTAATTTTGATTGAAAGAGGTATAACTATTTTACAGTACCCTAAACAGAAAATAAATAAAAGATGGGGGCTGCGAAGCGCACCGCAGATATATATAGCAGTAGTTCATCCGATTGGTTCATTGTAGAGTAGCTAGACAACTCTGGCCAAAATACGACCTAACTATCTCCTCGCACTAGAGAGGAAAAGACTGTTTATGCTACTGTCAGTTCTCACGGAACATTGCCTGATCGGCGAACACGACATACTGGGGTCGGCCTTTGTAGGAAGTATGATAGATCTTGTCGGCATATTGTCAACTTGTCAACTTTGTATATCAAACAGGTTGGTTTCGTTGAGGGACAACTGGGCCCGTGGTTTACACTAGGTACCTCCATTGGTCTATGTGAGCTGGCAAAACCGGCTGCCACCCTAACCTAACCTTGCTGCCACAGCAGAGAATTTGCTATAATAAAGAAATGCTGAGGGAGCAACATTAATTCTTAAGAGCAAACATATTTTTTCAGTGTATTTAGATATACAATGGATATTGTATGCATAAATTTTCTAGAATTTTTATTAATCTGCTTAAAAAGAATGCTCAAAATCATTCAGGAACCGAAAAAGAAGAACACCTCAAACATCTGAAAATACTGTAATCATGTCCTCATTTTCGACAGCGTTCCAATAGTATTTCAATTGCCATTCCATTTTCGTTATTTATGAATTCCGTTCTATTCGAGAAATGAGTTTTGTTCGGAGTTCTTTTGTTTTCCAATTCGAATTGCGCATTTTGTTTATTCGCCTCTTAAGTGTTATAAATGACCCATAATAAGAAACTTGAACTCCTCGTACCTGTCTGCAAATCATTTTCATACTATTTTATGGATGAAAACTTTTACAATTTTTGTTTGTTTTATTTGTAAAACTAAAAAAAGTAAATAGAAAGTTTGGAGGGCTGAGAGCATTCTTCCCTCCAACTTCCTTTAGGCATTTTCGGTTGAAGTTTTCTCCATTGTTATGCTGCTGTTAAGTGGCATTGGCGGTGGCTATTGCAGTTATGCGAAATTTTCATATTTCCATACTTTGTTGTTAAAAAAGTTGTCTATCTATAGGCAATTTAACAATATATTTATGTAGATATGGTAAATACCAATATTTACAAAGGGTTATCAAACAAGTACGCAATTTATAATGTAAAATCAACATCTAGATAAGAAATTAACAGACAGGTATGTTAAGGCACCGTCAAAATGAGGAAACATTTGACGAATATTTCATTTCGGCAAGCCAGAAATCAACTGTACCCACGTGCATTACTGTTATGTATTTATCTCAATGTATAGCCTTTTAATTTATCTTACATTTATTATACTTAGTTCCAAGTTTAGGTTAGGTTATGGTGGCATCCAGCTTTGCCAGCTCATATAGACCAATGTAGGTCCACAGATGCCCTCATCGAAACCAACCTGTTTAACAAACAAAGTTATCAATATTACAAATATCGATACCAGAAGTTCTGCCAGACTTCATAGAAACGACGGCCCCAGTATATCCAAATGTCGTTTACTTAATGAGGGACAGTAGCAGGTGTTCAATGCTCTCTACTTGGCCACAGCTCCTGAAGAAGTTATTGGACTTAATACCTAACTTTCTGGAGGGTTCGAGAACGAACACTAACGTAGATAGTCTTTTCCTCTCTAGTGCGAGAAAACATTTTGACCTTCTCAGTTCATATCTTGGACAGATTTGTCTAGCTTCACTACAGGTGGCCATTTCTATCCATCTTCCATTTGACCTTATTGCCTCTTACCTAAGCCGAAGCTTGCACGTGGACAGTGGCGCACCAATATATGCAAAATTCTTCGTGAATTTGTAATGTAGTCCCTTCCCTAGCAAGTTCATCAGCTTTGCATTTATCCGGGATATCCCTATGGCCAGGTACCCATATGAGGTATATGTTAATCGAGGGCTGTTAGTGAATTTAGGAATGTGGCCTCAAGCAAATTGATGGCTGCCTGACTGTCCGAGTAAATGACAACGCCAGTGCTCGTCACTCTGTTGCGGCTCAGCCACTTGGCGACTTCCCTTATTTCCATTACTTCGGCCTGATAGACACTGCAGGTATCTTGCAGTCTGCAAGCTATATCAAGACCGAGTTCTTAAAATACACTCCGAAGCCTAACTTATTATCGAGCTTCGAACCATCTGTTAAGAATTGGATATGTTCTCTATTTCCTGAAGTTCTGCCAACCCTTTCCCCTCTGACAGGTATTTTAGTTGTGAAGTTCCTCTCGCAGGTCTATATTGTTTGTATACAGTTCACTCGGTCGGTTACCATAGCACTACATTGTGTGACCGTACTTCTTCTACCTCAGCACTGATAGACAGTTGCAGTCCACCATACTATAAAGTCGTACAACAGTATTGGACGAACTACTGCTATACACGAGGCCTGTTCGATTGGTCTGAAAAGGCGAATTTTGAAATTTATCGGCCTAGGTGCATTCGCTTAGCGTTTTTTTTGTTCTTTTTTATGTTGGCACACATGTCTCGAACATATGTTTTTAATTGAGTTTGTTTGTATTTGGATTAGTTTGTTTGTGAGAGACATAACAGTTAGACGTGTTTTGCGTGTCCGGCGATTCGGTTTTTATCTCCTCCATCATCGCAAAACGCCGCCCTTTCATGGGTCTCTTCAACTTTTGGAACCGAAAAAGTCGCATGGGACCAGCTCTGGTGAATACGGTGGATGAACATACGAACATGCGACGGTTATTTGCCACACGCTTCATGACCAAAATTTCCGAAAAATTGTATGGCATGAGCCAACCGATATGCCGTATGCAAAACGATAACCGAATGCACATAGCCCGAGAAATTTTAAAATTCACCTATTCTATAGTACAGAACTCGAATGTGTTAATATTCAGACCTATTGCAAGCTAAATTTTAAATTTCAAATCATGTTCATTGAATATGAATTTTGGTTTGCAATAAGCCTGATTGTTGAGATCTTTCTAATGTTTTTAAAATTTTCAGATTTCGTGCAAAAAGAAATTTCAACTTGTACAGCATATTGCTACATCTGTTCACAGAAGATCACTAGCACTCAATAGCAACAAGGACGAAAATGATAACATAGCCAGCAACAGACCAAACTTTCCCGACGATTTCCACGATGGTTTTCATTTGGAACTTTGCGAAGCGCTTGTTGCGGCAAATATACCGTGGAATGTGCTAAGCAACGTCACACTTAACGCTCTTTTAAAAAAATACACAGACCAACTAATTCCATATGCGAATACTCCCAGAAAGAACTATGTACTTGGATAAATGCTACCAACAAACAATCCAGAAAGTTAGAGATAGTATCAAAGACCAAAGCATTTGGATATCAGTGGATGAAACAAGAGATTAACAAGGACGATGTATCGTGAATTTGATTGTTGGAATATATAGCGACAATGAAACATGATCGTTTATATTGGCTTATATGGGCGGGCCACGCCTTCTCAATCAAGAACTAGTACAGCCTATGTCACATCGCTAGGCTAATCTGAAGATTCCATATTTTTGATCTCCTCACCTTAGAGAGGAGGGTATGTATCATTTGCTATGAGCCAAAACAGTAGGTTAGGTTAGGTTAGGTTAGGTTGAAGAGAGGAGACGTTTAAACGTCTCATGTCCATGGACATACACTTAAGCCAGTGGTTCGGCCTGTTGTGCGCTCCTTATTTATGATCTTGTTATACCTCACGAGTTACAGAAAATCGGTACTAGACACGAATTTTCTCAGTATCTTCCAGTCATATTCTCTGAGATGAGTCAAGTCTGGTAATATGTCGGACCCGAAATGTTGGGATCTTGCATGTGTGAAAGCCGGGCAGTGACACAGAAAATGTTCCATCGTTTCGATGTTTTCTCTGCATGCCCGGCATTCGTCGTTTCCTGCTAGTCCTATGCGATGAAGATGTGCTTGTAAGCTTGAGTGTCCCGTTAGAACACTCATCATCTTACTAATATCGATCTTGTTTAGTTTCAGAAGATTTCTTGTTTTCTTTTCATTTGGGTCACCCCACAGTATCTTTGCAGTTGCTCCTACTGTTGCGCTATTCCACACAGTTTTATGAGCCATCACTGCCCAGTGCTTCAACTCATTTTTCGTGGCTTCGAAAGGTTTCCAATTTTTCAAGTTTATTACTCGAAGTTCTCTGCCCTTTGAAGCCAAGTTGTTTGCCCGTTCATTTCCAATCACTCCGTTGTGTCCTGGTACCCAGTAAAGACGCAATTGACCATGGGCTGAGTAATCATTTATCGTTCTTTTACAGTCCAACACAGTTCTGGATTTGACCCTTTCCGATGTTATTGCTTTAATCGCCATTTGGCTACCTGTGAAGATGTTGGCATATATAGGCTTTGTCGTGTTACTGAGCCAGTTCACACACTCCGTGATTGCTCGAACTTCTGCTTGAAATACCGTGTTATGGTCAGGGAGGCGGAAGTGAAGTTCGACTTCTGGTTCATCAATAAAAAGTCCCAGACCCGTCCTTCCTCCTCGCTTGGACCCATCCGTGTAGCAGCTGGTTCCCACTGGCACATGGGCCAAAGTTCAATTTTCCCAGGAGCGTCTGTCTGGCACAAACGTATCACAGGTAGCTGTAAGCCGCACTTCAGGTATGCGATCCGAGATTTCTGGCGTTTGAATGCGACCAACTAGATATTCTAAAATCTTCTGATGGTACGACTTGTGGTCTCGATTTATCCATTCACCCATCACTTGTAGACGTCTTGCTGTGAGGGCTGCCTCATACTTTATACGGATGTCTATTGGTTGGATGTGCAGTATAGTCTCCAACGCTTTTGTTGGTGCAGTTCTAAATGCCCCGCTTATGCCTAGACAGCACATACGTTGAATTTTTTGCAAAGGTATTACGTTGCAATTCTTGTCCACCTACAGAGGCGTAGGTGATTATTGGTCTAATCACGCTCATGTAAAGCCAGTGAGTCATATTTGGACGTAGTCCCCATTTTAAACCTATAGCTCTTCTGCACAACGACCAACATCTGTGTGCCTTTGTAACTCTTTCTTCAAGATGATCTTTCCAGTACAGTTTCTGATCCAAGATTACTCCCAAGTATTTTACCTTTTTAGTTATAGCAATTGTCTTATTCAGGAATCGAGGCGGGGTAAAACTTGGGATCTTCGTTTTCCTTGTAAATAGACATATTTCTGTTTTGTCTGGGTTAACATTTTATCCCCTTGGTTGTGCCCAGTTTTATGCTATGTTAAGTGCTATGTTAAGTGCCTCTTCAGCTCTTCTGCATAATAGATTTGGATGAAAGCCCCTTAGAAGTATTACAACGTCGTCTGCATAACAGACTGGTTTAAGTCCTTCATTGGTGAGGGCTTTTAGGAGACTGTGTATCGTCGTAACCCATAGAAGAGGCGATGAAATGCCCCCCTGAGGTATACCACGATTTACCTTGTCTCTAGTTTTTACGTCATATGACCCACAAATAATCCACCTATTCCTTACCATATTATTGATCCAGTTTTTCAGCGCCCGGTCAACCTGAAACTCGTCTAAGAACTGGATAAGTGTATCGGTCTGTACAGCAAGTGTATACATTTCTTTACTGAAGGACTCTTCTATGTGATGCACTACCTCATGCAGAGCTGTTTCCACTGATCTTCCTTTGACATAGGCGTGTTGTTTGAATTTTAGCCTGTCATCCGCTATTTTACCTTTGACCATGTCATCAATTATTCGCTCCATTGTTTTTAACAGGAAAGAAGTAAGGCTAATGGGTCGATAAGCCTTTGGGGTCGTGTAACTCGCCTTGCCAGGCTTTGGTATGAAGACCACTCTTGATTCCGGCCAGTTTTTTGGGGTATACGAATGGGTTAGGCATGCAGTGAACACTCCAGCCAGATGAGTTGATACCAGATCCACCTCATTCTGCAGAAGTGCTGGAAATATTCCATCCGGTCCCGCAGCCTTAAAGGGAGAGAAACTTTTTATCGCTTCTTTAACCATACCATCTGTTATATCCGTAATAGGTACTTGATGCAATTCATTTTCATTCTGTAACTGTTCCTCTGTTAGTCCAGCATTACCAGTCGGAAAATGAGTTTTCATCAAGAGCCTTACGGTATCCTCTATAGTTTCATCCTTTTACCCGTTTCATCCACCAGTGTTTCGGTTTGGACATGAGTTTTTGAGAGGAACTTTTTCATTTTAGACATGCTATTAACGCTGTCTACCTATTCACAGAAAAGCCTCCAGGAGTTACGTTTTGCCGATCTAACGATTTTATTGTATTCTTTGAGTCTTCTGTGGTAGTCGTCCCAATATACTGATTGTTTTTTACGTCGAGCTCTATTGTAAAGTCTGCGGACATCTTTGCCAATCGAGCGAATTTGTCCTGTCATCCAGGGTTTCTCAAAGGCAGATTTCCTTTCTCGAAGTGGGCAACTATCTTCGAATGATTTTACAAGAGCCTCGGTAATCTTCTTAACATTGATATCAATGTCTTCTGCACATAGATAATCGCGTGTAGGCTGCCCCAATCGATTTCTAAGTAGATTTCCGAATTTAGTCCAGTCGGTCTTAGCCTTATTACGGAAACTTATGGGGTTTGGCGGTGGCCGTGCAATTTTAAACCTTATATAACGGTGGTCTGAATAGGAGTGTTCATCCGAAACCCTCCACTCATGAATCTCATCAATAAGATTTTCTGAACATATCGTTATATCTAATACTTCTTCCCTAATTTTGTTAACAAAGGTTGTAGTGTTTCCTATGTTAAGAGTTATGAGGTCATTTGTATTCAAAAATTCGATAAGGGCGTGTCCCCTTTTATTGGTGTTAGTACTACCCCAAGCGATATAATGGGAGTTGACGTCACATCCAGCTAATAACTCATTACTTGTGTGTTTGGATTCCCTCACCAGACGTTGTAATTCCGACGTAGGTGGCAATGTCGGCGCATCGAATGGCAGATATATTGACGCCAGGTACATATTTCCATTACCTTGTCTCAGCACCGTTGCGTCCGATGTTGACAACTCTGGAGAGAAAATAAAACATAAGTAACACATAGAAGGAGTGACCTAAGACGCCAAGTATGTTCTGCGGAAATCCGTTTTAGGAAATTTTAAGTCATTTGAACAATGTCCGTCCGTCCGTCTGTCTGGCTGGAGCGAACGATAACTCTCAAAAGGAGTAACGGATTGACTTCAAATTTGGTATGTAATACTATTTTTGCTTTCTCAGGCTAAGTTCGAAGATGGGCCATATTAATATCGTAAGTCGGGTTTCCCGACTGAACTTTCTTACTTGTTTTCCATATTTTTTAGCATATTTTTGACATATTTTACATTTTTCTTTGCTTAATTTTAGCATATATTTTGCATATGCATTTTATGCCAATATGCAAAAAAGAACTATAGACAGGTAGCTATATATATTTCGGGCCTAGGCAACACCAAGTGTTGCCTGGCGCCATCTGACATTTCCATTGGAAAGTTTGACACTTTTTAGCATAAACGTACTCAGAACGTTTTGACGTACGACCATCATTTGTGTTGTTTACAGTGACTTGAAAAAATCAATTTGGCAAAAAAATTGAATTAACTCGTGAACATTTTCGTGCGATAATTTTTCACAACTTTCGACGTGGATTATCACGACAAGAGTGCATCGATGAACTTAAGTCTTTGTGTGGCGATGAAGCACCATCCTATAGCACTGTGAAAAACTGGTTTAATGAATTCAATCGTGGCCGATGCTCGCTCAAAGACGAAGGTCGTCCAAAAACGGCCGTTGTGCCAGAGAACATTGATGCCGTGCGTGAACTGATAATGCAAGATCGTCATGTGACATACAGCGAGATAGAGGCATCCTTGGACATTTCTTCCACCAGCATACATTCGATATTGCATGAACACCTGGCCGTAAAAAAGTTTGTTCTCGTTTTGGCAATCGCTCAAAAAAGGCCCGTGTCGATTGGTGCAAAGAAATATTGAAAAAATACGATCGCGGTGCTTCAAAAGCCGTTTATAAGATCCAAGTAGAGATACTTGTTTCAATAGCCTTTTTTAACCAATCACGTGTGAGTCGTGTCATGCTGTCAGGATATTTTTGTTAAGTATTGTTTGGCATTTCATCATGGAAAGACTTACGCCTGAACAACGTTTACAAATCGTTCAACTTTATTACGAAAATTCACGTTTTGTGAGAAATGTGTTTCGTGCACTTCGCTCAAATTATGGTCAACATAATCGGCCCGGGGGTAGTAGCTTCAACTTCATATAATACCATTTTCCATCCGTACAGCGGTTTCGACGATATACGAGTATTACAAAATATTGCAAAAAAATGTGATTTTTTGATAAAATTTTAATATTTTAAAAATAAAACTCACATAAAACAATCTAAAAATGAACAAATATTATATAAATGTTATATTTATCGTAAAGTCTGTTCGGTCATGAATTAAACGAGCTCAATCCGAAGAAAATCGATGCATAATTTAAAAAGTTATAGCTAATTTAGTAAGGTTTTAACTTTAAAACTTTCTTATCGATGTAAAATTTACAAAAACAAACTTTAAAAACTACGATTGGAGATTTTGACGTTTTTTGACGTCTAGAATCAGAATCTATGCAATAAAACAGAAACCCAAGAAAAAATTTTGTTTTTGTCGACCGGTGTAATTATTGGTTGGACTTTATATTGGGTGTGGTAATAAGTAGTACGGTTTTGGCCATTACACAGAACTTATCACGGTATTTGCAAACGATTAACCTAGATATAATAAAGGCTTACGAAATCATAAAATTGGCAACGACTAAATTAAGTGAAATGCGTAGAAATTCAGATGCGGAGTTTGATAAACTGTTTGAAGAATCTACACAATTTGCAATAAGTTTTGGAATAGAAGCTGTACTACCTAGAAGAGTAGGCACGCAAAAGTATAGGGCTAATATTCCTGGTTCAGATGACAAAGCGTATTTAAGGACAACATTGTTCATACCATATCTGGACAAAGTAATATCACATTTAAATAATAGATTTTCGGAACATGAAGCTATAATTACAAGTCTGTTTAATAACGTTCAGATACGAGTTGTAAATCTAATAAAGGAAGATTTCGAAGAAGTCACACTTCTTTACAAAAACTGTTTTAGCTGAAATAAGTATATGGATTGGTTATTGGAAGCAGAAGAATGATAAGCCATCAAATGCGTTAGATGCTATTTCAGTTTGTGATGAGGACATGTTCCCAAACGTTTTTTACCCTTTTGCAGTTACTTGCCACAATACCTGTGACAACGGCATCTGCTGAGCGAAGTTTCTCGACGTTAAGAAGAATAAAAACTTATCTCCGGAACAGAATGGAAGGAGAAAGGCTATCTTATCTGGCTTTGATGTCTTTATACAAAGATGAAGTCAAAATCGATGAAATAATTGATATATTTTAAAAAATCGAAGATTACTTTTTTAACTCTTAGGTATTTTATTATAAAAAGTTTTACTGATCTCGTACTAAAGTACAAATTTATATTTAGGAATAAAGTTCGAATAAAAAACTAAGGAACTTAACTTCCATTACCTACACAATAAACGAAATTTTTTAATTGTTTATCTTTGTTATGGAAAAAAATTTGGATTTGGGAACAGTGTGCACTGCTCCAAAGAGATGCAAATCTTGCAAATGGAATATGCAGAAAACTTTTATGAGGTTTGACTGCACTTTATTTATTTTATATTTACGAAATTATACAAATATGTGAATTTGTATTTTGACCGACAGTAGGTAGGATTTTTGTTTCCAAATTTCACAATTAACGAGCACAAAACAGAGAGCAATCAGACATGCAAAAGTATTCTTTGCACACTCAAACACGCGTGCACACACTGTAATCACGCACATACTCGCACAACAATTGCAAGGACACCACAAAGGACAATATTTTCCAGAGTTTTTTTTGCGTGTCGCAGGATACATTTTGTTGTTGTTCCCTGACAGCCAGCCTGTTGCAATGAAGTCGCTTGCGTATTTTTACTAATGTTGTCCTTTTTTGTCCGCATTAAATATTTATGCCATGAGTTACGGTTGGAAATGGAATGTTCTTTTACTCGACGATGTTGTCGACTCAACTCCTATTGCAAAATCAAGAAATCCCTCGATTGACTATCATTTGCATTATAATAAGATACATGACATGTTTGGGAAATATATGTAGAGTACATACACACAACCGACACAATACAGTGAACACCACACTAAAAGTAACACTGACACATTAGAAACACTTCGAATGTCTGCACCAGGAGAGAAACGCTCAAGCCTAAAGTAGGCGAGACCACAATAGTCTCTTCGGAAGCAGTGAAGTATCTTGAAACTTATACACCCCTGTTCTGGTACTCACTTCACATTCATCTCACTTCTTACCTTTACTTCACAGGACGAATAGCGAGGTGTCTGGCAACTGCAGAAAGTATTGGCTGCCTAACTTCTGCTTTAATAATGCCTAACATGTGATTTGTTTTCCATGCACATGTCTAAAATGTGCCCTGTCGAAAATGTGCCCTGTCGAAAATGTGCCCTGTCGAAAATGTGCCCTGTCTAAAATGTGTCCTGTCGAAAATGTGTCCTGTCCATTTGTGCCAGGTGAATGTGACATTGACAATGTCATATAATTGTTACGGCTGCGGTTTGGCACAAAGAGTGCCAAACGTATGGCACAAAGAGTGCCAAACGAATGGCACAAAGACTTTTGATAGCGACTTTTAGAACACCTCTTTCTTAAGACATTTCACGTGAGATGCTCCAAGTGAGTGCCAGAACATACTCGATATAGACGATTCAAGTGCCACATAAACTTGGCATGCTTGTAACGGGTGGTTAAATTTTAAGGGCCGATGTTGATTTTGAATAAAACACAAATTATTTAGGAAAATTGTCATTTCTTTTTATTATGATAATATTGTTATGGTTCAATTATGTATGGAACAAAATATCGGCCAAATGGTCGCCGCGACACACCTCCATCCGATGGTCCAAATTTTCGATGACGCTGAGGCGTAATTGAGGTTCTATGCCGATAACGTGCCGACTTATCTTATCCTTTAGCTCTTGAATTGTTGCTGGCTTATCGACGTACACCTTTTCTTTCAAATAACCCCCAAAGAAACAAGTCCAACGGTGTCTAATCACATGATCTTGGCGGCCAATTGACATCGCCACGACGTGAGATAACACGGCCATTGAATTTGTTGCGCAAAAGAGCCATTGTTTCGTTAGCTGTGTGGCAAGTGGCACCGTCCTGTTGAAACCACATATTGTCCACATCCATATCTTCCAATTCGGGCCATAAAAAGTTCGTTATCATCTTACGATAGCGAACACCATTCACAGAAACTGCCTGACCGGCCTCATTTCGAAGAAGTATGGCCCGATGACGTCGTCAGCCCATAAGCCGCACCAAACGAACTGGGCGAGCATACACAGGTGTTTTCACATCTCCTACAGACCCGGTTTGCTGAAATTTGTGCACAATTCTCCCGATTGTGGACACATTTGGTCAATTATGCTGATCAAAAAAACATCGCGAAGTGCACGAAATGCATTTTGATTTGAACGCCCATTTTCGTAAAAGGCTTAAAAAACGTTAACGCGTTGCTCGATTGTGTATCTTTCCATGGTTCAAATTGAGTTAGTCTGAAATTGAGAAATGTCAAATGAAATGCAGAAAAAAACTTGACGTTTAATTGTGGTTCACATTCAACATCAGCCCTTACAATTTAACCACCCTTTAGAAGAGGTGTGAGATAATTTAATTTTCAAATTTAATAAACAAAATGTTTAAAAGTGTGTAACTTTTGTTTTTATCGTCTCTTTCGAATAACGAGGTATTTATACACGCAAAGTAAGGAATTCGTTTCTGCGAAACGAAACTTTAGACAAGCAACTGAAATTTCGTTTGTTGTGACAGAAACTTATTTTGCGTAAACAATTGTTTGTTCTGGCCAAAAGAAATTTCAGTGGTCGTGAACGAGAATTGTAGTGGTCTGATATTTCGTTTCGCAGAAACGAATTTTTTCTTTGCGTGTATAAATGTATTTCGTTGGTATCGGTTAGTTACACGCGCTTAAACATTTTGTATATATATTTGTATATGGCCACATTTTGAGGTGGCCAACTTTGAGGTTGGCCCAATGTCAAAATTATATTCTCTAATACCTTGTAGAAAAGTGTAAGGTGGTTTTGTCGAAGGCTGAGTTAAGTTCAGTCGTCGCCAGGGTCTTCTTAAGGACCCACACACCTTAAGAAATAAGAACACAGGGATTTTCCCTGACTAGGGCTTTCAATTCAGGTTTTATCGAGGTGATAAACTATTTTACAATCTATGTACTTGTGTTTGTTTTATAGATGCGATTGACAATTACAAGATACTGCTTAGGGTCGGTTCGGCTCGTAGGACTGGTCGATAGAGACTGGCGTTGCTGGGTATAGGTCGATGTGAAGGTAAACGAGAACTTGTAGTCCTCGGAACCAGATGGTAGCTTTGGAACACTGTCTTGGTAGCAATCTCAAGCTGGTCGACTGGAGTTAACCGAGTAGGTATCACGAATTACACTGTGGTACGTATGATATCGGCATGCGGTGCTAAGGTAAATTAAGTGCATAGTTTCGGTATTAGTCTGTTTACTACAGATAGTAACTTCAGGCGCCACCGACTTGATTAACAAGTGTAGACCAAGAGTCAGTTAGGCTTCTTTGCTATCGTGCTGGAGATTCGGTTATGTACAGGCTGGGTGTTCGAATGCTGCAGGCTCGATCCCCCTTGGATCTGGATACCGCAGTTTTGGTTGTCGTCTTCGGATATTCAGCCTTCGGGTATGTCTAGGTATTATATGCTGCAGGCTCGATCCCTCGTAGATCTGGATACCGCAGTTTCGGTGTCGGCTTTGGTGTTGTATTCTGCGGGCTCGATCCCTTGTGGATCTGAATAACGCAGTTTAGATCCGGATACCGCAGTCTCGTCGGATATGTTCAGGCTGGGTATTGTATGCTGAGGGCTCGATCTGTTGTAGATCACGATCTCGGTTGTCGGCTTCGTTTATGTTATGGTTGGCTGTTGTCGTATGCTGAAGGCTCGATCAGTCGTAGTTCCGGTTACTTCGGGTTCGGTTTCGTCCGGGTTGGGTGTTGCGGCCCTAATCGCATTTCGTCGATATGGTTTATACAACTTCGTTTGTCGGCTTCGGGGCTAAATTCTATCTTACTAATCTAATGTACACACGTTACAATGGTTGGTAACGATCGACACAAGTCGTTGTGGCAAGGATCGGACGAATCTGTCGTAGTAACGATCGGTCGAATCTGTCGTAGTAACGACCGAAGTCGTCGTGGTAACGATCGACCGAAGTCGTCGTGGTAACGATCGACCGAAGTCGTCGAGGTAACTATCGGCCGAAGCTGTCGTATTAACGATCGACCGAAATCGTCGTAATAACGATAAGACGAATCTGACGTAGTAACGATCGGCCGAAACAGTCGTGGTTAATCCCAAAAAGAGCTGTTATTTATATTCAGCCTTCCGTTTTCAGATGACCATTTTCAAAAAGTGTTACAGACCAAAGGTCCGACCACTATTGTTGAGTCCCGACTGATCTCCACAGAGTCCCAAGACGAACTGACTCTGCCAACCCTTACATCTTATCAATTGGGTTACACAGATTACAAGTTATTTGTTTTTCTCGGTATACCGTTCGGAATATCTCTTTTGTGTCTGAAGCAAAGTTGTAGATATTGAGTAGGAGAAAAAAATGCAGAACAAACCTACCCGAAAAAAGTGCATCCAGTGCCTTCAAAATCGCAAATTTGCGCTCATTGTTTTCAAAATAAATTGTACGGGGAACGAATATTGCCAATGTTATGGCACGACACTGTTTTGCAGTATTCTGTGCCTGTTCCTGTGTTTGTGTCGGTGAAAATGTCGAATGTCGGTAATTGTTTGCTTCAGACAAGATGACTTTCATGCGATGCGAGTGGCAAAACTTAACAAAACTTTCGTTCCGAATGACCTTCGACACTTTTAGACTTTAATCTAAAATCGAATTTGTCACCGGTTGTGAGTTGGTGGGTGAGCGGCAATCTGAGCAAGAGTGTGCACCCGCTTAGCGTTGTTAGTATTATTATGTATAGGTATATGTGTGTGTTAGTATTTGTGTGACAGTGTACATGACGTAAAACCAATTGTGTGCAAATCACGTCAAATAAGAGCACGACTTTTACCAACATCGACACTTGCAACAAAACATCACAAAGCCAAGAGTTTCCAAGTTTGTCGGTGCGAAAGGAAAATTAGGACATATTCGCACACACACACACGTTGCACACTAACACACTCCGCACACACAACATAATCCACAACAATGTCAGGCACCTAAAGAAAAAGCGAAAACTTTTCGTTAAAGTTTAAGCATCACAAGTACACACACACACACATACTAATATACGTACACAACATATATATAAGTTTTATAACCGAGAGTGTGTTTTTGTCCTCCTCTCCTTGTGCGGGCGTGTGTACATGTTGCAACATGCAATTGCTGGTTGTGAGTGAATGAGTGAGTGGGTTATTGAATTTAAAGGAGTAGTCTTAAAGAGTCGAAAAAGAGAGGAAAGTTTTCAAACAACTGTCAAGTTGTCACCTTTTTAAGGAACTCTCAGAAGAGACCAGATTTAAATGAAATTAAAATGTGCATTAAATTCTATAAAGAAATCGAAACTTTACAAAACAGCATTCAACATGTCCTCCACCTTCCCAGCGAATTACAAAAGAGAGAGAGAGCAAACATTGGCAATTTGTAGTGGATGGTTGGAAAAATAGAAACAGAGATCAATGTCTGTCACAAAATTAAAGTCAATTTCATAAATTGACTTAAAAACTAAAACTAAAAAAAACAGCAAGCAATATCAGTTAAAAAATTGGGGTTCAGCTGCAACATAAGTGTCAGGGATATATTTCACTGTGGTTCACGCGATGAACACTTCCATATACTCAAATGTTATTATAACTCGAAAGTCATTCGACAAATTCGGCTCAAAGACATATATAGAAGTAAAGAAAGGTAAAATATACAAATCTTTTATAGATCAGAATAAACAAGCACTTAGTTCAGCTATTCTGCTCTTTACTTCAGAGCAGAAGGCTTCCTGACTGCTATTCACTTAAAAATGGTTACGTGTGATTCTGAATTTCCCAAGCAGCTTACTGCTTCCCGTCCTAGACCAAGTATTCCCCGGATATATCTTATTGACATCCTATCAATCGATATCTAAAGTGAGAAGTCCATCACTAGGATCGGATGCTGTGGTCTAATCAACCACACATATTAAATTTATCAGATTACATAAACGGTAACAAATTCTAATTCTAACAACGGTTTATGATTGGAATTTGGAATGTAAGAACTCTCTCTCCAACACGTTGCCAGCAAATGTTCTCATTTGTAAATTAGACATCTTAAGTTAGGTCAATTAGACAATCCAGTCCGTTGTGTCAACACAGGGACGTAAGGAAAAACATAAGTTATCTCCAGCTCCTCCCGTTGGACCAATTTGATTGCTCACAATCTCAAAATTTTGCGGATTCCAACATCAGCCAAGTTAGATAACTTCTCAAAGAAAGAGAGCGGGACACAGGCACAAAGGAGTTCTATTGATTCCTCTTCGCCTTCTGATAAACTCATTATGCAAGACTTTCAATCTCTCTGCGTGCCGTCCAATAACACAGTGACCTGTCATGACAGACACGATAAGTGAGACATCCGTTTCGACGGGCCAAATCAGCCTGGAATGTATGCAGTTCCTAACTAGTGACCACCTGTCATTGGTTGCCGTAAGTGCACTATCTCGCAAGAGACTAGTTCCTAGTCTTGCAAGTTCATCTGCCTTGCAGTTCCCTGGACCGGCATCCACATCAGTTGAATATTGAACTGTTCAGCCATCTCGTTAAGAGATCTGCGACAGTCGAGGGCAGTTTTTAAATTCAGGAATATAGTTTCCAGGGATTTGATAGCAGCCTGAATAACAGAGAAAATATTTATACCGACATTGGCCAGAACATTGGACAAAATACAGGAAAGGGATTTTAAAACATTGAGTTGATTACTACACAGTTCCATATATCCTCGAGAGCCATTCGACCAATTCGCTTTAAAGACATACATATCGCTCATTTCAAGTTTATATATCAGTGCCCAAGTTTATATACACGTATAGACGGACGGACGGACAAAAAGACAGACAGTCCTGGTTGAATTGAATCAGCTATAATTCTTAGACGCTCTGTAAACCTTATGGTGAGTCTAACTCCAGTATACTTATAATTAATTGTTCCACATTGTTGTGTAGGGTATATGAATATAACAATAGGTTTTCAAATCTTAAGCCAACACATTATTTACTATGTATTCCTCTACCTCTTTAATAGCTAAGATGGCAAACACCACAGTGATCAGGCAGTCTTTTGCAAAGGTTAGCTCAAGTTCCTTAAAAAAGACACCAAAGCCCTCTTGGTTGTTGAGTTTGGAACGGTCTGTCTGTATAGAAGATAATGAATCTCCTCTGTCCTGCCATACGACCATTCCATTCTAATCTATCAGGTATAATAATACTTCTTGTCAAAGAGTACTTCAGTTATAGTGTAGTCAACAGTGCCCATAAGGTCAGGCATTCTGTCTAGAATGACACTAAGTCCGTATCCATTTCCTGACCATAGTGACAGTTACCTAAGTCTAATCGCAGCACATGAAGCATATTGCACTGTTATAACGTCTAGCGGTTTTAAATGTAGTATAACATTTAGTGCCTCCGTTGTTCTAGTTCTCAGCGCATCAGTGATACATATAGCAGCCATTCCCTGAACCATGTTTAGAATGGCCCAGAAGGAGGATATCTGCAGAGCTGTCCGCCAGACGACAATGCCGTACAGTATTATCGGTCTGACTACTGCCGTATATAACCAAAAACTGTACGCGGGTTCTCACTCCAGCATTTTCCTATTGCCCTTTCATAGAAATATAGCGCTACCACAGTCTTTTTTGCTCTTTCAGAAGTTGCGTTTGAAGTTCAACTTCCTGCCTACATGATGTAATAACTAAATATTTTGGGTTTTCAGAAAAGATATCTTCGAAACCCCCAATCAGACTGATGTAATTGTTGGTACTTCCTTTCTCCTGGTGAAACGAAATAGTTCCGTCTTGGTCGGGTCAACACCAAAACCATTATCGGTAGCCCATCTTGCAGTTGTATGACGGGCCTGCTAAATGATGTATCTAAGAGTACTCGGAAATTTCCCTCTAACAGTTTTTCCACGTCATCTGTATGGGCAACAACTCTGATACCCATCATCTCCAGAGAAAGCAGAATATTGTTGATGGTGAGATTCCATAGCAGAGGAAACAGAAGGAGACAGAGTTCCTCTGCTGACATATCTTTGGATGTCAGTTGACCCTAATGTAGCTGAAATGAGTATCTTCATAACAAGTTTATGAATGAACCTACGTATACTGCTATCAACCTAGTACACTAGATCATGCGAGGCTGTTTAGATGGACTTGCCCTTGCTGTAGGCATGCTTTTTATTGGACAGTAGCCTGTGATCAATTTAATTCTAAGGTAACTATCTATTAATATCTTCAGGTTTTTGAGGAGAATTGACGATGGACTGATTAGACGAGTATGGGACAATTTTCACGCCTATGGGATGTAAACAACCTTTGTTTCTCCATTTTGTTGGTATGTAGCAGGGATGTAACGAAAGTGGCTTTAGCGAAAGCGAACATTGAAAAATATTTCTGGCGAATGCGATAGCTAATAATGAAAAATACATTTTTGCGAAAGCAAATCCAATGGCGTGGGTAGCTTTGGAACATACACTAGAAATAAGAAGCGTTGTAACGTGACGATTTTCTACACTACAAAATATACGCACCTAATTTAGAATTTAATTACCCTATGCTAAAAATCTGTCCAAGACCTAAAAATTTGTTTTTTGTGTTGATTGAGAAAAACTATTCCATAAAATCAAAAGATCACAAGTTTTTATTGCAAAGTTTTTTTGTTTCTTTAATTCTAATTTTCGTGGAAGGTACCTTCAGCATTTTGACTATATTTTCTGGAAGTATAAGCCTGAATACGCGTTATATTTAAGGCAATTATGATGGCTATATTAAAAAATTAAAAATGTTGATTTTTCATAAAAAAGAAAATTTCAAAAAATCATGTTTTTATATCATCACTTTTGTGAATCAGTTGCTGCGGGTCAACCTAAGACCATTTATAGCCAGATGATCAATATCCGTCCGTCCACCCGAAATCCTCCGCATTTCTACACATAGTATTAGTTCATTAGTCGCTATTTTCTTGGGCGAAGTTTCCACGCCCCTTGTAGTTCCCACACAAAGGAATCTTTTCGCAAAAAAGTTAACGGCTTATAACTTTGATGTCAATATATGCAAATACGTGGAATTTTGTCCACTGCAATTAGTTTTTTCCCCGGGAACATGAACCCCGCATAACCCGGGAAAATGTCATATTTTTCAATCTCGGGAAATCTGTGCGGGAATTCCCGGGATTTTTGTCTTATATACTTTTTCTTCACATGTTGACAAAACAGCTGTTTTTATTCTAACATTTTGGCTGTATACCTTTGCGTAGTGCAATTTTCAAACAATAATTTAATTTTTCAATGAAAAAGGCAGAAAAGAGGTATTTTTTAATATCTGCTAGCTTTTGTTCAATAGTAATAACACAGCTCAAAAATGTTGTTGCTGCTTCGCAGGGTTTT
Source organism: Eudasyphora cyanicolor (assembly GCA_963930755.1). Lineage (NCBI taxonomy): Eukaryota > Metazoa > Arthropoda > Insecta > Diptera > Muscidae > Eudasyphora > Eudasyphora cyanicolor. Next base: position 67,210,026 of record OZ005738.1, read on the forward strand.
TATCAATTGATTTTAATGTATGGGTTAATACACTTCCCAGCTTATAAGGTGGTGGTTTCTTTGGCTTGGCTATAGTTCTCGCGATAAACCATTATTGAATATAATAATATACAATACATAGAGAGTTTAAACAATACATTTTAGCATAAGTCGAAAATCTCTTATACGAATTGGTTAAATGATCAAAATTAAGTGGCCTCCCTTTTCTTTTAATATCTTTGTTTTATCCGTTCAGCGGTTTCGACGTTATCTTGTCATATATTGCTAAAAAATCATATTTTTTGAGAAAAATTTAACATTTTTGAAATAAAATCTACATTTTATTATTTTATCGCTAAGTATGATAGGTTATGAATAAAATGAGACCAATCCGAAAAAAATAGAGGCATAACTTAAAAAGATTTTGATAATTTCCCAAATCCAGCAACTAATGATATCAAAACATGATACCGAAGGTATTTTAACTTCTACGCTACATTTACGTATAATCGAATAAAATTATTCATCGATTTCCTTCGGAATGGTCTTATTTAGTTCATGCTCGATCAGATTTTACGATAAAATAATATATGTTTAGTTATTTTATTTATTTATAATTCTGCATTTTTCGATGTTTCTATATAAGAATTATTAAAATTTTCTTAAAAAAATAGAATTTTTCGGAATTTCTAGCATCGAAACGTAATTTTAACATAACAATAAATTTTTGTTTTTGCTTTTGATCTCATATACATGCAAACGTTTTTCATCTTAACACACTTGAATTTAATTATGTAAAAAATGTGTAAAAATGTTAATATAAGATTTAAATAAAAAAATAAATAGATTTCTTCTATGTTTAAGTTTGTTTTGAATTTAGAAGAGAAGTCTTCTTTTGCGATTATTTAAAAACATCTATTCTCTTCTAAACTATACTCGTACATATTTATCTTCCAAGGAGTCTAAATTCACAAAAACTTCAAATGTGATTTTATCGAAACTACAAAAAAATTATACACTATTCTTTTATTGAGGGGACGATATAATGCATGTACATGTGTTTAAGTTACTGTGAAATTTAGTATAACTTTTTATATTTAAAATATTTTACAGCTATAAAATTCCGACATATGATAAACTTTCATTGAGCGGTATCCGGTTTCCCGGGAATTGAAAAAGTCCGGGAAATAAAAAACTCTAATGCTTTTATAGTATTTATAGTTCAATGAAAAATAGTCCTTATTACCAAGCCCCCTTTGGTAACTTCCACACAAATTGGCCTTTTTCCACGAAAAGTTATCGGCTTTTAATTTGATTCCAGTGCACAAATACTTGAAATTCTGAAAAACATTGCAAAAAATTATTTTATTCCATTTTTGAAAAGCTAGCATCCTAAAGAAGAAAACAATGCCAACTTTTATAAAAATTTATGGGTAAATGTATACGTTATGATCCATTTTATAAAAGTAAGGATAATGCAAAAAATCATGTTTCTCTTTGTTATTTCGGTCATAACGCCCTCAAAATTTCCTTAAATTTAACGCATATCCCGGCCTACCTAAATATGGTCCAAATACTAAAGCAACGTTCCATGAATATTAGATTTAAAAAACAAACCATACAAATTACACTATCCAACAAAATTTTTCTCGAAGTGCTGTACATATATTTTTATGGTGTAATTTGGAATCCTAAACACGAAAAAAATATGTGGACGACTTATTAGCGATAATGAGAAAGGATGACGTAAAAAACATGTTGGATACACTCAACTCATACAACAGATGTATTCATTTCACAATGGAAAAAGAAACGGGCAACAAGCTACCTTTTTTGGACTCAATGATAATCAGACAAGGAAACGAACTTAAAGTGGAAGACTCACAAACTTTAACTCAAAGCACCCTCGAAGAACGATAATGAACCCGGCGACCAATTTTATATCCAGAGTACTGACCATAGGTGACGAAGAATTTCACGTAGCTAATAAAAAGAGGGAACTATTAAGACGAACAATGACGAAAAAGGATAAGGATGATATCATAGAACCAAAAATATATAAGTCGGTAAATTATATTCCAGGATTGTCCGAAAGATTTAAAAATTCAAACATATATTTTAATTTAACTCGCATTTAAAACACAAAACACTACAAACCAATTATTTAGCAGGACAAAATCCAAATTAAAGACAAAAGGGAAATCAAATTTGGTATATCGGATAAAGTGGACGGTGACGAGTGCGACATATGCCAAAAGGTATATGTGGGGACGACGAAGACAAAATTAAAAACCAGACTATCATTACACAAATCGGACCAAAAGGCTATGGAAAACCCCTTAGAACAGAAGACGGCATTGTCAGCACATTGCACACTCACTGGACATAAATCAAACTTCGATGAAGTAGATGTAACGGGTGGTTCAAGTAGACATACTTTTTTAGCCTTTTTTTGACAGATCACGTGTGAGTCGTGTCATGCTGTCATGTTATTTTTGTTAAGTATTGTTTGGCATTTCATCATGGAAAGACTTACGCCTGAACAACGTTAACAAATCGTTCAACTTTATTACGAAAATTCACGTTCTGTGAGGAATGTGTTTCGTGCACTTCGCTCAACTTATGGTCAACATAATCGGCCTACTGAGCGTACTATTTGCAACACCATCACCCATCTTGAGAGCCAGCATTCATTATTGGATAATATTCGACCGAATAGACCACGTCCAGCGCGCAGTGAAGAAAATGTAGCGGCCGTAGCTGAGAGTGTACACGAAGACCGTGGAGAGTCGATGCGGCGCCGTTCGCAGCAACTGGGACTGACGTATGGAACGACTTGGCATTTTACGTCGAGCTCTTAAATTGAAAGCATACAAAATACAGCTTGTACAAGAACTGATGCCGCCCGACCTTCCCAGGCGACATCGCTTCGCTCTATGGGCTCTTGAAAAGGTCCAAGAAGATCCGCCGTTTTCGAGACAAATTTTGTTCAGCGATGAGGCCCATTTCTGGCTCAATGGATATGTAAACAAGCAAAATTGCCGCATTTGGGACGAAGAGCAACCTGAAGAGATTCAAGAGCTGTCACTTCATCCAGAAAAACAACGGTTTGGTGTGGTTTGTGGGCCGGTGGAATCATCGGTCCACATTTCTTCAAAAATGATGACGGTGAGAACGTAACCGTCAATGTCGACCGTTATCGTGCCATGATAACCGACTATTTAATGCCTGAAATTGAAGCTCGTGATCTCGGCGACATTTGGTTTCAACAAGACGGCACATCGCACACATCGCATCAATCAATGGATTTATTGAGAGAACACTTCGGTGAGCAGACAACTTCACGTTTTGGGCCGGTCGATTGGCCACCAAGATCGTGTGATATCACACCGTTAGACTTTTTCCTGTGGGGATATGTAAAGTCTAAAGTTTATGCGGACAAACCCGCTTCAATTCAGGCCTTAGAGCAAAACATCACGCGTGTCATTCGCCAGGGACCAGTCGAAATGCTCGAACGAGTCATCAAAAATTGGACTCATCGGGTGGTCCATCTGAGACGTAGCCGCGGCTAACATTTGATAGACATAATCTTAAAAAAATAAATGCCAAAGAATGTTCTTTCAAATGATAATAAACATTCCCCATTCAATTTGAATTTTCTGTGTTTTTTTCTTTAAAAATGTAGGGAACCTCGAAATGGATCACGCTATATTAGTACAAGAGAAAAACCTATACAGACGATACAGTGTGTATATTACTGTGGAGATATGTATTATTCATAACAAATATACAAAGAGATAAGAGACTTAATTAAAGGGTGTTTAAATTGTAAGGGCCGTTGTTGAATGTGAACCACACCTAAATGTCAAGTTTTTTTCTGCATTTCATTTAACATTTCTCAATTTCAGACTAACTCAATTTGAACCAAATTCAATTTGAGATACACAATCGAGCAACGCGTTAAAGTTTTTTAAGCCTTTTGCGAAAATGGTCGTTCAAATCAAAATGCATTTCGTGCACTTCGTGATGTTTTTTTGATCAGCATAATCGACCAAATGTGTCCACAATCGGGAGAATTGTGCGCAAATTTCAGCAAACCGGGTCTGTAGGAGATGTGAAAACACCTGTGCATGCTCGCCCAGTTCGTTTGGTGCGGCTTATGGGCTTGCGACGTCATCGGCCATATTTCTTCGAAATGAGGCCGGTCAGGCAGTTACTGTGAATGGTGTTCGCTATCGTGAGAGGATAACGAACTTTTTATGGCCCGAATTGGAAGATATGGATGTGGACAATATGTGGTTTCAACAGGACGGTGCCACTTGCCACACAGCTAACGAAACAATGGCTCTTTTGCGCAACAAATTGAATGGCCGTGTTATCTCACGTCGTGGCGATGTCAATTGGCCGCCAAGATCATGTGATTTGACACCGTTGGACTTCTTTCTTTGGGGTTATTTGAAAGATAAGGTGTACGTTGATAAACTAGCAACAATTCAAGAGCTAAAAGATGAGATAATTTGGCACATTAACTGCATAGAACCTCAATTATGCCTCAGCGTCATCGAAAATTTGGACCATCGGATGGAGGTGTGCCGCCGTGGTCGCGGCGTTCCATACATAATTGAACCATACCAATATTATCATAATAAAAAGAAATGGCAATAATTTCCTAAATAATTTGTGTTTTATTCAAACATCGGCCCTTAACACTTAACCACCCGTTACAAGACAGGCATACACAAATGCTCCCAAATGTATCGACATATTATTAACAAACACGGACGGAACAAATGTTAGTTGACAGATAAACTTCACCGAAGAAAGTCAAAATTCAAATATCGAAATTGTTTGTAAATGTATGTAAAATATCAATGTTAAATAATTGTGTGTTTTACTTGTGTTTTCGTGTTTTTGTATTAGATTCCTTGATGATGACTAACGAAGTTAGTCAAAATATTGGAGAATCGATTTAATTACATAAAGGACCTCAAGCCGAACAATAACAAAAAACTGGTCAACTATTAAAAACATTGGGTATTTCTAAGTGGTGTCAGGTTAGCAACACCCTACCCCATGACATGAAAACGGGAGCTGCTAGGCAAAAACCGACTGCAGATTCGTATTCAAGAGGTCGAATTTGTAACAGCTTTTTGAACTGTAAATTCGGCACCAAAATGTGTGTTTAGCTGCGTAATATTAAAATATTAATTTTTTTTAATTCGAATTTTTAATGGATTTTTCCTTTAGTATTTGGTTCATATTTTTTGAAGTATAAATCCGATAGAACCGAAATTTCTTTTAAATTGAAGGAAATGATCAGGACTACAGGTATTACGAGTATTATCGCATATGAAAAGAAGTTTTGTAGCTATCGATAAAACTATTAGAAAAAAATTGATTCTTTGTTAAAAAATCGATATTTAACATCGGAGGAAATTGCAGCATGGAGGTCACTAAAGCTTGTAGTTTAAAATTGCCTTGGATCCAATAAAAGCACGCAATATGAAACAATGATCAATGATTTGTTAAAAAATTATGAAAAAATTGGTAAGAAAATGTTTTTATATATTTATATATTCATCTAACCTATATTTATTCTTGTAACTTATTTTTCGCTTTATATATTCCAACAGGTGTAAGTAAACATGTCCCTCAAAATTCATTTCTTTCATTCTCATTTAAACTTTTTCCCCGAAAATCTTGCCGACGTAAGTGATGAACATGGCGAAAGGTTTCACCAAGAAATTAAGTCCATCGAGCGGCGGTACCAAGGACACTGGAATGATAGAATGATGGGCGATTATATTTGGTTCCTCATTAGAGAAACCGATTCCGAAATCTACAAGCGCCAAAAAAGAAGACGATCCCTTCTAATTAAGCATCTACATATAATAAATAAGTAAATGTACAAATGTAAATAAACAAAATGTTAATGAAAGTACCAAATAAAAACATAGTTTAAACAAAAATTTAAAAAACGCGATTTTTATAAAATTCTCTTACTTCTACAAAAAGTGATATATCCAAAGATTTTCTTCAAATAAGCCTTTTTTTTCGTTAGATTTCTAGCTATCAGAAAAAAGACAATTTTTTACAATTTTCTTTCTATTTTTTTCAAATTTTTTTATCGACAGCTACTAAACTACAGTTTGTACGTGAAAATTCACAACACTTGTAGCCCTGATCATTTCCCTCAATTTAAAGGCAATGGGTCACTCGGATTTTTACTTAAAAAAATATGGTCCAAATACTAAAAGTATTCTCCATAAAAATTTGAATTTTAAAGAAAATTAAAAAAAAAAAAATAAAAAAAAACGTTTTTTGTTTCGGTTTCATAAAATAGTATGCCTCAATCTATACAAAAAAATTTGTCTGTTGCATGGAGTTATTTTTAACATTATTTTTTTATGTTTAGGACACAAAATTACACCAGGAAATGTTATAAACAGCACTTCGACAAAATTTTTGAGAAATAGTGTTATTACGTACGGTACGTAGCAACCTGTTAACCAGCCCAAAAATGCTTTCTTCATATCAAGATAAACACTTCAGTGCTACGTATGTATGTAGTTTCCAAAACCTTTTTTGTTTGAGCAATCTGTTCCATCAGTGTAGTTGTTGTTGTCATGGCCCTAACCAAGTGTATTCCGTTTAAAAGTCATTGCCCTACGGAAGGATTGTTTAGAATTTGAAAATTGTGCAGTTAAACAAAAGACAGTTGAAAATGGTAAGTGCAAACCGCCAACATTGTTTGCTTTTTGCAAAATCTAATTAAATGGTGGCCGTGCGTACACCTGTACGCATACAAATATATATATACGCACGTGGGTAAATCTATATGAATGCATGAACATTAGGTCGTACTTAACTTGTAGCGTTAGATTTTTACTATTAACAGAATAATGGGAAAAGGCGAATAGATTATTGAAAAAAACATAACGTTCTTTCTTCAAGAACAGTCTCTGGGAAGTTCTCTTTAAGATGAATATAAATATGTTTTGCTTTTTTTAATAACTTCTTCTATAATTGCAAAATACAATAAACTCGTGTACATACTTTTCCCCACACAAAAAATTACAAAAAATCAATTTTTTTTTGGAAAAAATAATTTCAATTTGCTATAACTTTTGTCTTATTGGGTATATCGGATCTAATTTTGTTTTCATCATATTTATACCCTCACTTTAGTGATGCGAGGGTATATGTATATCATTTGCTACGGCCAAAAGTGTAACACATCGAAGGAGTGATCTAAAACCTTAAGTATGTTCGGCGGATATTAGTTTTGGGTCATTTTAAGTCGAATGAGAAATGTCCGTCCGTCCGTCTGTCCGTCTGTCTGTCTGCTGGCTGGTGCGCACGATAACTCTCGAAATGAGTAACCGATTGACTTAAAATTTGGTATGTGGTAATATTTTTTTCTATCTATGGCTAAGTTCGATGTTGGGTCATATTGGTCTACTCCTTCTAGTACCTCCCCCACAAAGGGTTAACATGTTGTGAAATATTGATTCTTTAATAACTGCTATACTTCTTACTCGAATCTTCTGAAATTCCACACATAGTATTAGTTTATTAGTCGCTATGAACTCGAGAAAAATGGGCGAAGTTGCCCGGCACCTTTTGGTACCTCCCACACAAATGCACCATTTTGCACCAAAAGTTAACAGCCTATAACATTAATACAAGTGTATAAAAATACTTGAAATTTTGTACAATATAATGCTTTTATAGTGCCTATAGCCCTGTGAAAGATGGGCGTTATCACCCCGCCCCTTTTTGTACCTCCCACACAAAATGGCCAAATAATACCACAATTAAATGTCTCATAGCGTTAATATACCAGTGCACATAATCTTTTATTATTCGGCACAGTGCAATGTATTTTAAGTATCTACCGTTCAGCGAAAAATATGTGCATTTGTTAAACCCGTTCTGGTACCTCCCATACAAACTGACAGAAATAATTCGTGGAATATTCAATATTACATTACTCACAAAGTGAGGGTATGTATGTATACCTTAGTCGGTTTACCCGACTGAAACTTTCTTACTTGTTGTTTTCTTCTGTTGCCAATTAAGGAATGTTGATGTGAAAGTATTCGGTGCGTATTTTACTCGTACTCCGATATTCACCAAATACTAGGCAACATCGAGAAAAAATAAACAATTCAATTTTCAATTGCAGATATCTCGGTAACTATACGAGATAACGCTTTGTTGTAAAAAGTTTTTGTAGAACACGGTTAGTACATTTTATGAATCAGACGAAAAAGTCAAAAGTAACACGAGTTTAAAGATTTCGTTCACCCAGGGTTTGCCGGAGCCATATCACGGCTGAATATATTGGCAAATATCAAAATTTTTTAATTTTGGAGTAAACAATTTTTCAATATTTTTATTGCGAGCAAACAACTGCTTTGACAAAAGACGAAGATACAAATATAAATAAAAATATGGCGAATCAAAACAATCTTTAATTGAAAAATTATATAATATTATATCAAATACCGCAAAATATAAAAATTGGAAAAAAATAAATAAAATGTTCACGATTACTTTTAGATGTAATTACAAGTGGACCGCATGCCAAAAACCACATTACTGTACACGCTGAAAAAAAATCGCTTCTGTAGTATATTGTCCCAAACATATTCGGCTTGAAACATATATATGTTTAGGGTAGACTCTAAGCATGTAATATTTGGTACATACAAAAATTGTGTATTTGGGAAGATGTTGTTCTAAACAAATATTTGTTTACATCCCAATGTGACTGCTATTTGTGAAACAAATATTTATTTGCATTTAAATATTCATAAAATACATAAATTGTGTCAAATTTTTCAGTAATTCAAAGTTAAATTTTTAATGTTCGTAAAAAAAATAATAATTGAAATCATATAATCTTGGGTCAATATAAAGTACTTAGAGAATTGACAACTAATGATGGCTTGGAATACTCAGAAATTTTAAATGATTTATTTAAAACAGAAGGTAATGCTGCATATGGTATCATAACTGGTACAATTCGAAATAAAGGAAAAATTGAAACTGAAATTTGAAAAACTCAGCAAAAGTTTTGGAAATCTTTTTTAAACAAAATATATTTGGAAAAATTCCTAAATAATAATTTTATTTGTATTTAAACACATATTTTATTTGAGAAATTTAGTTTGCAAATATAATTTGTTGTAATATATTAATATATGCGTTCCAAATATATTTTATTGATTTTCAAATAAAATTTATTTGCTAAGAAATATAAAATATTTAAAAATTTGTGTTCCAAATATATTTTCTTTCGATTCAAACATATCAAAAAATGCGATTTTGCCCCGTGTACCCGAAGAGTTGAGTAACCCCCAACGAAACGAATCATGCATTGGTTGCAGTTGGATTTCAAAGTCGTTTTCTTTTTCACTTGACTATTCAAAATACCTTCTTTCAATTAGAAGCAACTCTTTGATCTTCAGCTCAACTCCACAGTGAGAAAACCACACGCTGAAAAAAAATCGCTTCTGTAGTATATTGTTCCAAACATATTCTGCTGGAAACATACATATGTTTAGGGTACATGCCAAATATATAATATTTGACACTGACAAATATTATATGTTTGTGAGAATGTTGTTCTAAACAAAATAATGTTTTCATCCTAATATTTTTTTATTTGGAAATAATATTTCCAAAACAATGTTTAACTTGTATTTAAGAATTTTGGCAATTTTAGAAATTTAAGGTTTATTTTTTAGAAATTTTATATGTTTGAAAAATTTAAATCGTATAATATTGGGTTACGACAAATAGCATTAATGGATTGACAATTGGACTATTTATAAATTTAAAATTAGTGCTGTAAAACAAAAGAAAATGCTGCTTAGGACAATTTTTACCTATAAAGTATAACACAAAATCTAGGAAAAAATAAAATTAAAAATTGCCAAAGTCAACAAAGTTTTAATATTTTTTTAAATATAATGTATTTGGATAAATTCTTAAACAAAATCATTGTTTGTTTGTAAACACATATTTTATTTGTTACAATAAGTTCGCAAATATATTTTGTTGTAATATATTAATATATGCGTTCCAAACAAAATTTCTTGATTTTCAAATAAAATATATTTGTTCAAAAATATATAATATTTAAACATTTTGGTTCCAAGTATATTTTCTTTGAATTCAAACATATCAAAAATGGCGATTTTCCTCCGTGCATAAAATAAACAATTTATTTCATTTAATAAAACAATAAAAAAAATTAATTAAAGAAAAAACAAACTTGGATAAAAATTAAAGTTTATATTTGTATATCAGATTTAGAATCGACAAATACTGCCGTTTTTGGATTGGCTCAATATTACTTTCAAATTAAAAAGTGGCAACCAACATATACATATTTAACTCAAGGTAAAAAAGTTTGGATTTTTGCCCACACGCTGAAAAAAAATAGCTTCTGTAGTATATTGTCCCAAACATATACGGCTTGAAACATATATGTGTTTAGGATACACTCTAAACACATAATTTTCAGCACACACAAAAAGTACATATTTGGGCAGATGTTGTTCTACACAAGTTTTTGTTTACATCCCACTATGTTTTGATTTGGGACTATTATTTCCGAAACAAATATTTACTTGCATTTAAGTATTCAGAAAATACCTAAATTGTGTTAAATTTTACAGTAATTCAATGTTACAATTTTAATGTTTGTAAAAATAATAAATAATAATAATTGAAATCGTATAATATTGGATCAATATAAATTACTTGGACGAATGACAACTAATGATGACTTGGTATACACAGACATTTTAAATGATTGATTTAAAGCAGAAGTTAATGCTGCATATGGTATCATAACTGGGAGGTACAATTTGAATCCAAGGAAAAACTAAAACTGAAAATCGATAAAGTCTACAAAAGTTTTGGTCTTTTTTTTTAATAAATATATTTAGAAAAATTCCTAAACAATATTTTTTTGTAAATAAACACATATTTTATTTGAGAAATTTAGTTTACAAATATATTTTGTTGTAATATATTAATATATGCGTTCCAAATATATTTTATTGATTTTCAAATAAAATTAATTTGCTAAGAAATATATAATATTTAAAAATTTGTGTTCCAAATATATTTTCTTTCGGTTCAAACATATCAAAAAAGGCGATTTTGGCCCGTGCATATGTTATTGAAGCCCCTCTCTAAATATATCAATAATGTTGACTGGATCATGTAGGGCGGATTCGGTGGATTTGCCATTGCTAAAGATAATGCTGTTAATTGAGCAGCCTGTGATACATTTCATTCCTGAGATTTAATCATTTCAAGGATTTGACGATAAATGAAAATGGACAAATGGACCGAAAATCCTTAGGTCCTGTATGATCAGGGTTACCATAAACATTTTTCGGAAAGGAGGACATTTGTTCCAGAAAAGGAGGACACTTGTGACATTTACAAAGAGCCCATGGAATCTTCGGAGGACATTTCTTAAAATAAAAAACTAGCTGTAATTGGAAAAACAACATGTTGTTTGATCAAAAATTATTTTTTTTAAAAAAGGTCATAGTCCTAAAGATATACATGTAGTATATATTGCAAATTTTAACAGTAAATTTTGTAAATGTGTAAAATGGGACTCTTAGAATGCAAAAAACACAACATTCGTACTAAAACATACTCGTATTAATTATAATATTCACCGGTGAGATCAATTTAATAATTCAGTATACGTTTGTTAGCTGAGGAAGATATCTGCTTTGATGACAAATACTTATAAAATTCTACAAAGGAGTACTGCCCTCCTAAGAAAGAACTTCACATCTCCATTTTAGTAGTTTTGAGATACTAATGTTTTAGGTTAGGGACCTAAATTGGTCTATTTGATCTGGTAAAACCGGCCGCCACCCTAACCTAAACATGAAGTCGCAAAAGTTAAAAAACTTTAAAGCAAAATGTCTCAAAATAAAATTTAATGCAAATTCAGATTTTGTGGAATCAATTTGTAGACGGTTGCTTTCATCTGTCCATTGAGCGTTAATCACTGCTGTTTGGGCTAGTATACCGAAAAAACTAACAAATTTTCAGTAGTTGAATGTATACTTCAGCTTTAGGTTCATTATTGGTGAAAAAGTCCACCCAAAACTACCATTGGTCGAACTATAAAAATATATTTGAAGCAGTAACAAAAGGAGGACAAATCCCACATTTTTTAAAAAGGAGGGAGGACAATGGTAAAAAAAAGGAGGACATGTCCTCTGAAAGGAGGACATATGGTAACCCCGTGTATGATACAGGTCCTGTTTTTGCTGCTTTTGTAATGAATACCACCTTAGTTTCTCTCCATTGTTAATTTTTTCCGCTTCTAATTCTGACCTTTAGTGGTATTTGATAATATAATTATACATATAGTACATTTTAGAAAATATAATACAGCTTTTTCAACCACTTTTAGTTAAATCGACCGCTTTTCGTTTAAGAAATACGAACGCTATAACTGAGTTCGGATTACGATTGTGTCATTAATTGTGCCCCTGACTGTACATTAGTAGGTGTCGGTCCCCACACACAAGAAAAAAGTTGAGGTGGACACCACGTTCGTTTAAGAATTATTCAAAGACAATTTCGGAACAACAACATTTTTTTAATACATGCACCCTACATACGGCCCAAATAGGTTTTTTTTGTAGCGCTGTTATTTGGTATCCTATCGGAACAAACGGCATACCGTTGTTCGTGGTTTGTCAATGGCTCCATTTTTACCTTTGATCTCTTTTGACTCCGAAGTACATTTTGACTGTTGACTTCATGTATTTCGTTTCCTGTATCCATATCATGCCTATTTCTCATTACGACCATAAAGACTCCTAAAAGCCATTAAACTTTTGTCTTAACAACACTTATTTTTATTCATCAACAAAAAAGTTATGTAGGTTTCGAAAAAATAGGTCACCCTACTTCTCTTTCAATTAATTTTTAGTACTGTGTTGTCAATTGGCGTCCTGTCGAAACGAAACGCATACCGTTGTTCATGGCTCCATTTAGACTTTTGAACACTTTTGAGTCCGAAGTCAATGTTTACGGTTGACTTCCAGTAATTCGTTTCCTGTATCCATATGATGTCTATTTTTTCGACCCATGCTACTGTATGTACATTGTATGTAATTTGTTTTTTTTTTGTTAGCACTCATTTTTCAATTCGTTCTAATTCACTGTAATATAACCTATTTTAAACCATAGCTTTAGTTCTAATTCATCCACCCCCCAAAAAAATTTAAAAGATAATAATGTTGTTTATTGGTTGTAGTCTAATTATAAATCATTTTCGTTTCATTTACAATGAACTTTTTCAATGGAAGTTTGTAGTAAATTCATGTTTTTTTTATTCGACCAGATTGCATCTGGCAACCCAATAAACCGTAAACTCTCGCTTACACCCAAACAAACGCACACAGGAGAGCTGGTATTTTTCAGTACAATAGTACTCAGTACTCATACGTTCATATAACTGTGAAAGTGTTTATGGCATTCCGATAGACATCCCGAGAACAGACGAATTTGTGTGTGAGTGGCTGTGTGAGAGAGTGCATGCACGGACGTGTTGAACACACAGGAACGACACAAGTGTCCTAAACTCGAAACCAACAGATTTACACATACCGACACACACATTCACGAGCCAATGTGGTAACTCATTTGCTCATATGAGTGTGTGTGTGTGATTCGGGGGAAGTGTGGGTCTAAGTGCAGTGCTGCGCAAAGTATGCAATTAATTTATGAATTGTAGAATTTTATTCAAAGGCTCATGTACCGTCCGACACCCAATAAAATACATACAAACATATGTACATACATATGTGATGAAAATATATTTACAATGGGAAGGACGTCAGAAATTCCTACCGTTCTTACCGAGTTTTGTATAGAGGTTGTATCGGATACAAAGTTTTAATATAGATGCCAGACAAAGGTCTTCCCAATTTTGCCAAACTCGGATATACACTGTATGTCAAGAAGGCGTTAAGACATTCGATTTTTTCAGTGTAGAAAATAAGATTTTATATCTAGGGTGATCCATTCGAGGTTCCATACTTTTGTAAAGAAAAAAACACAGAAAATTCAAATTGAATGGGGAATGTTTATTATCACTTGAAAGAACATTCTTTGGCATTTATTTTTTGAAGATTATGTTTATCAAATGTTGGCCGCGGCTACGTCTCAGATGGTTCATCCGTTGAGTCCAATTTTCGATGACTCGTTCGAGCATTTCGACTGGTAACTGGCGAATGCCACGCGTGAAGTTTTGCTCCAAGGCCTCAATCGAAGCGGGTTTGTCCGCATAAACTTTAGACTTTACATATCACCACGGGAAAAAGTCTAAGGATGTGATATCACACGATCTTGGTGGCCAATCGACCGGCCAAAAACGTGAAATTATCTGCTCACCGAAGTGTTCTCTCAATGAATCCATTGATTGATGCGATGTGTGGGAAGTGGCGCTGTCTTGTTGAAACCAAATGTCGCCGAGATCACGAGCTTCAATTTCAGGCATCAAATAGTCGGTTATCATGGCACGATAACGGTCGCCATTGACGGTTAAGTTCTCACCGGCATCATTTTTAAAGAAATATGGACCGATGATTCCACCAGCCCACAAACCATACCAAACCGTTGTTTTTTTCTGGAGGAAGTGGCAGCCCTTGAATCTCTTCAGGTTGCTCTTCGTCCCAAATGCCGCAATTTTGCTTGTTTACATACCCATTGAGCCAGAAATGGGCCTCATCGCTGAACAAAATTTGTCTCGAAAACGTCGGATCTTCTTGGAACTTTTTAAGAGCCCATAGAGCGAAGCGATGTCGTTTGGGAAGGTCGGGCGGCTTCAGTTCTTGCGCAAGCCGTATTTTGTATGCTTTCAATTTAAGATCTCGACGTAAAATACGCCAAGTCGTTTCATACGTCAGTCCGAGTTGCTGCGAACGGCGCCGAATCGACTCTCCACGGTCTTCGTGTACACTCTCAGCTACGGCCGCTAAATTTTCTTCACTGCGTGCTGGACGTGGTCTATTCGGTCGAATATTATCCAATAATGAATGCTGGGTCTCAAGATGGTTGATGGTGTTGCGAATAGTACACTCAGTAGGCCGATTATATTGACCATAAGTACACGAAACACGTTCCTCACAGAACGAGATTTTCATAATAAAGTTGAACGATTTGTAAACGTTGTTCTGGCGTAAGTCTTTCCATGATGAAATGCCAAACAATACTTAACAAAAATAACATGACAGTATGACATGACTCACACGTGATCTGTAAAAAAAAGGCTATTGAAAAAAGTATCTCTACTTGGATCACCCGTTATATCCAAGATTTTGAGGCAGCGAATTTGAAACCAAAACCAACATGAAACCAAAATATTTTCGAAAAGATAGTGTCAGTAAAATCGCTGTAACTTTTTACACGACGCGATCTACCAAAATGTTTTTTCTGATTATGGTGTACGTCAAAATAGGGCGCACTCCACATATAAAATATTTTAAATCACTGCTCCAAAAAGTGATATTTTGGCATGTGCAAAAATATATTTTGCAATATTTTCCATATCGTCAGTATTCAACAAAAGTTATTGATTTATCTAGATGTTAGTTGTTACTTATTTCGTTCCTAACTGCAAGGTTCCAGATTAATCGGTTCAATTTCTTTTAGAGCAAATAGCAATTTGTATCCCATCACCTAACAGGGAGTAGGGTGTATATCATTTGCTATGAGCCAAAAGTGTAACACATCAAAGGAGTGACTTAGGACCCCAAGTATGTTCGGCCGAAATCCATTTTAGAGCATTTTAAGTCAATGTCTGTCTGACTATCTATCAGTCTGTCTGTCTGGATCACACGATAACTCTCGAAAGGAATGACAGATTGACTTCAAATTTGGTACCTGATAGAATTTTTTTTATCTCAGGCTATGTTCGAATATGGACCATATTAGTCCTCTTCTTCTAGTACCTCCCTCACAAACGGTTAAAATTTAGTGAAATGTTGATTCACTAATAACTTCTATACTACTTATCCGAATCATCTGTAATTCCTCACATAGTAATAGTTTATCCATCGCTATCATCTTGAGAAAAATGGGCGAAGTGGCCCCGCCCCTTTTGATACCTCCCACACAAAGGTACGATTTTGTATAAAAAGTTTACTGCTAATAACTTTTAAACCAGTGCATACAAATGCTTGAAAATTTGTGCAGTATAATGCTTCTAAAGTATCTTTAGTCTGGTAAAAGATTAGCGTTATTGCCACATCACGTTTGGTACCTCCCACACAAAGATACGATTTTTTACAAAAAAAATAACTGCTAATAACTACACTGGTATTAAGTGCATATAAATACTTAAAATTTTGTTCAGTGTAATGCTTTTATAGTACCTATAGTCCGGTAAAAAAAAGGGCTTTATTGCCACACCACATTTGGTACCTCGCACACAAAATCGGTAAATCACACAAAAATTGAATGGCTTGTAGCGTAAATACCATTGCACATAAACGCTTACAATTACAATTGTGGAATTATTTATATTTACAGATATAATAACGTTAGAATTACCCTCGATTTCTGGTGTTTAGACGTACAAATTTCAAAAAATTATTGAGTTATATAATTTTTAAAGATTTGAAAACATTTTTTTAATTTTCGATCCTTTCCGATCTTTTCTGGATAGACCACAAAATTTGCTATTTGATGAAAAAAGTTGCTTGGCGTTCTGTTAGGCGTTAAATGTCCTTTTTGGAATCAGACGAAAAAGACGAAGGTTACACGCACTTCAACATTTTGTTCACCTGAGGTGGCCAATAATTAACAAAGTTATAAACGTTTAAGTGCGCAAAGCAAGAAAATCGAACAAACGTTGTTTTACTCGCCAAGACCTACATGAAAAATATTACCGCGGTTTTAGGACTGTCGCACTGTGTTATTCAATCGCAAAATTTCGCCATAAAAAAAGGCGACGAAATCCCAAAAATTTACCAAAGCGCCCTCTGGCGGAACTCAAAAATAAAAATTAATATCAATTAGTAAGTAGAGTTGTGTAGTTCGTGAACGAACTAGTTCAATTGAACGGGTCACTATACTGAACTGAACGAACTAGTTCACACTACTCGTTAATTTCAGCTCAGTAGTTCACTATGTTTTTTCTTCAACCATATCATTTCGTTTTCTCTTCTCTGCTGTTTTGATCATCATCAATGTATGATTCAACCTATACAAACGCCTTTGTATTAGTTTTCCAAATCCTCCATTCATATTCCATTCAGATTCCTTTAATAGCGGCTTATTTGAACTGGTGATCTACTGAACGAAATGAACTGTTTAAGTAAAGTGATCTGGTGAGCTAAAGAGCTGGTGTGCTACAGTGAGCTGTTGAACTAAATGAACGAACTAGTTCACTCAATTGAACTGAACTAAAAAGAACTATAGTGCCCAACTCTACCAGTAAGGAAAGGCTAAAGTCGGGCGGGGCCGACTAAATAATACCCTACACCACTCTCGTAATGTTGAATAACTCTGAAATATAAATTTTGTAATTCATGTATAAATTGTTTATTCTAAATTTCAAAATGATTGGATGTAAAATACAGCTTCTACAGGACTAAAGAGCAAAATCGGACGAAAGATATATATGGGAGCTATATCTAAATCTGAACCGATTTCAACCAAATTCAATAGGGATCTTTACAGCTGCGAAATACTCTAAAGTGCAAAATTTCAGAACGATCGGAGTGAAATTGCGACCTGTAGTCGACGAACAACTTTACATGGACAGACGGACAGACGGCGGACAGACATGGTTAAATCGACTCAGCTAGTGATTCTGATATACTTATAGGTGGGTATACTTTAAGGTGGGTCTAGCTGTGTTATTTTCAGGTGTTACAAACATCTGCCGTGAAACAAACTTATAATACCCTGTAGCACAGTGTGGTGTAGGGTATAAAAATGGATTCCTCGACCCAAAAACGCATCATTTACTCATTTGGGTAGAGGAAATAACATGATTTGCCTCTATACTTGTTCATTGTATGAGCACAATAAAGTCAGCTTCTAAAAACCTTCTTTGGAATACTGAACCGTATTGTTAGTTATTTTCAAAGAGTTTAAAAACTATGGGTTTTGTTTAGTTTATTGAAAGATTTCAAAATTAAGTGTTCTTTTCAGTTTAGATAAATAATTAAATTATCAGATATTAAGTGTTAAATCTTATCATTTCAAATATAAATCGATTCAAGGCTTTTACTGTCCGAGCATAAAAAATAATTAAGTTTATTATGACCCCTTAGTTATATATACAAAAAAATTTAATTTAATTAACTAAAGTAGAGCTGCGCTTGTTTAAAACATATTCTTTATAAATTTAATGCGATGTTTCATGCATTACGAGTAGCTTTTAATTAAAACATCGCATAATGAATGGGCGAATGGTCGCCCGACAGTGATTACAAACTTCTCATGAACTATCGCAAAATTACATTCCAGATTTTGCGTTTTGTCACATTATGTGAGGTATTACATCCTTTTGCATGTATTTTAGTTCTCTCCTTCCATTTCCCCCCATCCTTTTGCCCAACACACGTACGAATGTGCAATAGAGCGGCCCTAAAAAATTTTTCTCCGTAAAAATTTTGCACGTCCTAGAATAGTTATATTTCCATGGACATGGACATTATGTCCCTGATGACATATCCCCAAAATAAATATAATTGCAATTTCAGTAAAATTGGGTGATGACAAATATTGAATGAAGGTTGATACTGAGAAGGACTATGTTCACGGTAATTCCATCTGCAAAATGTGTATTTAAACAAGTAAGAAAGTTTCAGTCGGGTAAACCGACTAAGGTATACCCTCACTTTGTGAGTAATGAAATATTGAATATAACACAAATTATTCAGTCAATTTTTGTGGGAGGTACCAGAAGGGGTTTAAGAAATACACCTATATTTCGCTGAACAGTAGATACTTTAAATTAGGGATGTAACGAAAGTGGCTTTAGCGAAAGCGAATATTGAAATATATTTCTTGCGAATTCGAATGCGAAAGCGAATAGTGAAATATGCATTTTTGAGAAAGCGAATGCGAATGCGAATAATAGTTTGAGCCTTTAGTACCAACAAATTTAAGGAACTGAATTGATACTTTTCCAGGATATTCAAGTATTAAGACTGTTTTCCATAGTTTTACCTCCTGTTACCACAAGCACACACATATCTTCAAATTGTGTGAAGGGAATAAGGAGATTTAACACTTTAATAAATGGAAGCGAATACTGAAATATATTTTTGAGAAAGCGAATGCGAAAGCGAATAATCCAAAGTTGGTTTTTGCGAATGCGAAAGCGAATTTTAAAATGATGCGAATAATTCGCGTTCGCATATGCGAATGCGAATATTCGTTACATCCCTACTTTAAATACATTGCACTGTGCCGAATTGTAACCGTTTATATGGACTGGTATATTAACGTTGAGATATTAAATTGTGGTATAATTTGGCCATTTTGTGTGGGAGGTACAAAAAGGGCGTGGTGATAACGCTCATTTTTCACTGGACTATAGGCATTATAAAAGCATTACACTGTACAAAATTTCAAGTAATTGTATACACTGATATTAATGTTATAAACTGTTAACTTTTGGTGCAAAATGGTACCTTTGTGTGGGAGGTACCACAAGGGGCGCGGCAATAACGCCCATTTTTCACTGGACTGTAGACACTATAAAAGCATTATACTGTACAAAATTTCAAGTATTTCTAAACACTGGTATTAATGTTATAAGCTTTTAACTTTTAGTGCAAAATGGTGCATTTGTGTGGGAGGTACCAAAAGGGGCGTGGCAATTTCGCCCATTTTCCCCGAGTTGATAGCGACTAACAAACTAATACTATGTGTGGAATTTCAGAAGATTCGAATACGTATAATAGCAGTTATTAAAGAATCAACATTTCACAACATTTTAACCCTTTATGGGGGAGGTACCAGAAGGAGTGGACCAATATGGCCCATCTTCGAACTTAGCCGGAGATAGAAAAAAATATTACCACATACGAAATTTTAAGTCAATCGGTTACTTCTTTCGAGAGTTATCGTGCGCACCAGCCAGCAGACACACAGACAGACAGACAGACGGACGGACATTGCTCATTCGACTTAAAATGACCCAAAACGGATTTCCGCCAAACATACTTGGGGTCTTAGGTCACTCCTTCGATGTGTTACACTTTTTTCCGTAGCAAATGATATATACCCTCGTCACACTAAAGTGAGGGTATAAACATGTAATCGTATTCATGATTGTCGTGTTCATAAAATTCTCACAACAACAATAATCATGATTACCATATGTTATACGAAAATTATTGCGGTGGCCATAGTCCTTCTCCGCGGAAAGATTTCATACCTTTCATGTACTCGTATTATGTTTATTTTAACTAATTAAAATCTTCACCGTTTCCAGCAAAAATTTAGAACCACTCTAATGTTTAGCATTGGAAGCTCTTGAATACTTATGCATGCATGAGTGTGTGTGTGTATGTGTGTAAATATTTCGAACCCGTATATATTCGTTTGGTGCTTTTTCAACAATATTGTAATTGAGCACCGACATTACTGAGAGCGTATAAATTCATTAAAAACACAATTTACAAATTCAACAACAATTATTCCGGCCCACACGCCGCCCAACGGTGGCGGATCAGCAACATTCTTTTTATAATATGGGAGCCCATATATCGCACTAAAATGAAATAAGTAAGATGTGGTCTAAGGAAAATTTAATTTAATCATGTTTACTTTAATTATATGATCTTTAAAATTGTATCCTCGATTAAAACAACTTACTCTGCATAATTTCGACCCGCTTAATCGAATGAAATTAGAATTTTTTCCTGTGGCATTACATTTTCGAGATATTTAGCCACAACGTTTGCTGGGTAAACAAAGAGGTTGGAAAATTCAGATACAATTACAAAAGGATTCGGAAAACTTTTTTCAAGATATATTTCTCCCAAAGCTCCTGACATCTCCGCTCATCTCGTTACCGCTGAAATCCCTCTCCAAAAATAATAATATAACAAAACTCGATGGATTTGTTGGGTGATGTATTCGACAAGAAGATTCCTTGCAAAAATGATTACACCGATCGACACAATTTTTGGGTTTGACTTCTAAGCAGAAAAAGATATTTCAGCTGGATTTTTTTAATTTTATCAATTCCAATCATCCATACATTTTACAGTTACTAATGCCAGAAATATTATAATTGTTTGCAAACGCTGTAATGAATCTCAAAATTCAAAGGTTTGCAATCAATTTGGAAGTAGAAGAACGCTCTTTATATTTCGTAGATTGTTCTGTAAGTAGATATGCCAATTCTATTTTTTGTGTTCTATTTATTCTAAATATTTTGTGGAAAAATAAGACGGAAAATATTCCAATAATTGGAATAATTGGAAGTCTTATAGCGGTGCAAATATAATGTGACATAAAACATGAACATGACATAAACAATCCGTTTCAAATCACTGCGAGGCATACAAATTAAATTTGGTAATTGTTGACTCCTATTCGAACATACACTCAGCATCAACATTTTTCAATGCTGTACAGGTTGTATATTTATTTTCTAAACCTGGACATCATATTGATTTCAAAAGAATAAGCATTAGTTGAAAGCCAATATGAAGATTTGCCTGATGATACGATAACATTTTAATATTGGAGAACAGATTTAAGTTTTCCACTAGCGAAAGCAGTCTATTAATTGGTAAAGCTTTGAATGGAAGTTCTGAATTTATTGATGATTATAGAAGTAACCTGCAAATTGATAAGGAATCGCTAATTGCAGACACTATTGTGCTAAACATATCTACAAGACACTATATGACAACAAGCCAATCAATAATATATAAAATGTGGATTCAAAAAAAAGGCCGAATAGAAACAAAATCATTTTAAATATATATCCAAATACTTTTAATGGTTTACAAGATGCAATAAGGCTTCCACACTCTTCTGGCTGTGAGGCAATCGTTGCGATGCGTGGAATTAAAACATGACTAAGATCTACAAGGAACCAAGATCCATTTTGAAATTTTGACAGCTTAAATTTCGATATGAAGTAGTAAAATTGTTAGTGATATTCCCATTTTTTTAAAGAGTAGGAGAATTAATTTTTTATTCTTATTATATTTTATATTTTTTTATGTTCATTATAAAATATTTAATTTCTCCTATATTATTTAATAAAATGGAATTAATTATTTTTTCTTTAAAAATTTGTTGTTTTAAAAGTCCGAATATTTGTTAATATAATGTATTCATTTATCATAGAAAGGTCGCATAAAACAAACAGTTCCTCTTAGTCTGTAGCCCTCCCCAGCAGAAATCCATTTTTGTAAGATATCATCGAAGCCGGTGAACGGTTAAAAAGTGATATTATAGGAAGTTGAAGGCTACTTATAATGATGAACCACATATTTTGGCATAGCTCCATCGAGAACCATTTATCCGAATTGGTACATGAAAGTATTCAAGAATTTAAAATTAAGTAGCCTTCAACTTCCTACAATACAATTATCTCCTCCGTTCACCGGTTTCGATATATATCTTACAACTTATATATAAAACAGGCAAGAATGTTCTGTCGGGTAAACCGACTAACGAATCCCCTCACCTTGAGTTTCAAAAAAAGATTAGTAAATTCATTTATTTTTCTGTTTTATTTAAATTATTATCAATTTAAATTGCATTTAATTACTTTAAAGTATGTACTGGTATTAAAGTTAAAAACTGTTTACTTTTGGTACAAAATGGTCCATTTGTGTGGGAGGTACCAAAAGGGGAGTGCCAATAACGGTCACTTTTCTCTGGACTCTAGATACCATAAAAGCATTACACCGTACAAAATTTCAAGTATTTATATCCACTGGTGTTAACTTTTTGTACAAAATGATCCATTTGTGTGGGAGGTATCAAAAGGGGTGTGATAATAACGCTTACATTTTTGTGGACTCTAGATACTATAAAAGCATTACACTGTACGAAATTTCAAGTCTTTGTATGCACTGGTAATAAAGTTATAAGCTATTAACTTTTGGTTCAATATTGTCCATTTATGTGGGAGGGACCAAAAGGGGTGTGGAACTTCGCCCATTTTTCTCGAGGTAATAATGTGCCAATATGGCCCATCTTCGAACTTAGTTGGAGATAGAAGAAAATATTTCCACATACCAAATTTGAAGTCAATCGGTTACCCCTTTCGAAAGGACATTGCTCATTCCACTTAAAATGACCCAAAACGAATATCCGCCGAACATACTTAGGGTCTAAGTTCACTCCTTCGATGTGTTACACTTTTGGTTCTTAGCAAATGATTTATACCCTCCTCTCTAAGGTGAGGGGATAAATATATGATATCTTACAAAATATTGCTAAAAAATTCCATTTTTTGAGAAAATTTTAATAATTTTGAACTAAAAGCCCCATAAAACAGTCTTAAATTGCACAACTGTTATATTTTTATATTTTTCGAAGAAAATCGATACATAATTTAAAAACTGGTAGCTAATTTCGGAAGGGTTTAACTTCAAAACTTCCATATTGAAGAAAAATTTACAAAAATATACGCGCTGAAAAAATCGCTTCTGTACTCGTAGTATATTGTCCCAAACATATTCTGCTTAAAATATACAAATTTTTAGGGTACACCCTAAATCTATTATATTTGACACATACACAAAATTATATATTTGGGGTGATGTTGTTCTAAACAAAACTATTTCCCATCCCAATATTATTTTTATTTGGAACTAATATTTCCGAAACAAAGATTAATTTGCATTTAAGTATTTTGCAAGTTTTCTGTTTTTCAAAGGTTCAAAGAAAAATTTTTTATAAACTTGCTCAAATGACTTAAAAAAACCCAAAACTGATTTCCACCGAACATACTTGGGGTATTAGGCCACTCCTTCGAAAAAGCAATGCTACTTATTAATTTTATAACTATAAAGACTAACACGAAATCAAGTAAAAACTAACTAAATTTCGAAAGAGACTGCAACATTTTAAAATCGTTTTAAATAAAATATATATGGAAAACTTCTTAAACAATAACTTTGTTTGTGTGTAAACACATATTTTATTTGTGAAAGTCAGTTCGCAAATATTTGTATTTTAATTTTTAATTTTATTCTTAAATATGTGTTTACATATATGTATTCTTTGCTATGAAGAGATGGCTTAAACAAACCTTACATCTAGAAAATTGAAGAAATAATAAAGGACATATTTTAAATTACTAACAATTTTGGAGAAGGAAAAGTAATAAAAAAACGTCTGTAGAATATTTATAAAACTTAATGGATAGTGTATAGATTCTTAATATAATTGTTTTCGTTTGAAGAACACGAGGAAACAAATTTATCATATATTGCCGCAATTCTCTGAGAAATAAGATTAGTGTTACTTAGACCGTGAAGTCTTTTTGTGCTAAAATTCCGAGGTAAATTTGGCATCATTTTTATACCTTCACATTAGTGATACGAAGGTATCATTTGCAACGGACCAAAAGTGTAACACATCGAAGGAGTGACCTAAGACCCTAAGTATGATCGGCGGATATTCATTTTGGGTCATTTTAAGTCGAATGAGCAATGTCCGTCCGTCCGTCTGTCTCTCTGTCTGCTGTCTGGTGCGCACTATAACTCTCGAAAGGAGTAACCAATTGACTTTAAATTTGGTATACGATAATTTTTATTCTATCTCCGGCTAAGTTCAAAGGTGGGCCATATGGGTCCACTCTTTCTAGTACATCCCCCACATTTAGTGAAATATTGATTCTTTAAAAACTTATATACTACTTTTTCGAATCTTCTGGAATTTCACACATATTATTAGTTTACTAGTCGCTATCAGCTTGAGAAAAATGGGCGAAGTTGCCACACCCCTTTTGGTACTTGTTAATACGAGTATTTTATTTTGACATACTTCGAGCTTGTAAATGTGTTATTTGGCACACACTCCCCAAACTGGGGAGTGTGTGCCAAAGAGGATGCAATTACTTTATGGCTAAACTAGCTTTAACCCGGTGTGCTTCACAGCCCCATCATTCACTTATTTTTTTTTAGGGTACTGTAGAATAGTTATACCTCTTTCATTCAAAAACAAATGACTCTTCCATATGGGGAAAAATTATCTTGTTTATGTTCCTGGCATCAAGGTACAATATTTATCCCTTTGCCTTCTGTGCCTCTAAACGACAAAAACTTTTTTTTGGACCATGTTTTACCTTTATCCCTAGTTTATGTTCCAATAACTACATTCACACCCTGATACAATATAAAACAATGTTTGTCCCACCGTGTCCTTAAAAGTTTTAATTAAAAAAAAGGTAAAATGAATGCCTAGTTTAAGTTGCAAGACTTACAATTGGCATTGGGATCATATTTAATCATTTTCGCTCCATTCATTCAACCCAATGTGTCATTTAACCTTTTTGCACCACTGTACAACATTTAATCGTTTTTGCCTCAACAGTGCCACTAAAAGTGTGCATTTAGAGAAATCATAATTTATATTCCAAGAGCCATATTCGTAACCTTAGGCCGTATTTTACCCTTTATGTCCCATATCTGTGACACGTTAAACTTTTTACCATACCGTGCCTTATTTAACTTTTTCCCACGGTTCTGGTTATGAATCACTGCACTACTTAACTTAATTCAATATTTTATTATTTCACTGTTCATCTAAAGTATAAAATTTTATACATATCTGGGACTATATATAACACTTTTTATCCCATTAACCACATTTACCATTTTGCCACACTTTACCGTATTTAACAATTTTTTACCCCACTGTACCATATTTAACCCTTCTTGCTTCACTGTACAACATTTAACCCTTTTTATACCCTCACTTTAGTGTGACGAAGGTATATATCATTTGCTACGAAAAAAAGAGTAACACATCGAAGGAGTGATCTAAGACCCTAAGTATGTTCGGCGGATATTCGTTTTGGGTCATTTAAAGTCGAATGAGCAATGTCCGTCTGTCTGTCTGTGTGTCTGTCTGTCTGCTGGCTGGTGCGCACGATAACTCTCGAAAGGAGTAACCGATTGACTTCAAATTTGGTACGTGGTAATATTTTTTGCTATCTCCGGCTAAGTTCGAAGATGGGCCATATTAGTCCACTCCTTCTAGTACCTCCCCCACAAAGTGTTAAACTGTTGTGAAATATTGAATCTTTAATAACTGCTATAATACTTATTCGAATCTTCTGAAATTCTACACATAGCATTAGTTTATTAGTCGCTATCAACTCGAGAACAAGTAAGAAAGTTTCAGTCGGGTAAACCGACTAAGGTATACCCTCACTTTGTGAGTAATGTAATATATAACATTACACCAATAAATCTGTCAATTTGTGTGGGAGGTACCAGAAGGGGTTTTCCAAATACACATATTTTTCGGTAAACAGTACATTCTTAAATACATTGCATTGTGCTGAACTATAAGCGTTTATGTGCACTGGTATATTAAAGGTACGAGCTATGTAATTTTGGTATGAGTTGGTCATTTTGTGTGGGAGGTACAAAAAGGGGTGGGGTGATAACGCCCACTTTTTACAGGACTATAGGCACTATAACAGCATTACACTGTACAAAATTTCAAGTATTTGTATGCACTGGTATTAAAGTTACAAGCCGTTTACTTTTGGTACGAAACGGTCCATTTGTGTGGGAGGTACCAAAAGGGGCTGTACAATAATGCCCATTTTTTACCGGACTATAGGCGCTACAAAAACATTATACTGTAGAAAATTTCAAGCATTTTTATGCACTGTATTAAAGTTATAAGCAGTTAAATTTTGATGCAAAATGGTCCATTCGTGTGGGAGGTACCAAAACGGGCATGTCAACTTCACCCATTTTTCTCGAGTTAATAGCGACTAATATACTAATATTATGTGCAGAATTTCAAAAGATTCGAATAAGTAGTATAGAAGTTATTAAAGAATCAATATTTCACTAAATTTTAACCCTTTGTGTGGGAGGTACCAGAAGGAGTAGACCAATATGGCCCATCTTCGAACTCATCCGGAGATAGATCAAAATATTACCACATACCAAATTTGAAGTCAATCGGTTACTCCTATCGAGAGTTATCGTGCGCACCAGCCAGCAGACACACAGACAGACAGACAGGCAGACAGACAGACAGACAGACAGACAGACGGACGGACATTGCTCATTCGACTTAAAATGACCCAAAACGGATTTCCTCCGAACATACTTAGGGTCTTAGATCACTCCTTCGATGTGTTACACTTTTTTCCGTAGCAAATGATATATACCCTCGTCACACTAAAGTGAGGGTATAAAAATGGGCCATGTTGCTACGCCCCTTTTGGTACCTCCCACACAAATGCACCATTTTGCACCAAAAGTTAACAGCTTATAACATTAATACCAGTGCATAAAAATACTTGAAATTTTGTACAGTGTAATGCTTTCATAGTGCCTACAGTCCAGTGAAAAATGGGTGTCATATTCACGCCCCTTTTGGTACCTTTTACACAAAGGTACCATTTTGCACCAAAAGATAACAGCTTATAACATTAATACCAGTGTATAAAAGCACTTGAAATTTTGTACAGTGTAATGCTTTTATAGTGTCTTTTGCACTGTGAAAAATGGGCGCTATTGCCACGGCCCTCTTTGTACCCCACACAAAGGTAACATTTTGCACAAAAAGTTAAGAGCTCACAGCATGAGTACCAATGCACGAAAATGCAACAACATTTTGCACAGTGTAACGCTTTTGAAGTCCCTATAGCCCTGTAAAAAATGGCCGTTATCACCACGCCCCTTTTTGTACCTCCCACACAAAATGGCCAAATCATACCAAATTTAATATCTCATAACGTTAATATACCAGTGCAAAAAACGCTTATAATTCGGCGCAGTGCAATGTATTTAAAGAATCTACTATTCAGAGAAAAATAGGTGTATTTGTTAAAAACATTCTGGTACCTCCCATACAAATTGACAGAATAATTCGTTTAATATTCCATATTACATTACTCAGAAAGTGAGGGTATACCTTAGTCTGTTTACCCGACTGAAACTTTCTTACTTGTTATACCCTCACTTTAGTGTGACGAGGGTATATATCATTTGCTAGGGAAAAAAGTGTAACACATCGAAGGAGTGACCTAAGACCCTAAGTATGTTGGGCGGATATCCGTTTTGGGTCATTTTAAGTCGAATGAGCAATGTCCGTCCGTCTGTCTGCCTGTCTGTGTGTCTGTCTGTCTGCTGGCTGGTGCGCACGATAACTCTCGAAAGGAGTAACCGATTGACTTCAAATTTGGTATGTGGTAATATTTTTTTCTATCTCCGGCTAAGTTCGAAGATGGGCCATATTGGTCCACTCCTTCTGGTACCTCCCCCACAAAGGGTTAAAATGTTGTGAAATATTGATTCTTTAATAACTGCTATTATACTTATTCTGAAATTCCACACATAGTATTAGTTTATTAGTCGCTATCAACTCGAGAAAAATGGGTGAAGTTGCCACGCCCCTTTTGATACCTCCCACACAAATGCATCATTTTGTACTAAAAGTTTACAGCTTATAACATGAATACCAGTATTTAAAAATACTTGAAATTTTGTACAGTGTAATGCTTTTGTAGTGCCTACAGTCCAGTGAAAAATAGGCGTTATTGCCACACCCGTTTTGGTACCTCCCACACAAATGCACTATTTTGCACCAAAAGTTAGCAGCTTATAACATTAATACCAGTATATAAAAATACTTGAAATTTTGTACAAGGTAATGCTTTTGTAGTGCCTACAGTCCAGTGAAAAATGGGCGTTATTGCCACCCCCCTTTTGGTACCTCCCACACAAATGCACCATTTTGTACCAAAAGCTAACAGCTTATAGCAATAATACCAGTGTATAAAAATACTTGAAATTTTGTACAGTGTAATGCTTTTTTAATGCCTATAGCCCAGTGAAAAATGGGCGTTATCACCACTCCCCTTTTTGTACCTCCCACACAAAATTGTCAGTAATACCACAATTTAATATCTCATAACGTTAATATACCAGTCCACATAAACGCGGGTGTGTATTTCCTAAAACCCGTACCAGAAGGGATACAAATTTACAGAATAATTCATATAATATTCAATATTACATTACTCACAAAGTGAGGGTATACCTTAGTCGGTTTACCCGACTAAAACTTTCTTACTTGTTACTATACTCAACCCTATTAAACACCTTTAACCACTCCGCACCATAATATTAAACTTAAAATCATAACATTTGAAAAAAGGACTTCTTATCTCATATTTATGTTCCAGATGTTGCCCTCTCTCCCTAGATCCATGATTTTGGCCCTTTTTGTATTACAGTACCATATTTAACCATATTTGTCCTACTGTAGCATTTTTAACCATTGTGTTTTTGTCCCATTCTGCAATATCAAACCCTTTGTCTCCCTGTAACATATTTAACACTTTTTGTACCATATTTAATCCTATTTGCTCCACTGTATCATGTTTAACACCTCTATGCCCCTTTAATAAATTTTTGCCCCACTGTACCATATTTAATCCAATTTTTCCTACTTTACCATATTTACCTATTTTTACCCCACTGTACCATACATAACCCTTTTTGTCCCACTGCGCCATATTTAACCCTTTTTGTCTCACTGTACCATATTTAACACGTTTTGTCTCACCGTACCATATTTAAAAATGTTCACCACTCTACCATACTTAACACCCTTTTGGCCCCTTTTTGACCCACTGTACCGTAGCTAACCATTTTTTGTCACACTGTACCATATTTAATCCTTTTTGCTCCACTGTGTCATACCGTGTCTAACCCTCTGTGTCTAACTGTACCAGTTTAAAATTTGTCCCCATCCCACCCTACCATACTTAACCCTTAATCCTTAACTTTACCATATTTAATCACATTCTATCCACTGTACCATTTTTGCCCACTATACAGTATTTAATGTTTTTGACCCACTGTGCTCTTCACATCTCAAGTTTAAGTTCCAATTTTGCCAGATTGATTCATTTTTGCCCCCATGGTCCATAATTAACCCGTTTGCCCCACTTAAATTTAGAATTACCAAAAATCACCTCCGATCTCTAGGTTATGTATTAACATTTTTAAACCACTGTACCCTATTTTACTCGCTTGGCCCCACTGTGTCCCGAAAAGTACGATTACAAAAAAAACTGACTACCCCGATCCGTTGTTCAAAGGACATCCCACGCTTCAATTTTCACCATTCTAATTCTAGGCTTTAAAGTTGGCGGTGGTACCATATTCATCACTTTCTGTCCCACTGTGCCCCTAAAAATTTCAAAAAAAATCGCTCGTTGTTCTGGTTTACGTCAAGAGCTACTCTCGCAGCAAATTTCACGATTCTAGCTCTTACCATTTGGATTTTGCCGTTGTACCACATTAAGCCCTTTTTACTCCACAGTGCGCGTAAATGTTAGGATTTTACAAAAAATCCATAAGGGCTACCCTGACACAAAATTTCACGATTCTAGCCCATTCCGTTTAGATTTGGCGGTGGTACCATATTTATCACTTGTTGCCCCATTGTGCGGGTAATAGTACGAATTTCGAAAAATCCCGCCTTATTGCACGTTTACATCCCAAGATTACCCTCCCAACAAATATCATGATTCAAGCTTCAGCCGTTTGGCCTGGGCGATGATCAGTCAGCCAGGCACGCAACAATTTTATATATATAGAGATAGAAGTTAGATTCATTTTATGAATTATATGTGAGACAAGATCATTGAAAGTCAAGCGGATAGTGAGAAATACACCAAACATAGTTAAATTAAACTGTGAAATCTAGACATTTTTGCTTTACTTCGTAGAAAAGATAGCTTGAAACTTTGTAGTGTTAATTTTAATTTGCCATTTTAACGAATATTGAACTAATATTAAAAAAAAAATAAAAGTTCGCAAATATATTTTGTTCCAATATATTAATATATGCAAACAAAATTTCTTGTTTTCTTGTTTCCAAATATATTTCTTTCAATTCAAACTTATCAAAAATTACATTTTCCTCCATGTATATGTCCCCACAATAATAAACAAATATAAACTAAGATCTTAGTAAATTCAGACACAATTCTAGTATAGAAATCTTCGGAATAGACATTACATGTCAAAGAACTAAATAATGGAGAAACTTAAGAAGCGTTTGTCCCAAAACACACAACATCCCCGCTCATCACCTTACCCCTGAAAATCTCCCACCAAAAAGAATGATATATCAAAATTCGTAGAAATCGATGGATTTTTTG
This sequence comes from Eudasyphora cyanicolor, assembly GCA_963930755.1. Classification (NCBI taxonomy): domain Eukaryota; kingdom Metazoa; phylum Arthropoda; class Insecta; order Diptera; family Muscidae; genus Eudasyphora; species Eudasyphora cyanicolor. Next base: position 67,241,437 of record OZ005738.1, read on the forward strand.
GATGATGTATTCGACAAAAAGATTCCTTGTAAAAAATCACACAGTATACTTTAATGACAAATGTATCGAAAAACACACATTTCAAAAATGATCCCTTTTGATTTTTATAAAATTTGGCACAATGATTATTCAAATGGTAATGAATATTATGGCGTTTTAAGTTTTTCAAAATTCGTTGTATTTTTTGTGGTATAGAGCTCCAAAGTTACCTATCTCAGGGATTATTCTCAAAATTGATATTTGTTGAAACAGTCCTATCTTCTTAACCGCTCCATATATTTTGAAGAATAATTACACAGAATATGTTCCCTCGTTTAGACACCTTTCCTGCATTCGTCGTTATCTGTTTGCCTTATGAGTGTTATAAGAATTATTACTATTGTCAGTCTTGATAAGTTTCAGTAAACTGTGTACTTGTTTTTCTGCTAATTTCTGCTAATAGCAACCCAATAGTATCTTTGTAGTTTCTAACACTGTTCCGCCGTCCCACACAATTTTGTGCGCCATCATCGATGCCACGGTTCCTCGTGGCATCGATTTCCAATCAAACCGCTGTGCCCTGGCACCCAAAATGTACGAAGTTGACCATCCAACACAGTTCGGAAATTGACCCTTTCTGTGAAGATGTTTGCATCTTCAGATTTCATTTAGCAAGATCACGCAGTCTGTGATCGCTTGAATGCCGTGTTATGATCTGGGAGGTGGAAGAAAAGTATGAACTGGAAGGTGGATCCTCAATTAAAAATCCCAGTCCCCTCTATTTTGGATCCATCCGTGTACTAGCGGGTTCCCACCGGCAAATACGCTAATATTCCGTCAACCAGCAGTGTCTGTCCGGTACAAATGATTCACAATTAGTTCCAAACCTTACTTGAAGAAAGATTTCATTTTTTTGAAAGTGGTCGACCAGTGATTCTAGTATCTTCTAATGGTATGTCTTGTAGTCTCGATTGATCTATTCACCCATCACTTGTTTGTAGATGTATTGCTTTGAATTCTTCCCCATATTTTATACTGATTTCTATTGTTTGAATGTGCAGTATAGTCTCCAACGACTTGTTGGTGCGGTGCCTTTACACTGCACTTCTTTACCATTGATGGCCACCACACTACAGTCGTATGGTGATTTCGTTTCTGAAAATCAATATCACCGCATCATGTTGCGACATTTTAAAAATTCCTCCTGCACCCACTGCTGATTTCGCATTTTGCAAGCGAACAATCGAACAGAAATTGTGCGGTGAGTTAAACGCATACCTACATTATTGCGCAACCATTTGATAGTGCGTTAAGAATGTACGCTTTCAATTAGGTTTGGTTCTAAAGTTTGCTTCAAAACCCGTTCATACGGCTGCACCATTTTTACAAAAGAATTTAAAAATGCGGTTTCAGTGTAAAATGTAGAAAAAAATTTACATTTTTTTGCACAAACGAAATCACCATTAGGTTATTCTTTGTATATATAAACACGCTCGTGTAAAGCCATTGGTTTATGCTTGGGCAAAGTCGCCAATTTGAACCTATATCTCTTCTGCAAAACGATCACATCTGTGAGGCTTTGTAGCTCTTTGAGCTATGAGATCCTTCCAACTCTGTTTCCGATCCAAGATTTCACCTTGAAAGATATTGTAATTGTCTTCTTCAGGAAAAAATGCTCGATCTTCGTTGCATCGTAAATATATGTACGTAAGTCTCCATATATACGTAAAATAAATCATCAGAACAATTAATTAATTCTTTTGAGGGAAATCGTTTAATTATGACAAATGGCTTCAATTGTTTGTACCGTTATACAAAATTCCACACACGCTGAAAAAAATATCTTCTGTAGTATATTGTCCCAAACATATTCGGCTTGAAACATATATATGTTTATGGTACACTCTAAACATATAATATTTGTTACACACAAAAATTATATATTTGAGAAGATGTTGCTCTAAAAAAATCTTTGTTTACATCCCAATATGTGTTTACGTTGGACTATTTTTTCCGAAACAAATATTTATTTGCATTTAAGTATTCACAAAATACCAAAATTGTGTTAAATTTTTCAGTAATTCAAAGTTATTTTTTAGAAATTTTTCATGTCGTAAAAATAATAATAATTGTAATCGTATAATCTTGGATCGAAATATTTTACTTGGAAGATTGACAACTAAAGATGGCTTGGAATGATTGATTTAAAACAGAAGTTAATGCTGCATTTGTTATCATAACGCAGAAGTTCAATTCGAAACCAAAAAAATTAAATCTGAAATTCGAAAAATTTAACAAAAGTTTCTTTTTAAAAATATATATTTGGAGAAATTCATAAACAATAATTTTATTTGTATTCAGACACATATTTTATTTGAGAAATTTAGTTTGCAAATATTATATGTTGTAATATTATAACGTACGAGTTCCAAATACATATATTTAATTGATTTTCAAATAAAATTTATTTGCTCAGAAATACATAATATTTAAAAATTTGTGTTCCAAATATATTTTCTTTCGATTCAAACATATCAAAAACGGCGATTTTGCCCCGTGCAGTAACATAAACAGATGTACGCATAACATATGTATACATGTAAACAGAAAATTATCGCAAAAGAAACCTCCTCCTCTACATTTTTGTGATTGGCGCTTACGTCTCTTTGGTTGTTAAGTCTCGATATGCTATCTGCCTCTTATAGTGCCTCATCCTCTCTTCTACATAATTGGTCGGGACGCGTCATCTGCATAAAAAACTAGTTTAGGTCCTGCATTGGTGTGGGTAATCATGGTATACTTGAACAGAAGGGAGTTAATATTCCATCCGGTCTCGCAACCTTAAAATGAGAGAAGCTTTTATCTCACCTTTAATCATTCTATCTGTTATAATAAAGGGTGTCCCAAGAAGAGCGCAATTTTTTAATTTTAAAAAAACCAAACAAGAAGTGTTGGGATGTATTAAGGTTGAGAAATACTGTCTGCAATGTTTTGGAGATATGGGACTTAGAAGCCAGTTCTCAATTATTTCATATTGAGCTGCTCTCATATTGTGCCAATTATTGACAGGGTATTTTGTCCAAGGTGCCGATGAGGTTGCTTGGTAGCTTCCGAAACGATATCGTCCACCAACCAGTGACCACCCTTAATACATTTCACACATTTCTTATTCTTCTTATTTAAAGAAGGTTTGTTTTACTGTTTAACAGAAAACAAAAACAACGATCTCGAACTCAATAGTCAAAAACAAAACTATGATAAAACACAGATATTTAAGAAAAAATCGTGAAACTTTATTATATCGTAAAGTAGACAGAATGAGGTTATGTATGGAACAATATATCGTGCAGATGGCCGCCGCGGCATTGCTGGCATGCACGCGATCTTTTAATGAAATTTTCAATGACCGTTTTGCATGAATGCTGAGGTATTTCATTAATGCAGCGTCCAATTTCGTCTTTTAAGGCTTGAGTCGTCGTCGGCTTATTCGCGTAAACCATCGACTTCAAAAAACCCCAAAGAAAAAATCGAATGGTGTTAAATCGCACGATCTAGGCGGCCAATTCTGATCTCCAAAACGCGAAATAACACGACCGGGAAATGACTGATGCAGCAATTGAATTGTTTCTCTGGCTGTATGACATGTGGCGCCGTCTTGTTGGAACCACATGCCCTCCACATTCATTTCTTCAATTCTAGGCAAGAAAAAACTGGTTATCATTTCACGATACCGAACACCATTGACTGTTTGCGCTTGACCTGCCTCATTTTCATAAAAAAAAGGTCCAATGATTCCTCCAGCCCAAAAACCACCCAACAACCGGTCGATCGACCTGGTCGATGGCGCGTTGTTGTCTTTACATCACTAACAGACCCAGTTTCGGCAAATTTATCCATTAATCTCTTTACAGTTGACTCTTTTGGAGCATTATTGTGACCCCAAATTGATCGCAATTTGCGAACTGTAGCCGCAAAACTTTCACCATTTTGGTAAAACAATTTCACAATGAGAATGCGTTGTTCATTCGTGTAGCGCTCCATTTTTACTAACCTCGTACCTTCTACTAACAAACAATAACAATTATTCAAATGTCAAACAATGACACTTCGAATGTTGAGAGATTTAAAAATTGCGCTCTTCTTGGGACACCCTTTAGTATCAGTATTCATTAAGAGCCTGTGATACAATGAGTCTGTGATAGGCCCTTGCCTAGGCTCTTGGTGGACGCATCTTCGTCAGTTTGACATGAACTTCAACATTTGACCCTTTGGCTAGTTGCGACCGTTTAGGACGGATTTTTCGAATGTTCGAACATACTTTTGGCGAAAGAATGTTTTCGAAGCCATAACGAATGAATATGAAAATAAACACATAAATATTGATCATCTGCATTATGACCATTGGCACGCTACGCATGAACGTATGTACGAGTATATTGGGTCGCATCGATGAATTTAATAAAAATCTTTAAATATGTTGTTTAGCGTAATATATTAAAATACTAATAACACAGTGCGACAGTCCAAAAACCGAGGGACGCGATATTTTTTTCTTGTAGGTTATTTCGAATAGAACAACATTTGTTTTGTGAAATTTGGTGGACACTCCAAAATGTTGACTTACAGGTGAACAAAACTGGTTTTACTGACATTTCGCACCTGCAACTTAGTTTATTATGAATATTTTAATTTCAATATTTCTGTAAAATTACCCCTGCACCCACTGCTAATTTCGCATTTTGCATGGGAAAACCAATTTTTTTGCATTTGAGGAGTGTAATAATTTTACAAACGAAATCAAAACCCGTTCATACGGCTGCACCATTTTTACAAATGAACCTAAAAATGCGGTTTCAGTATAAAATGTAGAAACAATTTTACATTTTGTTGCACAAACGATATCACCATAAGAAGGATTTTCAAAACTTTGTTGACATTTTCGATTTTTATTTTTCCTGGATGTCGCATTAACGTTTGTTAAAAGAACCAATTTTTAATTTCTAAATATTCTTAGTTATCATTTGTTGTCAATTTATCGTTATTTAAGATTATACAATTTGAATTATAAAGAACTTTTGAGAAAATTGACAATTTCCTAAAAGTGGACTTTGAATTACTGAAAAAGTTAAACCAACCAAAGAAATTTGACTAAGATTAAAAATTTCTAATAAAATTACTAAAAAAACTTTAAACTTATATAGATTTCAAGCAGAATATATTTGGGACAATATACTACAGATGCGATTTTTTCCAGCGTGTAATACCCTCGACCACAGTGTTGTTTAGGTTATAAACATTGTGCAGTCGTTTTAGCGAACATTTGGCTTTAATGAGTCAGTCACTTACAAACGGATATTTACAAGCAAGATGGCGTTTTATTTCTTACAAAATATATTATTTAAATAGATTTACAAGTATTGCTTCTCACTCTATCGAGAGGCGCATGATCATCAACGGATGAAATGCATATAAAGGGTGATTTTTTGGCAACTTTATTTTTGGCAACACTGTTTTTGGCTGCTCAGCTGTTATCGTGTAACATGTTACTGTCAAACATGTTCAGTTTGGTTTATAATTTAACCATGAATCGGCTTACAAACGAACAACGCTTGCAGATTATTGAATTTTATTATCAAAATTCATGCTCGGTTAAAAAAGTGCAACGTTCACTTAATTGTGTTTAGCGACGAATCTCATTTGTGCTTGAATGGATACGTGAACACACAAAATTGCCGAATTTGGTGTGAAGAGCCAATGTATCCCGAAAAATGCATTGTTAGGTATGGATAATGGGCCGGTGGCATCATTGGACCGTACTTTTTCAAAGTCGACAAAGGCAGGAACGTTACTGTGAATGGCGAGCGCTACCATGCGATGATTACAAACTTTTTTTTTGGCCAAAATGGAAGATCTGGAATTGGCAGACATGTGGTACCAACAAAGCGGTGCAACTTGCCACACAGCACGCGAAACAATGACCCAATCGAGAGGCGAGTTCGTAGAACTGTTTATTTTACATTTGGGGCTGGTCAATTGGCCGCCTATATCGTGCGATATTTTGGAGAGAGTATGCTAAAAGTGGAACCAGCGTATGAACTATTCGAGGCGCAGCCGCGGTCAACATTTACGTGAAATCATCTTCAAACATTGAATTAAAAAATCACTCGTTATTTCAGTGACTGCCGCCAGTGCATTTCTAACCGCGAGACCACTCTTTCGATCACACTCTCGTTCGCCTCAAATGACACATAAAACGACGATGTTACCTGAGTGCGAAACAAACCAACATCAATTAAATATCGACCACGATTAATCGCACCGGAACCATTCCGAAGAAATGAATACTGGTGTGAACAACAGTAGCACAATTTAAACGGGACTAGATAGATACATTCTAATAACAAAACGTAAATCAAATGCTTAAACACCATACCAAAAATACAGATACGCACTTCTGATGAGACCTCAGAGGAAGAAAATGGAGCATTACCTCCCCCGAAATACTTGCGAGTGCAAACTTCTAAAGCGCTCGTTAACAAATTATCCAAGCATTTGGGTAACGATAACTACAGTGTAGTATCATTGCGGCGAGGTAATGCTCTCGAAACTAAGGTACAAACGTACACCGAGATCCTTTATAGAAAATTGGAAGAACAAGTAAAAGCGTTAAGTTCGTCCATGCCGAATATAATATACCACCATGGATTGCATTCATTTCTATTACTGGAAAAATCTTTGGATATGGAGCAGATTATGGAACGATCCTTTATGTTTATCATCAAAAAAATCTGGTATTTATGGCTTAAATGAATGATGAATTCTTGTAAAAATATAATACAAACTGCAAAGTTTCAGCTTAATTGCTTTAAAAATGTGGTATCTATGGCTCAGAACCCATAATTTGAAGACATAGGGGAGATATATCAAAATATTGACCGATATGGCCCATTTGCAAACAACTGGCCTGTAACTATAAGAAGTATTTCTACCAAATTTGATCAACCTATCTCTATTATTACGGACTGTAGAGTGATTTCAACAGAAAGACGGATATAGCTAAATCGTATTAGAATATCAATATATACTTTATGGAGTCGCAGATCAATATTTCAAGGATTTGCAAAAGGAATGACAAAATTAGTATACCCCCATCCTATGAATCAGGGTACGAGTATACAAGCAAAGAAAAAATTCGTTTCTGCGAAACGAAATATTAGACAACTACAATTCTCGTTTGTTGGAACTGAAATTTCGTTTGTTGTGACAGTAACATATTCTGACCAAAAGAAATTTCAGTCGTCGTAAATGAGAATTGTAGTTGTCTAATATTTCGTTTCGCAGAAACGATTTTTTTCTTTGCGTGTACAAATTGTTTATATGTTCTCTACCAATGGTGTATATTTTGGAGTCGGGACGACTTTGGTTCAGAAGTTAGATAAATAATGATTACAACAGACGTTCGGACATGGCTAAATCGTCTTAGAATTTTACTACGCTTAAGAATATGTATACTTTATGGGGTCTCAGATCAATATTTAGAGGTGATACAAACGGAGTGACAAAATTAATATACCCCCCATCCTATGGTGGAGGGTATTACAAGGTCAAACTAGAAATATTACGATAGATTACAACTAAAATATTGTTTTATATTGTTTAAAATAACGGGTGATCCAAGTAGAGGTACTTTGGATACAATAGCCTTTTTTTTGACAGATCACGTGTGAGTCGTGTCATGCTGTCATGTAATTTTTGTTAAGTATTTTTTGGCATTTCATCATGGAAAGACTTACGCCTGAACAACGTTTACAAATCGTTCAACTTCATTACGAAAATTCACGTTCTGTGAGGAATGTGTTTCGTGCACTTCGCTCAACTTATGGTCAACATAATCGGCCTACAGAGCATACTATTCGCAACACCATCACCCATCTTGAAAGCCAGCATTCATTATTGCATAATAAAGGCCTGCATGAATATATTCGTTTCACCGCGTACCATAGAGCGTATGAGAAACGAATACTGTACATACATATGAACCGCAACCAAAACGAATGCTGAAGTGAAGCCAACATTATCGGCCCGATCACTTTTGTCAAAATGGATTCTGAAAACGCAAGTAAAACAAATTATTATATATTTTTAAAATCTTATATTGAGAAAATTAAATAACGATAAGATACGAGTATCTGTCGAATAAAATGACTGGAGTATATCCCCACTTTTACAGAAATATAATAAGGAATGGTTGGGAAATAAGGGTAGCCAAAATACTTATTCACTAGTAGTACTTCTATATATGTTAATATATAAAATTATTGCGTGGCTGACTTATTGACCCAGCCCAAACGGCTGTATTTACATTCATGATATTTGGTGGGATGGTAGTACTTGGGACATTGACCGGAATTTTGAACGCACAGTGGGACAAAAAAGGAAAAATATGGTGCCACCAATAAATCTAATCGGCAAGAAATAGAATTGTGAAATTTTATGTTAGGGTGTCTCTTCGGACGTAGACTTGAAAGAATGAGACATTTTTCGAAGTTCGAACATAGATAAATAAGGTTACGTGGCCAAATTCTATTTGCATGAGCTAGAATCTTGAAAGTTGGTGTATGAGGCCTTGGCACGCATCAGAAACGATTTGTCGATTTTTCGGTGCACAGTGTGACGAAAAGATTTGAAAATGGTGCCCCTGAAAAATTCAAACGGCTAGTTAGAATCGTGGCATTTAATGCGAGAGCTGTCCGTAGTACTTAGGATTGAAATTTGTATTTTAAGGGCACAGTGGAACAACTAGTGTTAAATATGATGCGAGGGTCGCTCGTGAAATAGAAAGAGAGATAATAAATAATATGATACAGGGGGGTAAAAATGTGTTGCATACGGTACAGTGCGACAAAGTTTTAAATATTGTACAGCTCAAAAAGGTGTTAAATATGGTACAGTGGATGTAAAAGGTTTTCTAAATACATATGTGGAGCAAAAAGGGTTATATATGGTACAGTGGGGCAAAAACTGTTAAGAATGGTAAAGTGAGGCAAAGAGTTGTTCTATATGATACATTGGAACAAAAAGGAATTAATATGGTACCGTAGGCAAAAATATGATTCCAGGTAGCGAGAGTAATTTTGGTACATAAATATGAGATAAGAGGAGATTTGATTTTTAGTTTTGCTTTTAGAAGCACTGTGGGGCAAAAAGGTTAAGTTATTTTTTCGACATGTAGACTCACAGTGGGGAAAAGGGATACATATCGTCGCTTAGGTGACCAACTGACGGAACTAATATTTTAAAAATTGTTCAGAAGAGCAGATTTTCTGTTTCTGAGACGATGTTGCTTCTTCACCATGGCGTAATATTTATTATACAACTTCCAGTTTCTTTTTCTTATTGTGCACATAAAGTTATCTTTCTCAATTTTCCTAAACAAAATTAATGTTATTATTTGAACAAATTCAGGAAAGTGAATATGGATGTACCTCGCAAGCAGAAGTGGAGTTTGAAGATAATGGCTCTTTGAACCGTTTTATTTTTGTTACAATAGCTACCTTCACATTCTGGGAAAATATAAAACCATGTTTGCTACCTATCCTTTGTTTATGTTGTAAGACTACAATCGCACCTTGGGACTGTGTCACTAAAGTATTCATTAAAATATTCCAAGAGCTTCATTCGCGCGCTTGTGCCATATTTAACTCTTTTCGATCCCCTTTCATACCCCATTTAATTTATTTACTTTCTTGCCCCACGGAATGTCCGGTTTATGTTGTGATAGTTGGCCTCGCATTCCGATTACCCATTTCACCCTTTATGTATCACACCGTTATTAAACCGTTTTGCTCCACAGTGCCTCTAAATTTCATGTTTCGCACAACAATCTTATATTTAATTTATGCTGAAAGATATTTCTTCGCGCCCTGGGACCACATTTAACACTTGTGTTCCCCACTGTGCCATATTTAACAATTTTTGCCCCAATGTACCAAATTTATCTATTTCTGGCTCACTGCACCAAATCCTTTTTTTCTCGCCTGTACAGTAAGTAATAGCAATATTTACCCACTGTATCATATATAACCATTTTTGAACCACATTGAACTCTTTTTGACACCACAGTACATTATTTAACTCCTTTTTGCTCGACTGTACATACAAATTATTGCTGTACCATATAAAACAATTTTAACCATTTAACCATTTTTATCCCTCGGTACCAGATTTTACACATTTTTGACCCACTGTACCACATTTAAAAATGTTTGTCCCACAGTACCATATTTTACAACTTTTTGACCCACTGTACCACATTCAACAATTTTTGCCCCACTGTACCATATTTATCCACCATTCGGCATTTTGTGCGCCCAAAAATTTAAATTTCTTAAAATGTTAGGGCTACCAAATGATTATAACTCTAGTCTTTTGGATTTGGTGGTAATCCGATATTAGTAATTTTTTATTGTTATTTATATAACAGGTTATTAGCTAAAAAATATGAAATTAGATTTACGCAAAAATTTCCGTCGATATATTTGTGACTTGATTTCGTTTACCCAGCTCATAGACAAACATACCCTAAATACCGAAATATACTCGGTGAAATACACTAAGTTTTCGAATACTTTTATTTTATTTGGACCGTTTTTCGAACATATTGGTTCTCGCATAGACCGTTTGAGCAAACACAACGAGAACAGACTACTCACTCTCATTTGTCTCTCCTCACTAACTACTCGAAATCAATAACGGCAGTTCACTTCTCTGTTTGAAACAAAGAAAGTGAGTGAAGTATAGTAATCGCAAAAGCAATGAATGTTTTCGAATACTGAAAAATGGTGCCGATGCAGGGCTCTATTGGATAATATTCGACCGAATAGACCACGTCCAGCACGCAGTGAAGAAAATGTAGCGGCAGTAGCTGAGAGTGTACACGAAGACCGTGGAGAGTCGATTCGGCGCCGTTCGCAGCAACTCGGACTGACGTATGGAATGACTTGGCGTATTTTATGTCGAGATCTTAAATTGAAAGCTTACAAAATACAGCTTGTGCAAGAACTGAAGCCGCACGACCTTCCCAAGCGACATCGCTTCGCTCTATGGACTCTTGAAAAGTTCCAAGAAGATCCGACGTTTTCGAGCCAAATTTTGTTCAGCGATGAGGCCCATTTCTGGCTCAATGGGTATGTAAACAAGCAAAATTGCCGCATTTGGGACGAAAAAACAACGGTTTGGTGTGGAGTGGTTTGTGGGCCGGTGGAATCATCGGTCCATATTTCTTCAAAAATAATGCCGGTGAGAACGTAACCGTCATTGGCGACCGTTATCGTGCCATGATAACCGACTATTTGATGCCTGAAATTGAAGCTCGTTATCTCGGCGACATTTGGTTTAAACAAGACGGTGCCACTTCCCACACATCGCATCAATCAATAGATTTATTGAGAGAACACTTCGGTGAGCAGATAATTTCACGTTTTGGGTGGGTCGATTGGCCACCAAGATCGTGTGATATCGCACCGTTACACTTTTTCCTGTGCGGATATGTAAAGTTTAAAGTTTATGCGGACAAACCCGCTTCGATTCAGGCCTTAGAGCAAAACATCACGCGTGTCATTCGCTAGTTACCAGTCGAAATGCTCGAACGAGTCATCGAAAATTGGACTCAACGGATGGACCATCTGAGACGTAGCCGCGGCCAACATTTGATAGACATAATCTTCAAAAAATGAATGCCAAAGAATGTTCTTTCAAATAATAATAAACATTCCCCATTCAATTTGAATTTTCTGTGTTTTTTTTCTTTAAAGATGTAGGGAACCTGGAAATGGATCACGCTATATTGTAAAAAAATGTCGGTACCGTTGAAAATTATTCATTGAGGTCTGGGCAACATATAGAAAGATGAACTATTAGATTACAAATCTATACCGGAATCGAAATCGAGAAAAAAAAATAACTTTCTGTGATACCAAATATATTTTTTTCTCGTTGTGGAATTCGACTTTTGTCTGAATCGAAATTGAAATCGAAAAAATAACCTTCTATGACACCAAAGTTATTTTTTCTCAGTTTCAATTCCGATTCCGACAACAATCGGATTCCACAACAACCCTGATTGGTTGTGTTTTGAATTGTAGTGGTAAGTTGTATGCATGAAGAATATTTTCTATGAATATTATATGAATAAAATGATTCATTATAAGAGTGAGTTTAGAATAAACACAATGTAGAAATTCCATACATATTTTGTAAACTGTGTTTAAATCCATATATGCCTTAAATGAATTACCAGTATATGTTTATATCAAGAACAGACATTTTAAATTTTAATACGATAATTATATAAATTTTATGATACTTTACTACAAATAAGCACGCATCATACTTAAATTTACGCCAAAAAGTGCTTATTTTAAGACCAAACATAACTTCCTAAATTATGGTCCGATTTGAAAAATCTTTTTTAGAAATGTTTGTATTGTTTGGTACTTTTCAGAAAAAAATTTTAAAATTTCGTAAAAAATATCGTAATTTATTATTATTTTAATGAAAATTCTTTTTGAGGTCGCATGCTTAATTTAAAAATGTGTCGTCATTAATTGTCTTATAATTTTTTTTCCGTGTACAGCAACAATTTTGAAAATACATACCCAATATTTTAAGCCCCACTTAATACTGCATTTGCAAATGTATTTTTTACAAGGAATCTTTTTGTCGAATATATCACCCAAAAAATCCATCGATTTCTACTACTTTTTATATATAGTTATTTGTGTAGTGAGACTATCAAGCAACAAGCACAGTGCCTTCAAGCAACAACCAAAATTTTGTTTAACATTTAAAAAAAAAATAAATAATTTTAGGCCAACTTCCATCCAAAGCTGATATGTTAGAGAATTAAAAGAAGTTTAAAATATAAAAAATCGAGAAAATCGAATTACAAAATTACATTTAAATTTGAAAATTAAAAAATCGCATACAAAAATTTTATATACTTTTTCTACCAATTACCAAAAAATACCAACATTTTAAAAAAAAGATTTTTTAAATCGGATCATAAATTAAGAAGTTAGGTCCAAAAAACCGATACACAGAGTGATATCTTAACGATTTTTTAAATATCGATAACTTCTGAACGAGTTATCGGAAAAATCTCAAAAAATTACACAAAGTGCTTCTTCAGGTTAGTGAAAAAATATAAGAAATGGGAAAAATAAAAATCGAAATTTTTTTGAACCCGTCGATTTGTCGTGGAATTCTCCATATACTTTATGGGGTCTTAAGCTAAGTACAGACGATCGGACAATATTGACAGAAAAATGCAAACCTGAACGTACAACCATGTGAACATATAATTTTTGTCTTGCAACGTTAGCAGAAAAGTCATTGTGAGATAATTTGCAGATTGTTAGATATGCGAAGTTCATACATGTGACACTGTCTATCAAATATTTTTATTGGCAGTCCTGCATAGAAATATTTACAAAATATATTGTAAATACATGAAGTTGTAAGGTTTTCTTGCAATCTCTGAACTGTCAATTCACCTTTGCCTAACAATCTGTCATTGTCCGTACATTTGAAGCACTTTAACAGGGTTGATAATGTATAAAACTAAAAATCAAGTTTTAGCCAAAATATTCACGATACCATAAAATCCTGAAGCTAAACGAGAAAAATCCAAATGGCATTTTGTGACACTCCGACAAGCACTTTCAAAAACTGAAATCTAAACAGAGTCGACTTTTTATGTGTTGTACGTAGTATGTTCAAAAAAATTTGCGAATTTTGTATTTTTTCAAAAAGTATTTATTTATTCATGAATATCTATTTTGTCCCCTTCAAAGTAATTCCCCTCGGATATAATACACTTCTGCCAATAATAATTTTTTGTGATCTTGTTCAGCTCCTCCTTCGAAGCCGTCTTTATCTCCTCAATCGTGGCGTAGCGTCGCACAGTGGGCTAAAATGGAAACAAAATGGACATAATTCTGCCATTTCAAAACCACTTATCGTAATGCGATGAAATTTTAGGTGTGTATTCAGGGCCCTAAAGTTGACCACCTCGGGTATAAATTTCATCGGTTTCTAACTTTTGAGTGGAGTGCCCGGTTTTAGTTTTTTTTTCCTGTGGATACTCCTAGACCAGACCTACAATAAACATTTTATAGGTTGAAGATATCTTGAATAGTTTCCGAGATATGTGGATTTTAAATTTGAATTTTTAATTTTTTCGCCGACTTTGCCTTGGATGTTAGCCAATATCTCAGTCAAAAGTTTACCGATTTTGTTCGCGTTTTTTATGGATTGCCAATAAAATTTACAATATCATGAAAAAAAGAATCGATAAGATATTTGAAGAAATAAGAAAGTTATGGCCCTATAAAGTCAAATTTTTGAAAAAATGTCATTTTTGGAGATTTTTTGGCGAAAAAAGTCCAATTCGTATTTAGGTCTTGTAGAAAAAGTTTGTTACACAAAGTATATATAATTTATACTCATTTTAAAGGAGACGTTTCACAGAATCTGTTAGTCATTAATTGTCTTATAATTTGGTGTGGTTGCCACCCGTCTCCGATTTGGACCTTTTTTTTACATAAATTTCAAAAGTTTGATCGATTTTCTCCAATTGGAAAGCTAAATTGTTAAATTTGTCTTTTTATTTATTTGTATTAGGGTGTAACAAAATCGACTGCAAAGGGAATCCCGAGCGCGGCTTTTCATATCGAAGATATAGGACTAAAAGTAAAAAATCCCATTTTTGGGGATTTTTGATGTATTTATTGGGAATTGATGGATTTTCCATAAGAAATTTGTACATTTTGCTTTTGATTATTATTTCTAATATCAAAATAAAAAACTTTAAAAAAAAAATCATCGAAATATATAATTTTTTACGAATTTTATGCCGTATTTGCGTTTCTGTCTATATGCAAAATATTTGTATACCCTACACCACACTGTGGTACAGGGTATTATGACTTTGTACATTTGTTTGTAACACCCAAAAGGAGAAGAGATAGATCCATTGTTTATTATACCGATCGACTTGTAATCACTTTCTGAGTCGATTTAGCTATGTCCGTCTGTCTGTCCGTCTGTCTGTCTGTAGATGTATTCTTGTAATCAAAGTACAGGTCGCAATTATGGCCCGATCTGGACGAAACTTTACACATATCTTTTTTTTGGCCCAAGGACGATCCCTATTTAATTTGGTTAAAATCGGTTCAGATTTGGATATAGCCCCCATATATATGTTAGCCCCGATTTGACATGTAAGCGCTGTAAAAACTTTATTTTATATCCGATCAGTATGAAATTCAGCAGAAAGAGGTCTCTTATTATATGCATGAACACTGTTAAATTTGGAAGAAATCGGTTCAGATTTAGATATAGCCCCCATATATACGTTACCCCCGATTTCACATGTAAGCGCCGTAAAAAATTTATTTTATAACCGATCAGTGTGAAATTCGGCAGAAAGAGGGTTCTTATTACATGAAGGAATACTGCCAAATTCGGAGAAAATTGGTTCAGATTTGGATATAGCCCCCGTATATATGTAACCCCCGATTTGACATGTAAGCGGTGTAGAAACTGTATTTTATATCCGATCAGTGCGAAATTCGGCAAAAAGAGTTTTCTTATTACATGAAGGAATACTGCCAAATTCGGAGAAAATCGGTTCAGATTTAGATATAGCCCCCATATATATGTTACCCCCGATTTGACATGTAAGTGCTGTAAAAACTGTATTTTATATCCAATCGGTATGAAGTTTGGCTAAAAGAGGTTTCCTATTATATGAATAAACACTTTTAAATTTGGAAGAAATCGGTTCAGATTTTGATATATCCCCCATATATATGTTACACCCCGACTTGACATGTAAGCGCTGTAAAAATGTTATTTTATATCCGATCAGTGCGAAATTCGGCAGAATGAGGTTTCTTATTACTCGAAGGAATACTGCCAAATTCGGAGAAAATCGGTTCAGATTTAGGGCCTGTTTCTGTAACTTTTTTTCGTTCGTCTACTGCGAACGATCAAAAATCACTCAGTTATTCCGAGAAATCTATAAGTCACAGAAGTTTATAATTCGTTGTGTCTGTAGAAAATCATGTAAAAAGCTTGTTCCTAAAATATTTCTAACCTGCGTTTTATAGAATTCAAGTAATAACTGAGAGAATTTTGATCGTTCGCCGTAGACGAACGAAAATAAGTTACAGAAACAGGCCCTTAGATATAGCCCCCATATATATGTTACCACCGATTTGACATGTAAGCGCTGTAGAGACTGTATTTTATATCCGATCAGTACGAAATTCGACAGAAAGAGGTCTTTCTACATGAATGAGTATTCAGGGAAAATCGGTTCATATTTATATATAACCTCCATATATATGTTCCTCCTGATTTGGTATCAACGCGCTATAGAAGTTGTACTTTACTTCCGTTCATTAATATTTTCCGAAAAGATGTTTCTCAATTTAGGAACGAATATTGCTTAATTTAGCGATTATCGGCTCAGAATTAGATAATATGTTCCTGCCTACTTACCATTTATTCCAAATTATTATCGCAGTGACCTTTATCGTATTGTTAGGGAGGTGTAGGGTATTATATAGTCGGCCCCGCCCGACTTTCTGCCTTTCCTTACTCGTTTTTAATTATACCCTACACCACACTGTGGTACAGGGTATTATAACTTTGTGCATTTGTTTTTAACACCCAAAAGGAGCCGAAATAGACTCATCGTTTATTATACCGATCGACTCAGAATCATTTTCTGAGTTAATTTAGCTATGTCCGTCTGTCTATGCATGTATTCTTGTAATCAAAGTACAGGTCGCAATTATGGTCCGATCTTGACGAAACTTTACACATATATTTTTTTTGGCCCAAGGACGATCCCTATTGAATTTGGTTAAAATCGGTTCAGATTTATATATAGCCCCATATATATGTTACCCCCGATTTGACATGTAAGCGCTGTGGAGACTGTATTTTATATCCGATCAGTACGAAATTCGACAGAAAGAGGTCTTTTTACATGAATGAGTATTCAGGGAAAATCGGTTCAGATTTATATATAACCTCCACATATATGTTCCTCCTGATTTGGTTTAAAAGCGCTATAGAAATTGTACTTTACTTCCGATAATTAAAATTTTCCAGAAAGATGTCTCAATTTAGGAACGAATATTGCTTAAGTTAGCAATTATCGTTTCAAAATTAGATAATATGTTCCTACCCATTTACCAATTATTATCGCAATGACCCTTATCGCATTGTTAGGGAGATGTAGGGTATTTTATTTACTGATATAATAACTAATAAGTACAAGAAGGTAGGGAAAAATTAAAAAAACATATTTTGCATATAAACAGAAACGTAAATACGGCATAAAATTCTTAAAAATGTATATATTTCGATGAATTTTTTTTAAAGTACTTTATTTTGATATTAGAAATAATAATCAAACGCAGCATGTGGAAATTTCTAATGGAAAATCCCTCAATTCCCAAAAAATACATCAAAAATGGAATTTTTTACTTTTAGTTACACCCTAATACAAATAAACAAAAAGAAAAATTTAACAATTTAGCTTTGCGATTGAAGAAAATCGATCAAACTTTTGAAATTTATGTAAAAAAAAGGTCCAAATCGGAGAAGGGTGGCAACTACACCAATTAAAATTTTGGCTTCGGATTTTCTCTAACAGATTCTGTGAAACGTCTCCTTTTAAATGAGTATAAATTTGATATACTTTGTGTAACAAACTTTTTCTACAAGACCTGCAAAAATGAAATTTTTTCAAAAATTTTATTTTATGGGGCCATAACTTTCTTATTTCTTCACATATCTTATCGATTCTTTTTTTCATGATATTGTAAATTTTATTGGCAATCCATAAAAAAACACGCGAACCAATCGGTAAACTTTTGACTGAGATATTGGCTAAACTCCAAGGCAAAGTCGGCGAAAAAATGAAAAATTCAAATTTTAAATCCACATATCTCGGAAACTATTCAAGATATCTTCAACCTATAAAATGTTTATTGTAGGTCTGGTCTAGGAGTATCCACGGACACCGACAACAGTTAGAAACCGATGAAAATTTATTATACCCGAGGTAGTCAACTTTAGGGCCCTGTAGCTCCGCCCCTGTATGAGATAGGGGACCCAAGTTCCGAACTTAAACTCTCTAACACCTCTTGAATACACACCTTTCATCGCCTTACGATAAGTGGTTTTGAAATGGCAGAATTACGTCCATTTTGTTTCCATTTTAGCCCACTGTGCGTCGTCCTTTCATAGGCCTTTTCAGTTTTGGGAACAAAAAATAGTCACAGGGGGCTAGGTCAGGGGAATACGGCAACGCCGTTCGTTTTTGGCGGATTGCTTCGCGCAATTTGCGCATAACATGCAGGTAATATTCTTTATTGACCGTACTACCCTGTGGCAAGAACTCATAATGCACCACGCCCCTGCATTCAAAGAAAACTGTGAGCTCGGGCGTCCGACACGCTGTTCGTCCTTCGCATCTTCTCTGCCCTCTAAGAACATTTTGTACCACCGATAAACGTTGCTTTGGTCCAAGGTAGCTTCACCATATGCCACAGTCAACATTCGGAATGCGTCAGCGCACTTTATTTTGTTTTTCACACAATATTTGATGCAGATTCTTGACCCATCTCCTGAAATAGATAAAAATCGAAGACAAGTTAAAACACATCCAAGCACAACAGCTGTCAAAAATTAACTAAACATTCAAAGTGGCCGACCTTGTCAGCATACGAGTAAGTAAGGGACATGAGTACCAACATAACGCTACAAAAATATCAAAAATCAAATACACGTAGCCCGCGGAAATTAAAAATTCGCGATATTTTTTGAACATACCTCGGTACAAGTTTTGGCATCACTAGCTTTGGTTGCTTCGAAAGTTTGTGTATGAATACTTCTCTTACAAATATTTTATACGTGTTTCAAGGAAAAAGTTAAAAAACAATTTTGTTCAATAGTTATGAGCAACATAAAGATGGCGGAATTACGATTTTTCATTCATTCGCTTTTAAATCCTGAAATACTTGATCGCTTTTTATGTACTATACCTTGTTTTGAAGCACTTATGTACTTTTAAAAAGTAAAAGCTGTCTTGTAACTCCCTATAATAACTTTTAAAGATTTTTACCATTTTAATCTTTTAGATTTGATTTCAAAAATGATTACACCAATTGATTTTATTGAAATTTAGAAGTCATGTTCTTAAACGTATTTTTTAGAGAGTTTGGAAGTGGTGAAAAGGAATCAAAATTTCTTTGAATCTTTATAAAATAAGGCAACATTTTTTTGCGGCATAAGATTTTGCGTCGGTTTGGGTATATAGGATAATACAGATCTCAGACTATAATTTATTTTATTGATTTGGCTCAAGTTCTCGAAATATACCGCAATATGCAAAAATGGAGAGGTTACACCACATATTTGAGCACAACTCGAGGAAAATGGAGGAGAAACTTGACTATTCCATTTTTTGTGTTTTTGCACAATTTGAGAAAATAGTTTTATAGGTATGGCCCTATGTATTTAATCCGAAATTTTGGTGCATTATTAAAGATGTCAAAATTAGTCATTGCCCTGTATAGGTTTCAAAAATGTACCCCTAATATATTTTGAATAAATCCAAAATTTGAAATGAAATAATCAAGTTTTGACGCGGCTGATTGGAGTAATCAAATTTTGTTATGTGCTCCAGAGGAATAATCCTGTTTTGATTCAAACCACTGTGGATCTTGTTTTGCTGAAACTAGTTATGTATCAGAAATATTATTCTGAATTAAAATAACCTGAGGCTTTAAATAAATAAAACTAAAAAAATTAATGACAATATGTTTTATTTATATTTTAATTTTTAAGTGGATAACTGGGCTGTTCAGCCGTTCTTTGAAAAAAGATTGGACCCTTATGCACTAACGGCATCTGTGCGATTTTGTTTCTCGAGTGAAATATTGGGTCCCAATGTTGCAATTATGTTAAGATTTTTATCTTTGGCGTAGTGGTGTTACATTACTTAGCCGATACAACAATCGGCTTAATACACGCTGAAAAAAAATCGCTTCTGTAGTATATTGTCCCAAACATATTCGGCTTGAATTATACATATGTTTAGGGTACACTCCAAATATATAATATTTGACATACACAAATATTATGTTTTTGGGAGGATATTGTTCTAAACAAAAATATGTTCCCATTCTAATATTTTTATACCCTCACTTTAGTGTGACGAGGATATATATCATTTGCTACGAAAAAAAGTGTAACACATCGAAGGAGTGATCTAAGACCCTAAGTATGTTCGGCGGATATTCGTTTTGGGTCATTTTAAGACGAATGAGCAATGTCCGTCCGTCTGTCTGTCTGTCTGTCTATCTGTCTGTCTGTCTGTCTGTCTGTCTGTCTGTCTGTCTGCTGGCTGGTGCGCACGATAACTCTCGAAAGGAGTAACCGATTGACTTAAAATTTGGTACGTGGTAATATTTTTTTCTATCTCCGGCTAAGTTCGAAGATGGACCATATTGGTCCACTCCTTCTAGTACCTCCCCCACAAAGTGTTAAAATGTTGTAAAATATTGAATCTTTAATAACTGCTATACCACTTATTCGAATCTTCTGAAATTCCACACATAGCATAAGTTTATTAGTCGCTATCAACTCGAGAAAAATGGGCCAAGTTGCTAAGCCCCTTTTGGTACCTCCCACACAAATGTACCATTTTGCAGCAAAAGTTAACAGCTTATAACATTAATACCAGTGTATAAAAATACTTGAAATGTTGTACAGTGTAAAGCTTTTATAGTGCCTACAGTCCAGTGAAAAATGGGTGTTATATTCACGCCCCTTTTGGTACCTCCCACACAAAGGTAAAATTTTGCACAAAAAGTTAAGAGCTCACAACATGAGTACCAATGCACGAAAATGACACCACATTATGCACAGTGTAACGCTTTTGAAGTGTCTATAGCCCTGTAAAAAATGCCCATTATCACCACGCCCCTTTTTGTACCTCCCACACAAAATGTCGAAATCATACCAAAATTTAATATCTCATAACGTTAATAAACCAGTGCAAATAAACGCTTATAATTCAGCGCAGTGCAATGTATTTAAAGTATCTACTATTCAGCGAAAAATAGGTGTATTTGTTCAACCCGTTCTGGTACCTACCATACAATCTAACACAATAATTCGTGGATATTGAATACATTACTCACAAAGTGAGGGTATACCTTAGTCGGTTTACCCGACTGAAACTTTCTTACTTGTTTTATTTGGAACTAGTATTTTGTATTTATGTATTTTGGCAATGTATCAATGCCTTAACTTAAAAAAAAGTTTTCTGTTTTTCAGATGTTCAAAGAGCATTTTGTTTTTTTTATAAATTGTATGTTTGCAAAATTTAATTCAAACATAAATCGTATAATCTTTCGTAAATATAAATTGCATTGATGCACTGAAAAAAATTGTCATAAAATTAAGGAATGGTTCCAAAGACGTCATTTGTTTTTAAAATAAGTACATTTTGTACTTAAAATATAGATAATTTCAATTATATTAAGTAATTTACTTAATTTTAATTAAATTTTCTTAATTTTATTTAAAAAATTTACTTATTTTGAAGACTAAGGACGTCTTTGGAGCATTTCTTTAATGTTATGACAAATTTTTTTCAGTGTGGATTGACAAAATGTGTTGAATTGGAATACTTATAAATTAAAATTTATTGATGTAAAACAACAGCTAATGCTGCTAAAGTCATTTTTAACTATAATCTAGGAAAAAATAGCTCAAATTCGAAACATTCAGCAAAGTTTAAAAAATAATTTTTAAATAAAATATATTTGGAAAACATCTTAAACAATAACTTTGTTTGTGGGTAAATACATATTTTATTTGTGAAAGTCGGTGCGCAAATATATATTGTTCTAATATATTAATATATGCGTTCCAAACAAAGTTTCGTGATTTTCAAATAATATTTGTTTGTTAAGAAATATATAATACTAGCTGGACCCGGTCCACTTCGTTGCCCCATATTTCCGATACCGTCCATTTTTGGACCACTGACGTAGACTGCCAGCATATATATATACACAAAATTACAGCACTCTCGCTAACAAATTGTGCAATATATCTTTCACCACATTCAGTGAACTCAAATTTAATTTTCGCGCATATATTTTCCGTTTATAGTACTTTATTTATATGCAAAGCCTTCACTTTGTATTTTCTAAGAGGCTTCTGAAAGAACAAAAACAAAACTCAAGTTTTTGATAGAGCTAGAACTGACCACAGCCCGATTTAAGTGAATATCACGTGGTTTATAAAACACTCCTGTCTATATGTATGCAAAATTTCAGCTCTTTAGCTCTAACAGGAGCCTTAGCGGTCAAGTGGTCGAAATCACTCGGCGGAAAATTGATAATCAAAGTAGCCTATGGCAATTCCCAGGCATTGGTCTATCTGTCCACCAAGTTTCAAAACAATTGGTTCAGTAGTTTAGGCGTGATGCTGGAACAAACAGACAGACAAACAAACGATTTGCAACGCCCACATTTGCCCCGCCCACTTTTTGCAAAATTGTTTTTTCCAAAACCCTCTCAGACCAAATAGCCTTCAAACAAAAGAAAACATTTTAAAATCGGTCCAGTGGTTTAAGCATCTCTAAAACACATACATACATACATACAAACATTTTTCCATTTTTTTATATATAGATAGATTTTGATAGCGGGTGAACTGACCACGGGCCAAAAACGACTTTCTGAATAGTCCGTAGGGTATACAAAATCCGAGTCTATACATAAACAAAATTTATAGGAGCCACAACGGTACAGCGGTCAAAAGTCGCTTGGTGTAAAATCGCATCCCTTGGAGATCAGTATACACACATAAAGTAGTAGGATCATAGCTCTTAAAGGACTTTTAAAGTACAGAAAGATTGAAAAATCCGTTGGTCACTGCTACACTGATTACAGTCTGAGAATTGACCGAATCGCTCACCACCACAGTAAGTGGTGAGCGATATATTTTGAAAAGGCTTTACCGGTTATAGTACTTCATATATGCAAAGTTTTAACTTTGTTTTTTCAAAGAGGCTTCTGAAAGAACAAAAACAAATTTTTTGATAGCGCTTGAACTGACCACAGGCCGTAAAATGATTAAGTGAGTAGCACGTGGTTTATACAACACTCCTGTCTATGTGTATTCAAACTTTCAGCTCTCTAGCTCTAACAGGAGCCTCAGCGGTCAAATGGTCGAAAATCACTCGGCGGTAAATCGAAAATCAAAGTAGCCTATGTCACTTCCCAGGCATTGGTCTATCTGTCCACCAAATTTCAAGAAAATCGGTTCAGTAGTTTAGGCGTTATGCTGGAACAAACACATAAACAGACAGACAAACAAACGATTTGCCACGCCCACATTTTCCCCGCCCACTTTTTGCAAAATTTTTTTTTCCAAAACCATCTCAGACAAAATAGCTTTCAAACAAAAGAAAAAATTTTAAAATCGGTCCAGTAGTTTAAGCGTCTATAAAACACATACATACATACATACATACATACATACATACATACATACATACATACAAACATTCTTCCATTTTTATATATATAGATTTAAAAAATTCGTTTCCAAATATATTTTCTTTCAATTCAAACATATCAAAAATGGCGATTTTCCTCCGTGTACTACTTGAAAAATCACATAACTTACACGAGACGAATACCAGTTTAGTACAGTTTAGTTTTTACGGACACATTGTGGCCACGGGTTTTGTGCTTTTAGAATTTTAAATTCTAACTGACAAATTTGGGGATAAAACATGTAATGTTTCAATTTAGACAAAAATCGGTAATTAACTTCTGGAATAATCATATTTTGTTTCAAAAATGCATATTTGCAATGGGTAATGCCATTTTGAAGTGAAGCCATTTATTGCTTTTTTTCAGGTGTAATTATAGATATTTCGCAAAATTTTATTTTCGATGAGTATTGAAATCAATACTATTAAGCAAAAAAACATTTCTGTAAAAAGTTGAATAGTCATGTTTTGAAAAGTAACTCCTCAATGGATCTCAATTGTTACGGTATACTTTTAGAAAATTGGAAACTTTCTAATACAATTTTTCATCTGTTGCAAGGTTTCGAATATATGTGTTCAAATATGGCGTAAAAATTTTATTTTTTTAGCAAAATTATTTTATTTCTATAATTTTATCGTAAAGCTTGAATTTTATTCATGGTCAACCATGAATAAAATTAGTCAATTCGGAAGAAAATCGTTGCATAATTTAGAAAGTTGTAGGTAATTTAGCCAACCTACCCATACTTTTCACCTTAGCTGTTGCGCACGATAAAAGTTTTTGAGAATTAAATTGCTCATAACTTTTGAACAAAATTTTTTATTTGTTTTTCTTGAAACAAGTAGAAAATATTTTTAAGCGAAGTATACATACACAAACTTTCGAAGCAATCAAAGTTAGTGATGTCAAAAATCGTACCGTTTGGCATGGAATGTCTCATATGTGTAAACATTTGTAGGCAACGAGATCCAATTTGTATCTCTTTCAAGCGGTGTTGGTGAATACATTACTTGGCGTGGTTATTTTTGAGTTGAGATGACATAAGGGAATAATAATTCTTGTTCGTTCCTTTTAAGCTATTCCTTATAGGTTTGACTTTTAAATCGAATAATTATAACTAAACTTTTCTTTTTTTCCTGCCAAATAATTGCATTTTGTCATACCGATTTAAAAAAACGTTGCATTCTATAGCAATATAGAGGTAGAAATGGTATCACATCAAAATGATTGTAGAGTCAAAATAAAACCAACCAAAGCACAATAAATCAAGAATCAAGAAGAGATCAAGTACTGATCAGGCTTAAATCAAGCAGTTGTCAGGCTTAATTCAATCCATATGTGCTATATTGAATTCCGTTTCACACTTAAATCCATCCAATTAAATTCTTAAACCAATCACTCTATTTTTGAAATAATAATATTTCGACTCAAAATCAAGCCTAACAAGGCTTAAATAGCGCTACAATTACGAATGGATTAAGAATTCAGCGCTTGAAAATCCTTACATGAATCAAGTATTTTGTACTTGATTTAAGAAAATCCTTACTTACAAGTAAGGATTATTTAATTTTTATTTTCAGTGTAGATTATTTTCTCTGCGGCTAGGTGTAGTGATTTATGCGAACCACCCGGTTTATACAGACAACATTATGCGAAGCCAAATTTGACTTCAAGAATGCTCCACACCCGAGTCACACGGTGCGACAACATGTCCCAAAACTATAGTCAAACATTAATGACTTAAAGTTACCTTTCTCATAAAATAAATTTTCAGTTTCAAATTATGTAATCTTATTATTTTATTTCAATTTAAAGTTCTGCACCTCTAAAAAACTCCATTTAAATAATTTTAGGATTCCACACAAAATTGCAATAAATTGTGGGCGTAGCGCGGTTGCGTTGAACTTTTCTCTTTTGATGTTCTTCAGAACAGAATGCAATGAAGGTCTTCGAAAGACTGAATAATTACCCATTGCTATTTCAATCGGTCGCTGACAATGTGCAATGTAAATTAATTATTATACGTCATACATGCTTACTCGTACATACAAATTTTTCAACAATTCCATAGAATTCCAATGGAATGACATAGCTCCCATTCTTACCACACCCGTTCGTTCACTCGAACCCCAAGTTTCTGCGTTGACGTGATCTAAATAAAACCCACCACCTTTACAACCGCATTCGGAACCACGCTTGAAAGATTCTCAACTGGGAAGTGAATGGTTGTTAAGAGTAGCTTAGATATCCACCACTAGCACAAAATCAGCGGTACATTCATGCGTACCAATGGACAATGTATGTACGCGCACTTAACACAAGAATGAGTAGCAAGCTCTGCATGTCATTCGAATGCGCATATTTAATTTCGGAGCATTAATACTCAAGCGTAGTACACGTACATACATGTGTAATTCTGACATAACCAAATACAAATTGGTGAACAAAAAGTGAAAACAATATGAGTAGAATAACGTAATTATAATTTCATTAATTCATTTACCATTACTTTTACCATTGACTTTATTTACACTTGTGCGGGCAATGCTTAAAATTTGAGGAGATATTTGCAACTGTGCCAAAGACCTGTAACTCCAGTTGGTATAGACAACCTAAGCCATTAGCCCAAGCTTTTCACAAGATGGTTGAAAACATAAATTCTCGGTCGTTATTCTAAATTGTAACTTTTTGTACACCTACAAAATACGACACATATTTTTCGTCTTGGTGGTATGAGTATATCGTATATTTATACCATGCCACACTTTGGTACAGGGATTATAACTTTGTGTATTTTCTTGTAACATCCAAAAAGATATCAGATAGACCGACCGATCTTGTACCATCCGGTTTGACTTTTTCGACCTAGGATGCTATATTTCTTCCTCTCATTCTGAAATTTGGCATATATGTGCTTATTGGTATTTGGATTAACCTTGTTAAATATTGTAAAATCGATCCAGATTTTGATATGGTTTTAAGGTTTAGGTTAGGGTGGCAGCCGTATTTTTACCAGCTCACATAGACCAGTTTAGGCCCCTAATGTTACCACGGGCTGAAATGCCCCTCATCGAAACCAACCTGTTTGATATACAAATTTATCGATAGTACTAATATCGGTAACGGAAAGATCTGTTACACCGCCTAGAAAGGCCGACCCCAGTATGTCCAGTCGTCGTTTACTCAAAGCGGGACAGTCGCATAGCAAGTGCTCAATGCTCTCCACTTCTTCCTCATCTCCACAGAAGTCATTGGAGTCAATACCCAGTCTTTTGGCGTGTTCGCCGATCAAGCAGTGTCTGATACTAACGATGGCAATCTCAGGCAGGCAGTTCTCCGAACCTTTGATAGTAGGTTGGTGATGGTTAGTTTGTCAGTTGCCGTCCACCATACCACAATGCCGTATAACAGTATTGGACGAACTACTGCTATATATATACAATGGACGATTTTATGGGGATTTTAGGAGCAAGGCCCCACCGCGACCCTACAGCCTTTTTGCAGGAATATAAGGCGACGTTGGCCTTCCTTACACGTTCCAATACATTAACAGCCGTATTCATAAAAACTTAAAACAGCTTTACAAACCTTTGTTAAGCAAAATTTTTTAAAACTGTATTCATAAACGATTATTAGCCTTAAACACCTTTTGTAAACCATTGTTAAATGCGTGAATTTTAATATTGGTTCGACCCTACTTTAAGCGTTTGTTAAAGTGACATTTTCTTCTTCTTCGTATGTATTTTCAAAACATTTTTACGGAATTTTTTAATTACTGATTTTGAACATATTTTCTTGAAATGGTTTAGGTTAAAATAAGAAAAATAGAATAAAATACGTAACTGTGCCTTATGGAACGTGTTTAAGTCAAATGTACCACTAAATGGGAGGTGTATCAAAACGTGGACCGATTTGTCGTATTTTTTCAGGAAGAGTTAAAGGCATTGTGGAACATAAGCTGCTCCTTATCCCAAAAATTTCGTAAGGATTGTTTCCTTTTTTCGAGCAGTACTTAGATTGTCACAGACGGACGGACATGGCTAAATCGACTCGGGGAATGATTCTGCGTCCATCGGTATATAAAATGCATTTCTGCATTCTTCTTTTTCACCATATTGTAAATCGGTATAATAATGAATTTTCGCATTCTTTTTTCCTATATTGTTTCACGAAAGACCATAAACTTATATTGTTGCAAAATCACAACACAAGAAATGCAAATTGTACAAAATTCACTAGTGATATGTAAATAATCAACATGTGTTAATATTATTCGTTATTCGAATACCTCTTGGTATGTAATAAAAAAAATTATCTGAATTCGTCATTTATTTAATCTTTAGTTGTTGTTTTTTATTTATTATACAAGTGAGCATACATTTTTTTTAATTAATACAGTTGTTTTTTAAAATAAACTGTAAAATAATTTATATATTCGACTACTCTTACAATTGATAATCGTATTAATGCGTCATTA
This sequence comes from Eudasyphora cyanicolor, assembly GCA_963930755.1. Lineage (NCBI taxonomy): Eukaryota > Metazoa > Arthropoda > Insecta > Diptera > Muscidae > Eudasyphora > Eudasyphora cyanicolor. The sequence goes on from OZ005738.1 coordinate 67,269,553, forward strand.
AGAGAGAAAATGGTGTGTGAAAAAGATGGTGTTGCCAGAATTACATTGACGAAGTCATTAAAATGTTTATTAGTTAAAATGCTGTTTGTGAATACGATTTTTTAATAATCGTTTATTAGGCCAAAAGTGTTTGTTAACTAATGTGCACTTTGAATCATAATTAGGATTTTTTATGAATACGGCTGTATGTCTAAATAACAGTTTCCTGTCTAGAATTATTCCTAAAAATTTGGCACTTTCAGAAAAGAAAGATTTAGATATAGCATAAATGCCATCTGATTACACTTTATCGATATTTACTTCGTATGATATAAACCACCAATACTTGTCCCATTCGTAATGCTTCTGGCGAATTGACCACTTATCCTATAAAGAACACTTTTGGTGAAATTGCTAATATTGAACGCAATAACTTACAATCGAAATATCATTCTTCTGCGGTCAATAGTTCTCGAGATATTGAATTTTAAATATTGCTACGCCCATATTTGCCACACCCACTAATCCGATCCCTCCTATTTTTTGTCAAGTTGTTAATAATAAATATTACAATTTTAAATAATGCCTCTCGTACTTTTGACCGCTCCCACTTTTTTACTTTTCATCGCACCTTCTCCACAAAAGGGTAACAACTCAAAATAAAAAAAAAAATCACTAGAGCCCAAAAAATGTTCCCGTAAATATTAATTTCAAAAAATTAATATTAACGGAAATATATCATTGCAAGAAAATACAATTAAGAAGATATTTTCATAACTTTTGACATATTTTTTGAACGTTTATTAAAGTTTATTAACGGAAGCTGTTATGGTATCTACTGACAAATTTGAGTTTATAAATAACATTTCTACACACAGAAAAATAAAACAAGTTTTTGGGTACGATTTAAGTAACAAAGTTGTTGAAATTAAATACTAAATTGTTGGTATGACTACTTTGTTGGTTAAATCGTTCCCAACAAACTTGAGCTCTTGATTCGTTCTTTAAATAATATATAAAGTTGTTGATATATAGATTTCGTTCTAAAAATAAGGATTCGACTGTTCCGGCAAATACTTTTTGTTACAATTTATCATGTGCTAAAAGTACTTGTTTTTTCTGTGTGTATAAGAAAAACCTCCTTATTGGTATCTATTGTGCATATTTATTTTATATTTTACGCAACAAAAAAATTTTTTTTTGTGTCCTAGACCTAAAAATTATTTTTTTGTATAGATTGTGGCATACTATTATATAAAATCAAAACCAAACATTTTTTTATTGATAATTTTTTTTTTAAAAATTTTTTTATTAAAAATACTATTATCGTCGAAGGTACCCTTAGTATTAGCACTATAATTTTTGGAGTATATGCCCGATCAGGTCGACTTATACCTTAAATTGAAGCTATTAATGTGGGCTACCAATGTTGGAAATATCTCTTTCACTTAGAAACAGTGGTTTAGTCATTAAACAAATAAGAAGAAGTACAATTTAAAAAAAAAAAAAAATCGGGAACAAAAAAAATAGAAAATAGAAAAAAAATATTTTATTTTATTTTTTAAAAGTTATAATGCCTATTTGAAAAAATCTATGGATAAATGTAGAAATTATAGCCCTTTTGGTAGAGGTAAGATAATTTCAAAAAATCTTTTTTTTGATTTCTGTTTAAATAGCGATTTTATTTATTACTTTTATTTATATTTTGAGGGACATATTTACACCTGTTGGAATACATAAAGCGAAAAATAAGTTGGAGGAATACATACATATGTGTTATATACATAAACTAGCTGACCCGGTGCGCTTCGCTGCCCTCAAAGTGCGTTTCAGTGAAATAGAACCATATGATATGTTGATACTCTTGATATTACGGCAGTGTTTTCGGGTCATCCATATTGCACTTAAATGCATAAATTTCGTGTAGTGCAATACCCGTCAAATCACCTTGAGAGGCTACGTCGCTCATTCTCTGTTGGGGCATATATATTGCTGTGAAATACAGTCATACCAATTAGTGCAATGATTCTATATCATTTATTTTTTCCTATAACGATATCTCAATATTTTGTTGAGTTACGTGCTAACTTTGAAGGGACTTGAATACTAAACACACTTGGTCAAGCGACAATCTAGATATAATGGTCTCCAGTTATTTCGTTTTCATTAAGCGTGTCGTATGCACAGATTGAATTTTGAAATTTCAAGTTGTGTAGAAGTACCCACTCTTAATACGATGCCAGTTTCTGGTTCAATAATTGGTTGTGGTTCGAAGGTTACACACCCATTTTACATGTTAGCTGCAATAGTGCAGGAAATAGTATATATTCAAATGTCATGTTTCACATTTCAGGTTGTGTGGGCGGTGTTACTATCACGCCAGATTCTTGCTCCAGCTCTCGATCTGGTTCCACATACAAATTTCGAGAATTTTGGTCCAAAGCAATTAAAATATTGCACTTCTGAATTTCTGGTAGTGTGGGTGGTACCACGCCTACTGTCACAATCACACCTGTTATTGGCTCCGACACGCACAAATACTAAATATCGCCGATCTTACTGCAATAGTACTCAAAATATGGTATTTGTAAATTTCAGGTTGTGTGGGCGGTGCCACACCCAATATAACTGTCACACAAATTTATAGTTCCCTCACGCATACATGTACCTATGTCACATATAACAAATTTGGAGACTCTTACCGCAATAATACTCGTAATATAGCATTTTTAAATTTCAGGTTGGGTGGGCGATTTCACGCCAACTAACACTATCACCCTAGTTTTCAGCTACATAACGCTTACTGGCACCAAGGTCACACATACCCAATTTTGAGAATTTTGCTACTATAGTATTCAAAATATTTCATCTTTGAATTTTAAGTTGTGTGGGCGGTGGGTGCCACGCCCACTTTCACTGTTTCCTCGTTTTTAGTCCTGTGACGCGTACTGGTACCAAGGTCACACACACTAAATTTCGAGAATTTTACTGCAACAGTACTCGAAATATTTCATATTTGAATTTTAGGTTGCGTGGGCGCCCACTGTCACTATCACCCCAGCTTTCAGCTACATGACGCGTAATGGCACCAAGGTCACACATACCCAATTTCGAGAATTTTGCTCCAATAGTATTCGAAATATTTCATATTTGAATTTTAGGTTGTATGGGCGGTGCCACGCCCACGCCCACTGTCACTATCACACCGGTTTTTGGCTCCATGATAGGTACTGGTACCAAGGTCACACATGTCGAATTTCGAGTATGTTGAACCAATAGTACCCAAGATATTCCACTGTTAAATTTTTCGTTGTATGGGCGGTGCCACGCCCCTTTGTCCAATCAAACCCGAACATAGCTACGAACATTCCACACACCAAAAGATATTCTCATGCTAAAATTCAGCAAAATCTGTTCAGCCGTTTTCGAGTCCATCGCGTACCAACGAACACCATTTCATTTTTATATATATAGAAGAAGAAGACATAAAAAAATACATTTCTAACCAATTTTTTCATAATTTTTTAACAAATCATTAATTATTGTTTCATATTGCGGGCTTTTATTGTATCCAAGGAAATTTAAAACTACAAGCTTAAACGACCTCCATGCTGCAATTTCATCCGACGTCAAATATGATTTGAAATTCACATCTTTCATCAGTTTCCTTATTTTAGGCCCATCAAAAACTCCTTCTTCGATTTTTTGAAAAGAAAGACTTTTAAATAAACTTTTTCCATATTAGAGTGAATTGCCATCTTTCCTTAAGGCTTGTACAAACTTTTTAAAGAGCCCCATCTAAATATGCAGTGGTGGCAAAATATCGGCTATCCCAGAGGCATAACATACCAACTACTTTTAAATCGCAACAAATTTTCCAGTCATGTTCATATTTTATGTATTTTATCAATTTAGCCATTGTTTCGTATGATTCCTTAGTGTTGACAGCATGAGCAATGGGAATCGACGGTTTCTGATTTCCGTTGTGTAAAAGTACTGCTTTCAAACTTTCTTTACTGTCAACAAGTAACCGCCATTCCTTTGAATTGTATGTTTGATTAAGTTCCTCGAACAATCCGGGAATGTCCTTGCAAAAGCATCTGTTATCCACAGTTGTATAAAATTGTTTGTAAGGTATATCACGGACTCTATAATGTGATATGTTAACGTTTGGGGCCAAAATATTGTACTGTTTCATCCCAGATGTAAGTAGTTCTCAAAATCTCTCACTAGCTCAATGAGTTGAAGCTGAGTTAAAAGCGATAACTTCTGACTTAAACTTGAATCGCTCAGAGTTGAGTACTCAGTTGAACTTGATGATGTTTCCGTTATTAGGCTGTTAGCTATTACTTGGACACTTCCTACTCCAATCTATTAACTTAGACAAAAATACCAGTCCGTATCGTGAATGAATGATTGTCTCCAAATCTTTGACATTCCAAATTGCACGTGAAGTCTAAAATTAAAACGTTTTATTCCACAAAACATTGTAATACAATAATTTTAAAGTACTTACCGCATTCTTCCACTAGTCCATCGAGTAAGATTTACACGGCACAAAATACTAGGTGTCCACTAGGCCGGGTCGATTTGTGTAAATCGTATTCTAGGGATCAAAATAAGAAACTTTGCCGAAGGAACCATACCTCTAAAACGAATTCTCATGTCCCGGAATTTGGGTCGAACTTTTGGGTAGGGGCAAATTTTGAAAAATCCCACTTTGACACATTTAGAGTGCTCCAATCGAGTCCAAATATATGTACACTGTCTATTTGAAAATATCTATGGATAGATGTAAAAGTTATGAGCCATTTTGTAAATGTTAGGGAAATTCAAAAAAATCTTGTTTCATATTTTTTCGTTTTTAAATGATGTTTATGCGTATATTGAATTCGCCATATGTGAGAGAGACATATAAGAGACATTGCACTTGCATTTTATATTATGAGGATTGATGTCAGACATTATAAAATTATAGAGAGGACGAGGTTTTATGGTTGTTCGTAACCATCCATAAAACATGATATGCAATGTCAGTGTAATTCATCGCCTTAAAGAGATAAGTCGATTTTCTGAAAAATATTATAAAGTATGAATAAACGGCAAAGAACTTTTCAATGTGTAAATAATCCCGACAATTTCTGCTACATCTGTCGAAATAAAAAAATCGACGTGCGTTTAGTAAAATAATAGAAGAAATATATGTGCAATATTTGGTATACGAGTTAAAAATATTAACGAACCGTGGACACCTAGTATTAGGTGTTGTTCTTTGTCAGTCTTTAGTCATTGGAAATGTTGTTTAAAATACAAAATATGAAAACATGATTTCTGCAGAAATTATGGGAATGTTGTGTTCGAATGAATCCGTCAATTTGTGTGGGGGTACCAGAAGTGACTTGAAAATATGCCTATTTTGGACTGAACAGTAGATACTTCAACGACATATGTGTGGAAATACAGCAGATACGGATAGGCAGTACACTAACTAAATTTTAAACCTTTATGAGGAAGGTATTAGAAGGAGTGGACCAACAAATATTTTTACATACCAAATTTGACGAACTGTATTATCCGAATCGACTGCAAAATCTCATGCCGCAAATGTTGACCAGTGTATTTATATATATATATTCGTATTATATATATAATATATCAATTTATATTTATATTGAAGACAATTCCGTTGGGCAAGGAAAAAATCGCCTGCAAATGATACTTGTTCACAGGTAAGCTCACATAAATAAGCAATATTTTCTTTCAGCATATCGTCTGTTTAAGTTTTAAATTGAATTGAATAGAGAACTATTTGTTTAATTTTCTACTAAATATAAATAATGCTCCCTTCGCCCAAAAAATTAAAACTTTGACCCACTGTAAACAAAAAATGAAGACCAGCTGGACCATACGTTTATTCTACAAAAATTATTTACTCAACATGCCCTTTCAAAATTATAGGGTCGCTTTATGTTATTAAATATTTTCTCTAGAAAATTTTTTTTCTTTTAATTAAATAAGGAAAAGTATTCGGCTTCCGCTAATCGGCCTTATTTCGCCCTCGGCCGAATGCGGACGAATACTACATTTTTTTCTGAAGAACGAAGCCGATTAATCGGTTGAACTTAATTGATTGGCTCATTCCATGCCACTTTTTTGGATGTTTCGGACAAGAAACGAAGTTTTGCTAAATTTTTACAAAAATCCAAATTATCCAGATTTGCTCAAAGGGTGAAAACTGTCCCTTGCTACTTTTTCCTGTTCCAAAAAATTAAAAGACCCATGAAAGGACCGAGGTGATAAAGACTGTATAACTAGAAGATTCAAAGGTAATACCAAAAAGCGTATGTAACGGGTTTTCCAATAGGGCTGATATGATTTTGAAGTGACGTTTCGGCCATTTGTAATATGTCATGATCTGTCATTTGTTTATCATTGTATTCAGTAGTGTTTACAATTTCATCATGGAGAGATATACGCAAGAACAATGTTTACAAATTATTCAGTTTTATTCTCCAATTGCAACTTTTCGTGCGCTAAGTCCATTTTTTTTAAATCCAAAAAAACACTTTCCAGTCGGCCTACGACCTTGACACCCATGAACAATATTTTAGCTCTCATTTAGAGCTATATTTTTGCCATTGACCGATTGTGGCTACGTGCCACACAACAAATGAAACAATTGAATTGTTGCGAGAAAAGTTTGGAGATTCGATTATCTCAAGAAATTGTGATAATGAATGGCCTCCAAGAAGTTGTGATTTAACACCATTAGTGGGGTTATTTGAAGTCATTGGTCTTTCGAAATAAACCAGACTCTCTTCAAGCTTTACAATTCAATAAAGCTTGAAGAGAGTCATGACATACGACTTTATTTAGTGGAAAAAGTGCTCGAAAATTGGGTTCATCGAATTCGTTCCTGCAGAAGAAGTCGTGGAGGCCATTTGAATGACGTTTTATTTAGAACTTAATTGCATCGATTGTACTTCACATTAAATAAAAAACTTTTGAATTTCCTTAACAATAATTATGTTTTTTTTCAAAGAAATCATATTACTTTTATTGGAAAACCCTGTATATGAGATTTGTTTCGAGTATTGGGAACAGGGCTAGCGTAACATAATTATATATAGGTATTTTATAGAGGGGTATTACGTTGATTGGGACAGTATTGATATTAATGAATAAATATATATTTTTCGATTTTTTTCGCAAATCTCTAATTTAATTTGTTCTAAAATTTAAATTAATTAATTGATTTAAATGATTTAAAAAAACACATAAAATATAGAGAATTGTCTGAAATCATTATTTAAGTCGTTAGAACGGTCTATATAATTCAATGTTTAAAGATGATTGCATATACATAAATGTTGACCGCGGCTGCGCGTCATGTGGTTCTTATGCTGGGTCCAATTTTGACACACTATCTCCAACATATCGGCCGGTATCTCACGAATAAACTGTTCAACATTTTTCTTCCAGTGCGTCAACCGTTGCGGGCATGTCCCTATGGACATGAGCCTTAACATAGCTCTACAAAAAATAATGTAAAGGCTTTAAATCGCACGATCTAGGCGGCCAATTGACCGGCCCCAAATTGTTGGCCATTGTTTTTCAACAAATTTGACTAAAATTTAAACATCCCTAGTGAAAAGGGGAATATCGGTCCAGCTTTTAATATATATACCTATTTGAAAGTTCTTACCGATTTAGCTTAGTAGCGGGGTAGATTATAAATTTATGCAAATAATCTGGCTGAAATTATTGACTTTACATTTTAATATGTCCATTGCCACTCATTGCAAACATTTGCCATATCTGTTCACGTTAGGTGCAACGATTTTCAACTGATGTGCCTGGAATATAGAAATCTGTACCCTATATACATATATTGCACCAATTTCTTGTAATAATGCCAAATAGTGGTGGAGGGTATTATACAGTCGGTCCCGTCCGACTTTAGCCTTTCTTTACTATTTTGGAATACTCAATTACCATTTGCTCTTTCACAATTGCAACTTAGATTTTATTCTTCAAAAAGCTCAGTCCACTAGTAATATCCATCAAAATGTTTTCGGGATCCTGTGTACAGGGGGATTGCCATAGAGCGAATATGAATAAATGCAAAATGTCATAAACTACAATTCCAAATGTTATCGAGACAACCACTTATCCGGAAAACCCCATCAATTTCGCCCACCTGACCTACCGTGAATGACACTGGATGTTGTAGTATCATTAATATTAGCCGAATGCCGCAGTAAAAGCTAAAACTTTGCATTTTCCACTCTGCACGATGTGTGTGTGAGTGAGGCAGTGTGCGCTTCCAGCGAATTTTTCGCGCCATCATTTCATTCCATGGATGGATGAACAACTCTTTCAACTCGATCTCTGGCCATGACAATATACATAGACACCACCAGCAATATGAGCACCAACGACTCCCCCGGCCAGTGCAGATTTTGATTGTTGACTTTTGCTCGTCTCAACGATTTTCCAATAATGTCATGTGTGGGGAGTTCATTTGTTTGTGTTTTTTTTTTAGTTTTCCTCCACCATAATGAACCGACGCGCCGTGTCAGTGCTACTATCAATGTCCAGAATTTTTTGAATTTAGTTTATGGAAAGTAGCCAAAGTAACAACATCAACAGTGTGTCAACATCATCTAACGTACCTACGAAGCAACCAACGTACAAACCACCCAACCATTGGCCAACAGCAAAAGAGTGTCAAATTAAAGCTCTCGCTTACTGGATTTTACTAGAACGGAATAACTACAGAACAAAAGTATTTGTATTGGATTTTAATTAAGCGTAACGTTGGCTCTAACGCACACGAAACACAATATGAGAATAATTGAAAATTCAAAACAGAATAAGGCAGAGTGAATCGAAACCCCACCATTACTTAATAATGGACTTAAAAAATATGCCGAATCTTTTCAATGGATTACTCATACTTTTTGTGGCCCTGACATGTATTAGCTCCACCAGTAGGGCTCAACAGACCCCCATAAATTTGAAGCAGGGAACCTTAGTTGGGGTATACTTTCTATTACTTATGTATTTATATCTATAGTTCTAAAACCCCTAATGATTAAATTTTTAATACACTACCAGTTGAAGGTATTTCCGGATTCCGCTCGGTCAGCTGTCTATGCCTTTCTGGGGGTACCCTATGCTCAGCCACCGGTGGGTGATCTTCGTTTTGCAGTGAGTACATTGATACCCCGTTAATAGGCATTAATTAAATACCAATCCTCCTTTAGTCACCGAAGCCCCATATGGGCTGGAATAGAACCTGGCAGGCGATGAGCATGAAACCAATCTGTCCTCAATTGTCAAACACAATTTACGATGAGACTTCGGACGAATTAATAGCTCGACCAGCTGAAATGAGCGAAGATTGTCTATATTTGAATATATGGGTGTCCGAGGTAAGTAACTCTGGTGCTGGACGAAATTTTTGTTGCCAGTCAACGAAAAACTTTAAATTGATATATCACCTTAAACAATGCATCTCGAATTACAATAATTTATGACCACTCAAAATATTAATATTGAGAATACATTGACAATTTTTAAATTACAATAACTTAACCATGTGTCATAGAGCAACATTTTAAAAACGAGTGAGGAAACTTACACCACCTTAATTGAGCAGAATAAAATCACAAGTTGTTGTTCTAAATCGCTATATATAGATCGGTTGGAAAATTTGACTTTCGTAACGTTTAGACACAAAATCGGAATAAACAATATGTTTATGATTCTAACTAGGATACTCTCCCGGCTTCAAGGCCATTTTGTTTCTATATTATTATAGAAACAAGTATTTTATACATGGCGGTGTATAAATATGTAATAAAAATTGGCAGCACACATACTGGATCATGATTTCTGAGCCGTAACACTCGTTATCAACAGTTCTGCTGCAATTGTATGGGAGATACGGAGCTCTATATGGTTGACTTCAACACGCAAGTGAATGAGAAATCTTTGTGAAACCACTCTTCTCCAAAATCTTCCAAAAACAATTGTTAACCAAAGTTAATACAAAACACCAGCCATGTCCAATGAGAAGCAAATTTTGCTCCATCAAATGGAAAATTACCACACTATGCAGAAAAGCTTTTATGGTTTTTGACTGCACTAAGTGTAGTTTGTGTTTTGCCGAGCCATGCATTTGTTATGTTGCTTGCTTGATTTTATTCGGTCTGCAAATCTTTGTGATTCTAACTGGGATACTCTCCCGGCTTCAAGACCAAGGAATATGCTTACTTGCTTAAGCTGGCTCTGCAACCTGTGGTTGGTCTTGGCTTGTCCTAATAAATTATCTCCAAACACTCTGGTGCGTGCTGTCTCCAGTTTGTTATACCAAGGATTTACAAATCTTTTTCCACTTAGTCCTTTCACCGGAGTCTCGGTCTTCCCTGTCTGCTCTTTCCATGGTAGTCATCTAATGCCTTTCTGGCAGGAGCGCTCATTTCCATTCGTCCGACTATCAATGTCCTAACCAGATCAATGCGCTTAACTACATTAATGTTGGGATACAGCTCAGGGTTCGTTCGACGTGTATACTCTCCGTCCACAAAGATGGGGCCATACATTTTAAAAAGCATCCTTCTCTCGAATACACTCGCACGTAACCATGCTTCGCCGCCATAAAGAAGCACATGTAATATTGACATCATACATTTGATTTATGGCGGAACCGAGGTATACAAATTCGTGCACAACCTCGACGTTGCTACTGCCGGCCGGAACAATGTCTTTCTTTCATCACGCCGCCTCTCTAGCAATCGCCAGCATTCGTCTTGTCCTATTTACCACCAGACCCATTTCAGACGCAAGGCTTCAATTTTGTGAAAAACTCTAGTTACATGTCGTTCTGCCCTCTCGATAATGTCTATATCGTGTTGCGACGGACACCTGTTTGTTAGTTACGATTATGTTGGCTATGCCCTTATTCACCATGCTAAGATGCGTAAGTTCTTACATACTGTCCGATTTCCTTTCTTGGGGATTTTGATTATCATAACCTCTTTTTATTCGTCGATGAGTTGGCAAGTCTCCCAGAATTCAAAGTGATCCATTTGCTTTGTTTCTGAGGTAGTGATCTTCCCGTTTTTGTTTTTGTGTGGTTTTCTTGAAGTAAAACCTTTGCGTCCCAGTTGCTTTGTGTTCCTAAATAAATCTACTCCTATGTGTCTCTAAAGCCTCCCCCTTTTCACTCCGTGTTTTGGCTTTATTATTGTTTTCTTTGCAGATTTTCCTTCATGATGTCCGAGTTCCCATATTTTCTTTTACGGTATTCGTAACACAAATTTTGATGGGTGGTCGGCTTACAATTGATATGTTCCGTTCTCTTTCAAGGGATTGTTGAATGGCATTGACGTATCTATAGTGTCTTGGGTTGCTCAGTTTTCTGGTATCAAACCTTCTTAGTGTTCCATTCGTCTTCCTTATTGCTGCTCCTTTTGGTCTTATTATGCCAATGATTAAATGGTAGTCGCTATAGCAATCGGCTCCTCTCATACTTTGACAGCTTCGTCAGGTTCTGCTAATGACAATGTGACCGATTTGATTTTGGTTGTGTGATCGGGGGATACCCTGGTAATTTTGTATCCCTTTTTATGCGGAAACAGTGTTCCTCCAACGATGAGGTTGTTTGACCTGCACATTTCATAACAGTTGGCCGTTTTCAGACATTCTTCCTAATGCATGTCGTCCCATGGTGTTTTCCACTTTTGAACAACTTAAGATAGATGGGTAACCAGACGGACGGACAGACATTCTGAGACGATTGGTATACTTTAAGGTGGGTATAGCTGCACTATTTTAGGGCATTACAACCCGAAATTAACTTATCGGCCACCGAATCGAAACCATGTCTATTCCAAATGATTCGAATGATTTAAAGCTTTTTAATGCCCATAATCCTCGGGATTCGGTTACAATTTCCCCTGTAATGCCTGTTAATGGCTCTGAGGCCGCTTGGAAAGAAAATTTTCAAGAAGCCTAGCAATGCCTTCATTTACATCAAAATTATTCAGGGACATCTTCTCTATGTCAAGTAATAACACCACCTCGAATATTCCTTAACATCAAATTCCAGATCGTGTAATGCGGTCTCAGTGGAATTACCCCTGCAAAGATAACAGTTTTCATTATAACTCCATTCGCCACTTCGTAAATTATTATTTTCTAAAGTAAAACTAAAAAAATTTCCTATATTTCAGAACGGCTTACGTTACGGCAATTTACCCGTGCTGGTTATATTTACCGGCGAGGATATGTCCTACGATTGGCCACGCAACAGAGTTACTGGTTTGGATATCGCCACCGAGGGGTTCGTTGTCATTACCGTCCAGTATCGCACAAACATTTTCGGTTGGATAAATGCTCCAGAAAACAGTGAACTCAGTGGAAACTACGGTCTACAAGATCAGATATTGGCTATGGAATGGATTCAGGAGAACATCAAAAGTTTAGGTGGCAACTCCAAGCAAGTTACTTTATTAGGTCATGGTACCACGGGAGCTCCGTGTGCCTTCATGCACTTCGTACTGAGTCAGCAATCGTCATACCCCACAGCTCCACTATTTACTCAAATGATACTAATGTCAAGTGGTAATATTGAAAAACAAATAATCCCAATTAGTTCGGTCCAAGAGGCTTCTAAAGTGTTGGTGCAAAAGTTGGGCTGCCAATTCGAGGAGTATGGCAGGCAATTGGTCTCATGTCTACGTTCCAAAAGTGTCAGTGATCTGCTAAAAGCTTTCGAAAGTATTTACGACCATGGCAATGGTACCTATCGCCTCGGACCGAGTATTGCCTTTAATTTGGTAGACATACTTTCTAATTCCTCCCTAATGAACAGTTTCCCCAGCATCATGATGGGTATAACATCCAACGAAGGAGCATTTTTGCAAGATTATTGGCTCGAATTGGCAAGAGACGGTTATGATAGCCTTAAATCATATGTCAACTATACGTTACTGAGAACAGTTTTGGAGGCATCAGGGCCAAGCAAGAATCACCACGTTCTGGATGCTCTGAATTGGCGTTATTTCAATAGTGGTACAGAAGAGGATCGAATACAGCTAATGGCTTCTATGCAGAAATTCATATCGGAATATGAATACGAAATCCCATTTTATCGACTACTAAATCATATCTCAAACACCTCCATTCCAGGCCAGATATATGCGTATATATATGACTTCTCGAACTCTATGGATATGCGCGGCAAAGTAAATCTATTTGGAGGAGCCTCTCACTCTTCCGATTTACCTTTGATCTTTGGACCCTCATTATTTCAACAAATTTCCCGACGACGATTTACGATTGACGAGGAAAAGATGTTTCGAAAAATGAGAACTCCTATCATTAGTTTTATTAAAAGCGGCAATCCCAATCCCGGACGCACATACGATGGCTGGCAACCCTACACGAAGCAGAATAAATTCATTTACAATTTAGGTGATATATGGACATCCCAGCAAGGTGATGTTGCGAAACTCGAAGAGAAAAATGTTCAACAAATCGAGCTCCTTCTGGACAGCGATAAATCTCTAACGACCCGATCGCGTCCGAATCGCAATGAATTTAGCAATCCATATCAGATGCCTACTGATAAACGTTCCACATCAAATTTGACGTCGAATTCGATTTCGAAACGGAATTCCGAATATGCTCTGCACTTGAAGAGGGTCTATGGCTATTGGCAGGTATTCTTGCCACAAACCTTTTCCTTGGCAAATGGTCAATACACAGATGACATAGTCACACAGCGTTTATTGTATATGGAAGCTTCGGCTGATGCGGCCCGCTACAAGAATGGATTCTTTGTCATGCTAATTTTAGTGTCGGTTCTAATGGCATTGCTAGGATTGTGTATTTATCTACTACGACGCGATCCATTGGATCCTTCACCACATTTCGATTGTGATTTATGACATAAGTGGTTCTTTCGGCGGACAATTTGTTCATGCTGCACCAGCGGAAGGAGCTTGAATTCCGGCATGACCCATGAATTCAGTCAACCGGTAACAGCTGACAACTGGTGTCGGGAAACACGTCTGCCGAAGCACCCCAGTCATCCTACACCGAAACCTTTCGACTACAAACAGCGGCAGCGACAGCCGTCCATTGAGATACCAACCCGGACCGCCAATCATCGAAGATCAAACCGAAGTGAGGTGAAATCACAGGAAAGCATGAAAACTACACCGACATCGAATTCGAAATTGAAATCGATCACAACCACTGTCATCCAGCAAAATTCGAATATGAATTCGCAGAATCTACCACATTTTACCGATCCAGCAGGTATTCGAAATTGGCAGTATCAGTTAACCTGTGAGAAGCTATGAAATATAAAGCATCTTCAAAAATTTAACAACTCGATCATAAATCTTCATCTGAGAGGAAGGACAACCAATGATAGGCAATAATAATAACTGCAACAAAAACAGTCGTTTACATTTTACTTGTTTTCCGCCAAGTGCATTTATGTATATAAATTAGTTACTAAATATAAGCAAACTCAATGTTTTTCTGTCACAAACCAAAGAATAGTTTTTAAGTCATTTGGTATGGAATTAATGCGAAAAACATTAATGCTATATTTTAAATACATATAATTATTTACCAAATAAACGGATAAAAAAGGTCAATGGCATTTGTTGAAGTTCGAAATTAGACTTACAAATTCCCGAGTTGGTTCAATCACATTTAACTCTAGGGAATACTTTGTTAATAAAATTCGGAAAGACGAATTAGATATTATGTTCAGAAAACCTTACTGATGAGATGCAAGAGTGGAGGGTTCCGGTTGAACGAAAACTCTGTTTCGGAGCCCCGTTACACATCGTTACTGTTGTGCGACTAAAGTGGCAATTTGACCCTTTTTTTTGAAGCCGTGCCACTTTTGCTGCCCCTTTTTCAGTAATCACTTTTTTGCCTCTTTTTAGAATTTTGGTACTTTTTTCAAACTGAAATGTACTATTCTTATAGCTTAGGGTTGCTCCGGCGAAAAAAATGTGTAGAAGATCGCGCTTACGGTACACGGGGAAATCGCAATTTTTTATATGTTTGAATTGAAAGAAAATATATTTGAAAACAAAGTTTTGAAACCTATATATGTACATACATATCGCGACCTAAGAGTGTAAAGGCGCTAAGACCAATATTTAAAATTTTACAGGAGAGGTAAAATACTGTATATGAATGTCTTTATAAAGGGTACACCCATGGTAATAAATATACTTCCACATAAAAAAAGGACAATGTAATTGTGTTTTTATTGTTTGGAAAAACTTTTTATTTGAAGATTGTTCTTAAATGATTTGTTAAGCAAAACATGTGTTGACATTTCAATTTATAAAAACTATCCGATATCGGCCACGTCCACTTCCCACCGCCCATATAATTCAAATCGATTTTTTCTCATAAAATGCATAATCCTCTTTCAGAAAATTTATAAGTTTGTTCAGCAAACGGTGAAAGACGTTGAATTTTTTTTGCGTAAATTTAAAGAATAATATCCCGTCCTTTATTTCGTTGCAGTCAGAAGACCGAACTCGACCGAGCCAACTTCTTTTTATTCCAAGGAAAACTGCAAACGCTGAACTTAATAAAGTCATTTTAATTCATTCATATGAGTATCTACTAAACTATAAATGCCATCCAAACAATTTTATTTTAAAATTAAAAAGAAGATTCTGTGTCTTAATAATAACAACATTAAAATTTTGGCAGTGGAAATATTTTACGTGCAAAAGCTACATGCAAATTTTCGATAGTTTTCGCTTTACAATATTTAGGGTATTTTTATGACAAAATATATTTTTTTATGAAAACAAATTATGGATTTTTCTTATTGAAACACTTCTCTATAGAACTGCATCATTCGATTTTTGAAAAGTAATTGTCGAAAAATTGCTTTTTTTACATAGTGTTCTTTTGAACGGAAACTAATAGTATCGCTACGGTTAGCGTTCTGTTTTTTTTTATATTCGACACCGCAGGTCGCAAATATGAAGCAATCTGAATGAAAATTGGTACAGAGGCATTTCTAAGCCCAGGCACGATCCCTCTTTAAAATGGGGCATATCGGTCCATACTTTTATATAACCCCCACACGAAGGTCCCTTTCGATAAGATATATTTACGCTCTAGAGAGCACATTTTTAACCGATCATGCTGAAATATAAATATTTGTACTTTGTATTACATTGTGTTACAAAAGGCACGATTGAATTAATACAATGTACACTAGGGCGGGTCGATTTAAAAATCGCCCATTGCTCAGTGAAAATCGTATTCTAGGGATCAAAATAAGAAACTTTGCCGAAGGAACCATACCTCTAAAACGAATTCTGATGTCCCGGAAAAAATCCCACTTTGACCCATTTAGAGTGCTCCAATCGAGTCCACATGTATGGACTCGTGGCACACCCCCTGGGGGTGTGCCACTGGCATTGGTGGGTCGGGCCTCCAAAGTTAGTGGAGGTCGGTCATACATTTGGACTCGATTGGAGCACTCTAAATGGGTCAAAGTGGGATTTTTCAAAATTTGCCCCTACCCAAAAGTTCGACCCAAATTCCGGGACATCAGAATTCGTTTTAGAGGTATGGTTCCTTCGGCAAAGATTCTTATTTTGATCCCTAGAATACGATTTTCACTGAGCAATGGCGATTTTTTTTTACTCCCCCACAAATCGACCCTAATGTAAACATTTTTAATTTTCAGCATGATCGGTTAAAAAAGTTGTCATCTAGGGCTTAAAAATGTCTTATGGGAGATATATCAAATTATGGACCGATATGGCCCATTTTAAGTAGGGATCGTCCCTGGGTTAAAAATGCCTATGTCCCAATTTTCATTAAGATGGCTTCATATTTGCGACCTGTGGTGTCGAACTTACAACAACAGAACGCTAAATGTAGTGATACTGTTAGTCCTGATTTACACTCCGCAATTTTTTCCAAGCTAGTGGCAAAGTTTGTTAAAGAGAAAGGCAGGCGGAAATAGCTCTCCCACCTACAAACTTTGACACTTGCTTGGAAAAAATTGCCGAGTGTGAATCAGGACTAAGTGTTCTGTAAGTCCCCACTTACATGGTACTTTTTTTAAGTAACTTATCGACTTATTCTCTTTTGAAAAAGTATTTACGTTCACACACGCACTTTTTTTTCAATACTTATACTTATTTTCATTTGTTTTGTTTCGGCTTTTCCTGTGTGAATTGTTGTTGTTTCCAAGTGCGAACGAAAAACACAAAACGATGAGTACGATAAGTACGAGTACGGCATACTTTTTTTCCCCGTTTCCGACTGCCTCTCTCGCCAACAAGTATACTTAATACTTAAAAAAAAGTATCATGTAAATGCAGACTAAATGAAGACAAACAACACTATCACTACTTCGCGACGTTCTATGAACCGTACGTTATAGTAGTCGTGCCGTTCGTCGTATTCTAAGAACCGTACGTTATAGTAGTGGTAGCGTTCGCGAACAGTTATACTAAAAAAATTAATAACGTTAGTGTTCTCTGAAGGAACCGTTCGTATAACGTACTATTTTTTCCGAACACTGCTAATTTTAAATATATTTTTTCTGTTTTTCAGAAGTTCAAAATGCAATTTTTTTATAAATTTTATATGTTTGTAAAATTCTATTAAAAGTTAAATCTTATAATCTTTCGTAACTATAAATTGCATTGACAGATTGACATGAATTTTATCTATATCTATATATATAAAAGAGAGTGTATGTTTGTGGGTTTGTTTGTTTGTTTGTTTGTTCCGTATAGACGTCTAAACGGCTTGACCGATCATCTTGAATTTTTCACAGAATGTACATGTGTAGGGGGTGCTGAAAATAGGGTACTTGAATTTTCGATATATCAAGTGGGCGTGGACCCGCCCATATGGGTCAAATTTTGGTATTGAGAAAATTTTTTAGCTAGAGTTTTTGAAATTTTGATATCTTGCACAATTTGCCAGCGGGAGTGCTGCAATGTTGCGAATATGTATCTGGTGGCATTCTACGTAATTGGTCACAAAATGGGCGGGATCGGACAAATGGGCGTGGCCCCGCCCATATAAGCCAAATTTTGAAATTGATATATCTAGCACAATTTGTTAGCTAGAGTGCTGTAATGTTGTACATATGGGCATTTCCATCATGTCGCACGGGACAGTCGTATACTTTTAAAGTGAGAAAAAAGTCAAAATAAAACCGATTTTTGTTTTGACAATAGTTCTAACTTATAGATCTTAATTAGACGTATAAATGGTGCTAAGGTTGATTTTCGCAAATTTTAAGTTTTCAAGATAATTGCCAAAAACCAAGGCACTCGCACGGGACAAAAACGGAAGTGGTTTTCGCGGACAACAATTCATAATGCGATTTCAGCGAAACCTGAGACAATATTTCAATGTCACTAATTTTAGAATGTTGTGCATTAATGTCTCTTAAAAATAGTTTTGATTTGACCCAAAAATAATTTATACTTTTTTTCTAATTTAATTGTAAGCAGATTCGCACGGGACATGTCGCACGGGACATTTTTCTCCATCATGATATTTATGTTCTTTCTGTTGTTCTTTTTGAGAAAATATATATGGAAAAGGTTACTAAAAATGTTTTAAAAACCAACAGAAGTGCTGAATGTATTTATATTCAGATAATTACAACAATTTAACAATAATTGTGTAGTATGAATAAAGTATTGTGATGTATTAAAAGAAATGGCGCGAACAAACCATGGAAAATAAAAGGTGGTTAAATTGTAAGGGCCGATGTTGAATGTGAACCACACCTAAACGTCAAGTTTTTTTCTGCATTTCATTTGACATTTCTCAATTTCAGACTAACTCAATTTGAACCATGGAAAGATACACAATCGAGCAACGCTTTAAAGTTTTTTAAGCCTTTTACGAAAATGGGCGTTCAAATGAAAATGCATTTCGTGCACTTCGTGATGTATTTTTGATCAGCATAATCGACCAATTGTGTCCACAATCGGGAGAATTGTGCGCAAATTTCAGCAAACCGGGTCTGTAGGAGATGTGAAAATACCTGTGCATGCTCGCCCAGTTCGTTTGGTGCGGCTTATGGGCTGGCGACGTCATCGGGCCATACTTCTTCGAAATGAGGCCGGTCAGGCAGTTAGTGTGAATGGTGTTCGCTATCGTGAGATAATAACGAACTTTTTATGGCCCGAATTGGAAGATATGGATGTGGACACTATGTGGTTTCAACAGGACGGTGCCACTTGCCACACAGCTAACGAAACAATGCCTCTTTTGCTCAACAAATTCAATGGCCATGTTATCTCACGACGTGGCGATGTCAATTGGCCGTCAAGATCATGTGATTTGACACCGTTGGACTTCATTCTTTGGGGTTATTTGGAAGAAAAGGTGTATGTCGATAATTTAAGAGCTAAAGGATGAGATAATTCGGCACATTAACGGCATAGAACCTCAATTATGCCTCAGCGTCATCGAAAATTTGGACCATCGGATGGAGGTGTGCCGGCGAGGTCGCGGCGGCCATTTGGCCGATATTTTGTTCCATACATAATTGAACCATATCAATATTATCATAATAAAAAGAAATGACAATAATTTCCTAAATAATTAGTTTTTTATTCAGAATCAACATCGGCCCTTAAAATTTAACCACCCTTTATAACAGAATCGAGAAAAAAAATTTGTTCAAGTTAAAAGCTAGCATCCTAACGAAGAAAACTGAGCCTATTTAAAAAGATCTATGGATAAATGTATAAATTATGGTCCATGTTGTAAATGTAAGGGAAACTAAAAAAATCATATTTCATATTATTTATTTTGCCCATTTTGTTTGGGAGGTACAAAAAAGTGCGTGGAAATAACGCCAATAACGCATTACACTGTACCAAATTGCAAGTATTTGTATGTTCAGGAATCGAAGTTATAAGCCTTTAAATTTTTGTGCAAATGGTCCATTTGTATAGGAGGTACCAAAAGGGGGCGTGGCAACTTCGCCGATTTTTCTTAAGATGATAGCGACTAGAAGTTACGAGATAATAAATATTTCACTAATTGTTGACCCTTCGTGGGGGAAGTACTCGAAGGAGTCTACCAACGTGGTTAATCTGGGATTTTAGCTGAGATAGAAAAAGAGATTAACACATACCAAATTTGGGGGCAATCGGTTACTCCTGTCGAACGTTACAGTGCGCACCAGCCAGACAGACGGACATTGTTCAAATGACTTAAAATGACACAAACCGGATTTCCGCCTAATATTCTTTAGCTTCTACGTAAAAGTGTCATTGTTAACATTTGTAGTACTCGCAATTTCCTTAAATTTAGATCATATCCTGGCTTTATCGAGCTCATACTTCAAAAAATATGGTCCAAACACTAAATGCACCTTCAAAGAAAATTAGAATACATTTTTTTTAATACTTTTTCGTGTTTAGGACACCATATTACACCAGAAAATGTTAATAACGGCCCTTCGACAAAAATTGTGTTGCATATTATATTACAATTTTTAAATTTCACACTAAAGATGTCGCACGGGAACTTTATATGAGTACCAAAACTACAAATCGTCATATTTTTCAGAACTGTTTTTTTTATTTAATATGTATGAAAAATCTCTGTTTGTGCTCAATATTTGATTACCTTCCTGCATGTACTTTCGACGCAATAATAACAAATGTTGTTTTTCAATGTCGCACGGGACATCGAAATATCTGACAATGCAAAGAAAAAACTTACCATTATTTTTAATCGCATGGTTTCTAATGTAATATCTTTTGATAGATTGTACCCTAAGAAAGATTTTGGAGAGGAAAAGTCCACACATAACGTGTCTATTTAAGAACTTTTATCAACACAAAACGTGCAATAGAAATATGCAAATGAGAAAATGTGCAGTTGCGAGACTTTGAATTCGATTATCTCTAAATGGATTATGAATAATTGTAAATTTTTTTCACATTAGTTTAATTTGATTGCTTTCCCATTAATATATGATAAAACAAAATGTTTACAAGAACTTTTAATTTTCTTGCCTCGGTGGACCTTTCGGTGGAAATGCCCATATGTATCTGGTGGCAGTCCACGTTTATGGTCCAAAAATGGGCCGGATCGGGCTAATGGGCGTGGCACCGCCAATATAAGCCAAATTTTAAAAATGTGATATCTTGCACAATTTGTTATCGAGAGAGCTGGAATTTTGTGTATATATATCCGATCTACGTAATTGGTCCAAAAATGGGCGGGTTCGGACCAATGGGCGTGGCCCCGCCCATATAAGCCAAATTTTGAAATTGAAATATTTTTTACAATTTGTTAGGGAGAGTGGTGGAATTTTGTGTATATGTATCTGGTAGCATTCTACGTAATTGGTCAAAAAATGGGCGGGATCGGACAAATGGGCGTGGCCCCGCCCATATAAGCCATATTTTGACATTGATATTTCTTGCACAATTTGTTAGCTAGAGTGCTGTAATGTTGTACATATGTATCTGGTGGCAGTCCACGTGATTGGTCCAAAAATGGGCCGGATCGGACCAATGGGCGTGGCACCGCCAATATAAGCTAAATTTTAAAAATGTGATATCTTGCACAATTTGTTAGCGAGAGACCTGGAATTTCGTGTATATATATCCGTTGACGATCTACGTGATTGGTCCAAAAATGGGCGGGTTCGGATCAATAGGCGTGCCCCCGCCTATATAAGCCAAATTTTGAAATTGAGATATTTTGCACAATTTGTTAGCGAGAGTGCTGGAATTTTGTGTATATGTATATGGTGGCAGTCTACGTCATTGATCCAAAAAAGGGCGGGATCGGAACAATAGGCGTGGCCCCGCCCATATAAGGCAAATTTTGAAATTGAGATATATTGAACAATTTGTTACCGAGAGTGCTGTATTTTCGTGTATATAAATCTGGTGGTAGTCTACGTGATTGGTCCAAAAATGAGCGACATCGAACCAATGGGCGTTGCCACGTCCATATAAGCCAAATTTTGAAATTTAAATATCTTGCACAATTTATTATCGAGAGTGCTGCAGTATGGGGCATATGTATCTGATGACAGTCTACGCGATTCGCCCAAAAATGGGCGGGATCAGACCAATGGACGTGGCCCCGCCTATATAAGCCAAATTTTGAAATTGAGACACATATCTTGCAGAATTTTTAGCGAGAGTGATGTCTGGTGGTAGTCTACGTTATTGGTCTACAAAGTGGCGGGATCGGATCAATGGGCGTGGCCCCGCCCATATAAACCAAATTTTGAAATTGAGATATCATGCACAATTTGTTAGCGAGAGTGCTGTGATTTTGTGCATCTCACGCAGTCTACGTGATTGGACAAAAAAGGGCGGCACCGCCAATAGAAATCTTGCACAATTTGTTTAAGTGAGCGCTGTACTTTTGTGTATATGTGTCTGGCAGTCTACGTGATTCGCCCAAAAATGGGCGGGATCAGGCCAATAGACGTGGCCCCGCCTATATAAGACAAATTTTGAAATTGAGACTCATATCATGCACAATTTTTTAGCGAGAGTGCTGTAATGGGATCGGACAAATGGGCGTGGCCCCACCCTTATAAGCAAATTTCTGAAATTGAAATACCTTGAACAGTTTGTTAGCGAGAGTGTTGAATATGCACTTGATGGCAGTCTACGTAATTGGTTAAAATATGGACGAAATCGGAAATCTGAAGTCTGGGGCAACGAAGTGGACCGGGTCCAGCTAGTTACTTATAAACTAAACATTTTTTATGTAAAACAAAAGAGCTTTCGGATTGAATTTAAACAAAAAACACATTAAATTGTACGAAATCTTTATTTGAGTCGATGAACGGCCTATATAATTCAATGTTTAAAGAAGATTTCATGTAAATGTTGACCGCGGCTGCTCCTCAAATGGGTCCAACATATCGGCCGGTATCCCACGAATAAATTCTTCAATGTTACTTCCAGTGCGTCAACCGTTTTGGGCTTGTTCCTGTAGACATGAGCCTTAACATAGCCCCACAAAAAATAATCTAAACGCGTTAAATCGTGCGATCTAGGTGGCCAATTGACAGGCCCCAAACGTGAAATAAACTGTTCACCGAACTCAAAATTCAATAAAAATAAATAAAATTAAATGATCTGAAAGTGTTGTTCGTTGGTAAGTCGATTCATGGTTAAATTATAGACCACTCTGAAGATGTTTGACAGTAACATGTTACAAGAAAACAGCTGAGCAGCTAAAAAATCACTTATTATAAAGTTTAACACGAAATCTAGGAAAACTAACTATAATTCGAAAAAGTCACCAAAGTTTTAAAAGTCTTTTTTAAATAAAATATATTTGGAAACCTTCTTAAACAATAAACACATATTTTATTTGTGAAAGTCAGTTTGCAAATATATTATGTTCTAATATATTTGTTTAGGGCGATGTTGTTAAACATGTTGTTAGCATGTGACCTCACAAAATAACTCAAGCCTAAAGAAAATAACAACAAAAATATAGTAGATGAGAACAGTAGGAAACATATAGTTGATGAGAACAGTAGGAATCACAGCAAGTTAGATGCTATATATGGGGGCTATATCAAAACATTGGTATGGCCCATTTGCAATCCCAAACAACCAGCAACTATAAGAAATATTTATACCAAATTTGATCAACCTAGCTCTATTATTGCGGACTGTAGCGTGATGACCACAGACTTACGGACGGACATGGCTAAATCGTCTTAGAATTTTACGACGATTAAGAATATATATTCTTTATGGGGTCTCAGATCAATATTTAGAGGTGTTACAAACGGAGTGACAAAATGAATATACCCCCCATCCTATGGTGGAGGGTATAAAAACTAGGGGTGCTGCTGTTGAAGATCAGCTGTTGACACTTCAACAATATTAATAACAGGTGGCGCAAAAGTAACCTTTCGATGTTTTTTGTGCCAAAGTCACCGACCGATTATTGGTCAAATAAATAGTCAGCAATATTCCGCGTTCTGGAGCAGTGTAGCATAACATTGTTTATTAACGTGTATTTCGCATGTGTTTACTACACAAATGTCAACATTAGGCATTAGGGGCCAATCGCAAAATTTATATCATTTTCTGATAGGAGGATTACTTTTGCGCCACCTGTTATATGCGTTTCAAACAAAATTTCTTGATTTTCAAATAAAATGTATTTGTTAACAAATATATAGTATTTAAAAAATTCGTTTCGAAATATACGTATATATATCATATCGCGACCTAAGAGTATAAAGGCGCTAAGTCCAATATTTAAAATTTTACAGGAGAGGCAAAATACTTACTGTATAAGAATGTTTTTATAAAGGGTACTAGCTGGACCCGGTCCACTTCGTTGCCCCAGACTTCCCGTTCATTTTTGGACAAATAGACTGACACCAAATATCAAACACAAAATTACAGCACTCTCGCTAACAAATTGTGCAAGATATATCAGTTTTAAATGTTGACTTATATGGCCGGTGCCACGCCCACTGGTCATATCCCGCCCATTTTTGGATCAATCACGTAGACAACCACCAGAAACATATACGCAAAATTACAGCACTATCGCTAACAAATCGTGCAAGATATTCCAATTTCAAAACTTGACTCACTCGGTCGGTGCCACGCACATTAGTCTGATCCCGCCCATTTTTGGACCAATCACGTAGACTGCCACCAGATATATCGTAAAATTACAGCACTCTCGCTAATAAATTGTGAAAGATATTTCAATTTCAAAATTTGGCATACATGGGCGGGCCACGCCCATTTGTACGATCCCGCTCATTTTTTGACCAGTAGTCACGTAGACTACCACCAGATACATATACGCAAAATTTCAGCACTCTCGGTAACAAATCGTGTAAGATATCTCAATTTCAAAATATGGATTATATGGGCTGGGCCAGGCCCGTTGGTCTGATCCCGCCCATTTTTGGACCAATAACGTAGACTGCCACCGGATACATACATATGCACTAAATTGCAGCACTCTCGCTAATAAATTGTCCAAGATATCTCAATTTCAAAATTTGGCTTATATGGGCGGGGCCACGCCCATAGGTCCGATCCCGCCCATTTTTTGAACAATAACGTAGACTGCCATCGGATACATATGCACTAAATTGCAGCACTCACTCTAACAAATTGTTGAAGATATCACAATTCTAAATTTGGCATATATGGGCGGGGCCACGCTCATTGGTCCGATCCCGCCCATTTTGGGACCAAGCACGTAGACTGCTACCAGATACATGTACACAAAATTACAGCACTTTCGCTAATATATTGTATAAGATATCTCAATTTCAAAATTTGGCTTATATGGGCGGGGCCACACCCGTTGGTCCGATCCCGCCCATTTTTGGAACAATAACGTAGACTGCCATCGGATACATATGCACTAAATTGCAGCACTCACTCTAACAAATTGTTCAAGATATCACTATTCTAAAATTTGGAATATATGGGCGGGGCCACGCCCATTGGTCCGATCCCGCCCATTTTTGGACCAATGACGTAGACTGCCACCATATACATATACACAAAATTCCAGCACTCTCGCTAACAAATTTTGCAAAATATCTCAATTTGGCTTATATAGGCGGGGGCACGCCTATTGATCCGAACCCGCCCATTTTTGGCAATCACGTAGATCGTCAACAGATATATATACACGAAATTCCAGGTCTCTCGCTAACAAATTGTGCAAGATATCACATTTTTAAAATTTAGCTTATATTGGCGGTGCCACGCCCATTGGTCCGATCCGGCCCATTTTTGGACCAATCACGTGGACTGCCACCAGATACATATGTACAACATTACAGCACTCTAGCTAACAAATTGTGCAAGATATATCAATTTCAAAATTTGGCTTATATGGGCGGGGCCACGCCCATTTGTCCGATCCCGCCCATTTTTTGACCAATTACGTAGAATGCCACCAGATAAAATTTCAAAATTTGGTCTATGTGGGCGGGGCCACGCCCATTGGGTCGATCCCGCCCATTTTTGGACCAATCACGTAGACTGCCACCATATACATATACACAAAATTCTCGCTAACAAATTGTAAAAAATATTTCAATTTCAAAATTTAGCTTATATGGGCGGGGCCACGCCTATTGGTCCGACCCCTTCCATTTGTGGACCAATCACGTAGACTGCCACCATATACATATACACAAAAATTGTGCAAGATATTTCAATTTCAAAATTTGTCTTAAATGGGCGGGGCCACGCCCATTTGTCCGATCCCGCCCATTTTTTGACCAATTACGTAGAATGCCACCAAATACATATTCGCAACATTGCAGCACTCCCGCTGGCAAATTGTGCAAGATATAAAAATTTCAAAATTTGGCTTATATTGGCGGTGCCAAGCCCATTAAGTCGATCCCGCCCATTTTTGGACCAATCACGTAGACTGCCACCATATACATATACACAAAATTCCAGCACTCTCGCTAACAAATTGTGCAAAATATCTCAAACATACACTCTCTTTTATATACATACTAGCTGGACCCGGTCCACTTCGTTGCCCCAGACTTCAGATTTCCGATTCCGTCCATTTTTTAACCAATTACGTAGACTGCCATCAAATGCATATTTACAAAATTACAACACTCTCGCTAACAAATTGTTCAAGGTATTTCAATTTCAGAAATTTGCTTATAAGGACGACCATTGGCCCGATCCCAACCCTTTTTGGACCATTCACGTAGACTATCACCAGATCCATATGCAAAAAATTACAGCACTCTCGCTAAAAAATTGTGCAAGATATGACTCACAATTTCAAAATTTGGCTTATACTCGTATATGCGGGGCAACGTCCATTGGTCTGATCCCGCCTATTTTTGGGCGAATCACGTAGACTGTCATCAGATACATATACCCAAAACTGCAGCGCTCACTTAAACAAATTGTGCAACGTATCTCAATTTCAAAATTAGGCTTCTATGGGCGGTGCCGCCCGTTTTTGTGTAATCACGGAGACAAATTGTGCATGATATCTCAATTTAAAAATTTGGTTTATATGGGCGGGGCCACGCCCATTGATCCGATCCCGCCACTTTTTAGACCATTCACGTAGGCTAGATACATATGCGCAAAATTACAGAACACTCGCTAAAAAATTGTGTAAGACATCTGAATTTCAAAATTTGGCTTATATGGACGTGGCCACGCCCATTGGTCTGATTCCGCCCATTTTTTGAAAATGCACATAATCTGCCACTAAATGCATACACAAAAAAATTTTTTTTGGCTT
The DNA here is from genome assembly GCA_963930755.1 of Eudasyphora cyanicolor. NCBI lineage: Eukaryota > Metazoa > Arthropoda > Insecta > Diptera > Muscidae > Eudasyphora > Eudasyphora cyanicolor. Next base: position 67,296,865 of record OZ005738.1, read on the forward strand.
TTTGTTTTCAAATCGAAGTATATCCAACTTATCTTACATTCCGCTTGAAAAATACATTTAGGAAAAAAGTGGACTTAGCGCCTTTACAATCTTAGGTCGCGATATATAATTACATATGACGAAATAGGTATTTGTTACTAAATTTCTAAATAAAATAAAAGTTCCTTTGTTAACAGTGTTTGTTGTTAACATACAATTAAATAATTAATGTAATGCAGAGGGTAAGGATATGTAATTCATTGGTAATGCAAGTAGTAATGACACCTACTTACCAAGTTTTTGATATATAGACAAGATCTAAATAGGTGATATACTTTGGAGATATATTGAAGCGGAAACTGAGCTGGAAGAAGAAAGAGCCAGCACTATCAACATCTGTGAGCATTATATGTTGGTCGTTGTGCAGAAGAGCAGTAGGTTCAAAAGGGGGTCCATTACGACACACTGGCTTTACACGAGCGTGATTAGACTAATAATAAACTACGCCTCAGTAGTGTGTATATTTATATTTTTTCTATACGGTAACATTAGTGTCGTGTTTTGAAAAGTACCTCCTCATTTAATAACTGTTTTTTATATAACCTGTTATTTCTCCATGATGAAATTTTCAGGGTGTGTTAAGAACAAAAAAATATTAAAATTTGGTCAGTAGCCGAGACCGCTGTCGAAAAGAGAATAACCTTTAAAATAAGCCTTCATTCTCTTTTAACGACTATAGTTTGTGTGTGTTTCTGCCAACGGGAGTACAGATTTTTGTACACAAATTCATTCAAAAAACAAGTAAGAAAGTTTCAGTCGGGTAAACCGACTACGGTATACCTCACTTTGTGAGTACTGTAATATGAAATATTACACGAATTAATCTGTTTAACAAATACTCCTATTTTTCGCTAAACAGTACATACTTCAAAGTTATGATCTATTCAATTTTGGTATAATTTTATGATTTTTTTATGGCGATTTTGTGTGGGAGGTACCGAAAGGAGCGTGTTTATAACTCCCATTTTTCTTTAAAAATATTACACTGTGCAAAATGTTGTGTGGGAGGTACCAAAAGGGACATGGCAATAATTCCCGTTTTTCACTGGACTGTAGGCTCTATAGCAGAAGTACACTGTACAAAATTTCAAGTATTTTTATGCACTGGGAGGTACCAAAAGGGGCGTGGGAACTTCGTCCACTTTTCACTGGACTATAGGTACTATACAAATTTTACACTGTACAAAATTTCAAGTATTTCTATGAAGTAATAAGCAGTTAAGTCCATTTATGTGGGGCGCGGCAACTTCGCCCATTTTTCTCAAGGTGATAGTGACTAATAAACTAATAATATGTGTAGAAATTCAGAAGATTCAAATAAGTAGTATAGAAGTTATTAAATAATCAATAATTCACTAAATATTAACCCTTTGTGGAAGAGGTACCAGAAGGAGTGGACCAATTTGGCCCATCTTCGAACTTAGGCGGAGATAGAAAACAATATTACCACATACCTAATTTGAAGTCAATCGGTTACTCCTTTTGAGAGTTATCGTGCGCACCAGCCAGCAGACAGATGGACGGACATTGCTCATTCGACTTAAAATGACCTAAAACGGATATCAGCCAAACATACTTAGGGTCTTAGGTCACTCCTTCGATGTATTACACTTTTGCATCGCAGCAAATGATATATACCCTCGTCACACTAAAGTGAGGGTATAAAAAGTGTTTTCGGTCGAACAGCTAACTAGAAGCCATTCATCAATTATGACCGAAGTAAAGACTGGATTGAACACATTGTGAAACATGTAAATATACTGAATTCTTTTTTACCGAACAATATAATGACAATAATATTAAACCTAAAGAACGATTTAGGAAGGCTACGACTATCCGTGGTACATGGTTATCATTCATTTGTTTCAACAGAAAACAAACAAATAACTATTGCCAAAATACTGACAATGACAGATTATTTGCAAAAGGTGAATGGTCAGGTCAGACGATTTTGTAATTATTTATAGGCAGGATTTCGAATAAAAATATTTTACAGACAGTGTTGCCAATAAAATGTTTCTCAGGCAATGGTGCCATTGTCGGATGCATAATCTTAGCACATCTTACAATTTACTGACTGATGACTTTCCTGCAAACGTAGCAAGACAATAATTTTAAGTTCATACGGTTGCATTTGTTGACATTTTCTGACTGAATTGTGTACATAGCTTAACAGAGAATAAAGTAAAACCCTACACCACCTTATCGGAGCAGAATTAGAAGAAATATTGTCATGTTTTATTTATGTGCTAATGGTGTTTTCAAAAATTTCTTATTTTATAGCATTAGATTCAAAATCGCGATATCGGTAAACTGATATCACTTAAATGTTATAAAGATCTGTTGGTAATTACGATGTTATAGCGCTAAGATCTAAAATTGGGATATAGATAAATACATACATATGTACATTTCAACCGACTTTTTTCAAAATTGGCTGTATTCTTTGTTGATTCAAGAAAGCGTTAGTTGCCAAATTTTAGATAAATAATCTGAGCCGATTTTCTTCTAATTGGGCAGTGTTCTTCCCTGGATTAAGGAAGTTAACGTTCGACATCGTGCGTCAGGTGGTAAGGTTTGTCTAGCTGAGGAATTTTTAGGTCTTACAACGAGCTGCCACAAAACGAACTTATAATACTCGTACCCTGTACCACAGTGTGGTGTACAGGATTACAGTTACAATTTATACGCCACATCTGTGGTATTGTTACCGCTCGAATCCAAGCACCAGCTGATTCGATATAACCAGGTATGTCCGTCTGTCTGCCTGTTTATCCTCTGTTCGCAAATTTTACTCCTATCTTTATGATAATTGGTTCTGATCACTCTCTTGCACTCCGACTATTGAAATGGGTTTAGATTTACCCTGCAGCTAAAATTATATCTAGTTGTGTATTAAACAAGTCATTTACTAGTTGCAATGTAACCGCTTACACTAGGCAAGTTCTCATCATCTCAGAAGTTATGACTGGAAGATACTGAGGAAATTCGTGTCCGTCTGATTTTCTATAACCCTTAAGAGTTAAAAAAGATCATAAATAAGGAGCACAAAATAGGCCAATCCACTAACTTAAGTATAGGTCTATGGACGTCTCCTATCTTTCAACCTATCCTTACCTAAGTGAATTGAATGCCGAACATGACATGACATGGTTAAAGAACCAATAAGGATGTTTGGCCCTACCGACTACACCATTTTCAATTGTAATTCGAAAAAAATCAATTTGTTTTCGAATAAGATCAATTGAAATTAGAAGTTTCCATTTGAAATTCGTAAAATGTATATTGTAATTGTAAGATTCCATTTGAAATTCGAACAACATCAATTGAAATTCGAAACTCATCATATGAAATTCGAAACACATCAATTGAAATTCGAAACACACATTTGAAATTCTAAAAATATCAATTGAAATTTTTCCATTTGAAATTCGTAATACATCAATTGAAATTCGAAAACTATCAATTAAATTCGAATTTTTCCATTTGAAATTCGTAACACCCCAATTGAAATTCGAAAATGTAAACAAACTTGTACATTGGATTAGGTACCACTTATTTAAATATTTTTTGCTGACCACATCTTAGCATATAATTTGACGAAAAGAAAACATAGAGATGATCTTATCTATTATGAATATTTAATAAACATTACTTGAAATGTAGGAAACAAAACAAATTTAATTAATTTTATTATTAAAGGTTAAAAACAGACAAATGTTATCACTTAAATGCTACCCCAACTAATATATGTATAGCATTTTTAATAGTACTTCGTCAATTTTATCATTACAACGGCAACTATAGAACTTTGAGAAATGCAGAATTTATAGAGTGGGAAAAAATCGCCATTCTTGATATGAACACTACCTGTTTACCTTTGCCATTACCGCTGGCTTCATCCGGTAGCAGAAGCAGAGCGGCCCGGTTCATTATTCTGTTGCTACTCATTGGCTTGATTCTCTGACTACAGAAATCACAACACAAGTTTGGCATACGCCGTGCGCTTTCACACGTGTATAGACAGCAAACAACAATTTTAGCAGGCTGTTTTTGCTACACGCTGTTATTTAAGTGGTACCTCAGCCTGTTTTGTTTTCACATTTCCCCTTTAGCAGTTCTTTGTTTACATCGTATTCTGTTGTTCTGGCAACACTGCTACACTGCACGTGTTTTTGACAGAAACAACACTTTCGTATTTGTGGAGGAGTGCAGTTTAGTATTTGAACTCTACAATTCTGTTCTGTTTTGATTTAAAATAATTCGTGTATCTAATAGTTTCCCTTGGACACTAAGTTGAACAAATTAGCAATACAATGGGGACCATGAAAACATTCGATATTGACCTGTTTCCGTCTGACCTGGAATTCTCCGTATTTACTGGCGACGAAGTCAAACGCTTGAGTGTGGTTAAGGTCATCACTGGTCTCACTTTCGATCCCCTGGGCCACCCACTGCCCGGAGGATTGTATGATAGTCTAATGGGAACATTCGGCAAGCGAATGGAGCCGTGCTCCACTTGTTTGAATATACAGGCCTGTCCCGGCCATATTGGTCACATCGAACTTAGTGCTCTCGTGTACAATCCATTTTTCATAAAGTTTGTCCAAAAGATATGTAATATATCTTGTATGCACTGCTTTAAATTTCAACTGAAAGGTGAGTGATGAAATTTCCACAGTCCCGGGAAAAATACTTCTATAATATACCTTTTCAGAACACACTATGGAGATACTGTCGTTACAATTACGTTTGGTAGAAGCTGGTTATGTTGTCGAAGCTCAGGAATTGGAACGCTATAAATCTGAAATTGTGTACAACAGTGAAGAGACCCGCGTCAAGTCGGAAAATGGTGATTGTGCACATCCCCGCATAGCAGAAATGCTCCAATTGTTGGCTAAAGGTGGCAGTAATCAAGTGAATGTGACCAAAACTTCCCGCGCAGTACGAGCGGCCATTGTAAATGCTGCTCTTCAACGTCCCGCATCCAAGAAATGTCAACATTGTTCTCAGAACTTGAGAAATGTCCGATACATGCACCATAGACTTGTGTACTACATCGGTATGGCCGAAATGAAAAGCAGGTAAGTGTTTAGATAAAACGCTGGTTTTAATGTACATATATGACTGATTGTATTCGATGTTCCAGATTCGAAGACAGAGAAGGAGTTTCTGGTCAAAACAAGGTTATATTAGCTGATGAATGCCGCAAGATTTTACGCCAGATTTATGCAAATTATCCCGAATTGTTGAAGCTATTATTTCCGGTATTGAAATTGGTTGGAAACCCGAAAGAAGGCGATTTCTGTCCTGTTGATATATTTTTCATGGACACAGTACCGGTGACACCGCCAAAGGCACGTCCCTCCAATATTTTGCATGATCAAATCGTAGAACATTCCCAAACAGGCCTCTACAGAGTTATCATAGAAAATAATTCGGTTATGCGTGTAATTATGAAACACATTAAGGGAGATACATCTGACATGTCGGAAGAGGCACAGGTTGGTAAACACATGGTATTCCTTTACAAACATTTAATGGAATTTTGATGTTATTTCCAGAATGTTTTTGTTGGCGCCAAAGGCTCCAATGGATATGAGAAACTATTCAATGCCTGGCAAGCTTTGCAAACTTCGGTGAATGTTTTACTCGATGTGAGTATGTCTCGAGAAGCTCAAAATTCAACGGGATTGAAACAAGTTCTAGAAAAGAAGGAAGGTCTTATACGTAAACACATGATGGGCAAGCGTGTTAACTATGCGGCCCGTACTGTCATAACACCTGATCCCAACATCAATGTAGAGGAAATTGGTATTCCTGACATATTTGCCAGGAAATTGTCGTACCCTGTACCAGTGACGCCCTGGAATGTGGCAGAACTGAGGAAAATGGTTATGAATGGACCAGATGTTCACCCGGGGTATATAGTATTCAGTTAAGTTGTTTTGTAACTCATTTTATGTATTTTCTCCCTTTCAGAGCAAATTATATACAAGACGAAAGAGGCTACACTACGTATATTCCCGCCAATAATCCTTCGAAACGAGAAAGTATGGCTAAACTTTTATTTAACTATCCTGAAAAGGGTATAAAGATAGTTCATCGACATGTCTTGAATGGAGATGTTTTGCTACTGAATCGTCAGCCTTCTTTGCATAGACCTTCGATTATGGCCCACAAAGCTCGTATACTACAAGGCGAAAAAACATTCCGTTTACATTATTCGAATTGTAAAGCCTACAACGCCGATTTCGATGGTGATGAAATGAACGCCCATTTGCCACAAAGTGAAGTAGCTCGTTCTGAGGCTTACAACTTGGGTATGTACAGTTGATGTTGATCAAAAATTAATACGTGTGATACAAGGATTACATTTATATCTTTCTTTCAGTTAATGTTGCCAGCAATTATTTGGTGCCTAAAGATGGCACTCCCCTGGGCGGTCTTATTCAGGATCATGTCATTTCTGGCGTAAAGCTTTCCATACGTGGTCGCTTCTTCAATCGAGAGGATTATCAACAACTTGTCTTTCAGGGACTATCTCACATCAAGACAAATATTGTATTACTACCTCCGACAATAATTAAACCCATACAACTGTGGTCAGGAAAACAGGTAATTAAATATTATTTCTCAATAAGAACATGTAGCAAATCTTACGAATTTTACCAACCAACACATATGACCTAGCTAATCAGCAAGGTCATTAATATATAATAATAAGAAGAGGTCTTAACACAGATCCTTGTGATACGTCAGATGTTAAGAAAAGAATATCAGAAGTCCAACCAATTGAGATATATTGTATAGATACGATATAATGAGATTTGTCTTAGACGAATTCAAGCTAGAGTCAAGTGAGAGGTATCGCAAATCTGCTTCCACGTACAGATAGAGGAAGGATGGAATATGTTCATGAATGTTGAAATAGGCCCATATATGGGGGAAATTAGTGGGTTAATAGTCAGCCATGTTAGAAACATCACAACTTGATCAAAACATGACAAGAATGTCCTCTAGCTTTCAAATAATCTCTAATTGATATAAATGTATTTCTTCGTATTAAATCTAAAATTGGTATTATTCATCCAAAAGAATCTGCTACTATTACGTACAAACAGTAAAACTAAAAGTTTTTCTTAATTTACATTCAATAAAATTGTAAAAAAAAAACAATAAAAACACTTGAGATAGAAGACCGACCGAAGGAAAGACTGATTAAATGTCTGTTGGCAAATTTTGTCTTATCTTTAGGTATCACAAACAAATATACACAACAATTTTGCGTCGAATAATCATAAGTATTCAATAACATAAAAAATTCATAAATAAATAATAATATAATAAACATTACTCCTTTATTAATGGTTTAATTTTGTTACAGATTTTGTCAACTATAATCATAAACTTAATTCCCGAAGGATATCCACCAATAACATTGAATTCTGTGGCAAAAATTGGTTCTAAGGTAAGAAACCTAGCAGACTTAAATCAGTGTGAATTCCTTTAACTTTTCTCCTTCATTTCCAGCATTGGAATGTTTCTAGAAGTCGTCCAGCCGTGGCTGGCGGTACGCAACTTGGCGAAAATCAAATGTCTGAGAGTCAAGTGATAATTCGTAACGGTGAACTTTTGACCGGAGTTTTGGATAAGCAACAATATGGTGCCACTACCTACGGTCTAATACATTGCATGTATGAGGTATGCTTACTTTGGAATGCACTTAAATACAATATATTTATATATATATATTTCCCTATAGCTTTACGGTGGCAATACATCGACGTGTTTATTGACTGCTTTCACCAAAGTTTTCACATTTTTCTTGCAACGTGAAGGCTTTACACTGGGTGTTAAGGATATTTTAGTGACCGCTGCAGCGGACGAGAAGAGGCGTAAAATCATTCAAGAAAGTCGAGAGATTGGTAATGCCACCTTGGCCTCAGCTTTGGATATGGAAGAAGTTCCCTCGTTGGATGTACTCTCGGAGAAAATGGAGGAGGCTTATATCAAAGATCCCAAATTTCGTGTTATTCTCGATCGCAAATACAAATCAATGTTGGATAATTATACAAACGATATTAACAAGTAAGATTTGTAATAGTTGATGAAGACACCTGCTTAAGCTAATGTTCGTTTTATTGATTTTATTCAGGACGTGCTTGCCCAATGGTTTGATTACCAAATTCCCCGACAATAACTTACAACTGATGGTCTTGTCTGGTGCTAAGGGTTCTATGGTCAATACCATGCAGATTTCTTGTATGTTGGGTCAAATCGAATTGGAAGGTAAACGTCCCCCTCTTATGATATCCGGAAAATCATTGCCTAGTTTTACCTCCTTCGAAACTTCTCCTAAATCTGGAGGCTATATTGATGGACGGTTTTTGACTGGTATTCAGCCCCAAGATTTCTTTTTCCATTGTATGGCTGGTCGTGAAGTAAGTTGAAGTTAAGCATCTAAATTACTTTTGTTGAATTATCATGTTTTTCATTTCCCCTCACCCCCAAAATAGGGTCTGATTGATACAGCCGTCAAAACTTCGCGTTCTGGTTACTTACAACGTTGTCTCATCAAACATCTGGAAGGTCTATCTGTGAACTATGATCTAACCGTACGTGACAGTGATAATTGTGTAGTGCAATATCTGTATGGCGAAGATGGTCTGGACATTTTGAAATCAAAGTTTTTCAATACCAAATTCTGTACCGAATTTCTGACTCAAAATGCCGCTGTAATTGTTCGACCTCAAGAACTGGCGACCATAAAGGTTGAGGACGAGGTTAACAAAGTACAACGCCACAACAAGAAGATACGCTCGTGGCTAAAGAAGCGGAATGCTACGCAAAAGGCTGACGTAAAACACATATCTGCTTTCACACATTTTTCCGCCGAACTTCGTAATGAAATAGAGGTAAACAAACCCAACAAACTCAATACAAAGACCGGCAGAAGGCGTATTGACGAGGCAATCATAAAATTATGGCGTAAAGCTGATGAAGACAGTAGAACATCGTACCAAAAGAAGTACCCGCGTTGTCCAGATCCCACAAATGCAATGTATCGACAAGACACTACTTACAGTTCTGTCTCGGAAAAAGTTGAGCAGATTATAGCCGATTACGTGGCGAAACATCCTGGACGGAAGGCCGCAGTTACAGATGTTATGTACGTTAAAAACGCCAAAGCATTAGCTGCCCCTGGAGAACCAGTTGGCCTATTGGCTGCCCAATCCATTGGTGAACCTTCCACTCAGATGACACTCAATACCTTTCACTTTGCTGGTCGTGGTGAAATGAACGTGACTTTGGGTATACCTCGTCTGCGTGAAATTCTTATGATGGCCTCGGCGAATATTAAAACCCCCTCCATGGATATACCCATCAAACCCCACCAGGAGAAGACTGCGGAAAAGTTACGACTTTCTTTGAATCGAGTTACCTTAGCAGATGTATTGCAATGTAAGTAAATTCATCTTTTTGAAATAATTCCATAGTGCATTCATAAATCACTGCTTGTCTAGATGTCAACGTTAAAACTCAACTAGTCCACAAACCCCAAAGAGCTCAAAAATACGAATTGACCTTCCAGTTCCTGCCTCGCGAAGCCTACAGCGACGATTTCGGCGTCAAGCCTAAACAGATAATCAAATTCTTGAGCAACAAATTCCTTTCTCTATTATTCCGTTCCATCATAAAATCCAGCGCAACAAAGGCTGCTGTGTAAGTATTAATGGGTGGAAAAATTTCAAATACTCTGTTCTCTTAACTGGGATTCTATTTTTTAGGATTGAAATGGGTGAAACACAAAAGGAAGATGCCTCCAACGATGAAAAACTTGATGCTGGCGAAGATGTATCAAAGTCACAAAAAGAATCGGCCAATAACGACATGGATTCTTCAGACGATGAACAAGGAGACGGTGACAATGATGCCACTGGGGTTAAACTGAAATCAAGAAAAATGGATGAAACAGAATATGATGATCCCGATGAAGCTGAAGAAATTGATGATGGTTTGTTGTTATTTTATATTTGAAATGAGAAATAATTATGGACGAACATATTTGTTTTTCTTCTGCAGCAAATGTTGATGAAGATGCTAATGATGATCCTGCCTTTGAAGCGGAAGCTATGGAGGACAACGACGAAGACGAGAAAAAAGACAAACCAGATAATATGACGGAGAAGGTCTTACACAATTCTATGGTTGAGAGTTACGTATACGACAAGAAACATCATCTGTGGGCCAAACTGACTTTTAATGTAAGTTTCTATTGAAGGCACAGTCAAACGGCTATACGTAAACGTACCCATTCTTTATGAATAAGATTAATAATATTATAAGGCATTGGTGTTCCGTTTTGTCTTGATTCGTTTGAAGCACATTCACCCATGTGATGACAATCGCGTGAGTTCAAATCGCAAAAATTTCCCTATCAATTTTAATGGTCTTCGAAAGCACTTAGATATCACTACCGAAACCGTTTAAATGCATTTTTATTTGAAATTTCTGTTCTATTCAAAAAGAATCTCATGTACAAACATTGTATGACCCAGTAGTATTTGTCTTAAACACGCATTTTTAATTTTTTTCCTTACAGTTGGACATGATACATAAACAGCCAAACATATCGACAATAATCAAGGAATTGGCACAGAAATCAGTAGTCCATCAAGTGGACAATATAAAACGAGCCATCATATACAAGGGCAATAACGATGAATTGACGCTCAAGACTGATGGCATCAATATTGTGGAAATGTTTAAGCACAACAAAGTACTTGAACTAAATCGTTTCTATTCAAACGATATTCACGCTATCGCACGCACTTACGGCATTGAAGCGGCAGCCCGTGTAATTGTGCAGGAAGTGACGAACGTCTTTAAAGTCTACGGTATCACAGTGGATCGTCGCCATTTATCGTTGATTGCTGACTATATGACATTCGACGGTACTTTCCAACCGCTGTCTCGTAAAGGAATGGAACACTCAGCCTCGCCTTTGCAACAAATGTCCTTCGAATCATGTCTACAGTTCCTAAAGAATGCCGCCGGTTCAGGGTGTGCCGACGAATTGACCTCTCCCTCTAGTCGTTTAATGGTTGGTCTTCCCGTAAAAAATGGCACAGGTGCCTTTGAATTACTTACTAAAATCTGTTAATATTGAAAAGCATTGCAAACTTAATTACTGGACGTTTTACAATAAAATTTGTATAAAAACATATATAAATTAGTTTATTGTTTTTTTCTTTTGTATAGTAAATTTTGTATAAGTGGCCAGTTTGATTAGTTAAATAAAAGCAAAATGCTCAGTTGGAGTCTTCCGAAGAGCTGTCCGAATAGGCTGATAGAAGCGACAAGCCACCACCACCACCCCTAGAACTTTCAGCTTTACTATCTTTAATGTTTCCTGCGTCGTCCGGTGGTATTTTGATACCAGTAGTGCTACTGCTTTCTTTGCTACAAGCTACGGGGTCTACTGCTGTCGTTTTTGGTTTTAGCACGACCAGTGGTTGTTTACGTTTTACTAAATTATTTAGCGACAAACCTTTTGATGCTGCGCTTGCGCTCACAAGCGGTTTCTTAAAAGTAATTCCAGATTCACTAGCCTTTTGCAATTTCGCAGGTGTAGGAGCTGACTCAGAGTTCTCGTCTTTGATTTCCTCAATTATCTCTTCGGCTACAATTTTCTTATTCGTATCCGTGTTTTTATTTTTGAAATTTACCGACCTAAAAAGACAAAACAAAATTCGCTAATTATGCATCTCATTATGTATATACATAGGTACATGATGCCGAGAACCAACATACTTTATATACTCTTCATCCTCCCTTTCCTGCCGTTCCAGTCGCTCCCTTTCTGTTTCTTTGTTGTTGTACTGCTGCAGCATTGTCGCATAGTCAACAGTCTCCTGTCGGCGATTCAAATCGCGCAATTCTTCCAAAGACTCCAACATCTCGATTTCATTCCTCGATTGTTGCGTCCGATTTTCCAGTAATTTCATGGGATTGTTGGCCTCCTCTTCCCGCAGTTCCTCCTCCTCTCGGCGAGCCTGTTCTTCGGCCATCTTCAAGGCCATAAAATTTCTGGTCGCTCCAGCTTCTATTTCATAGTCGGTATTTTGGGGATCTGTCTTGAAGGAGATTTCCTGAAGGCATCTTGTGCATTTTATATAAAATCGATAGATTCGTATCCCGAGATACGTTTCATGTTCCACATCTTCTTTGCGAGCATTGAATTTTTTGCCCTTGTAAATGTATTCGCCACATGTCTTGCACTTCATATTGAATGGAGCCATCAAACGAACGGTGTATTGCCGATTTTTGGACAATTTCATCCGGGGAATTTTCGACGGGTCGAAATCCGGGGGATAGTATTTCTAGAGTAGAGGATTTCATTTCATTACTTTCATTTATTTCATACATTGTAACACAAAAGTCAATAAGGCCAAATATCCCTATTACAAACCAAGTACGAGTACATCCAAGTGGTATTACATACATACAAATATAATAATATTAAATTAACATTAAATGAATGGCTCCCCATCCGAATACAAATGCTATTAACGTATGTAGTGGGTTTTGCATTAAGGACATAACATTAACTTTGCCAGAGCCCAATCGGAGAAGTTTCGGCGTTTCAAATGATCAAGTGGCTTTAGTTCTTGAGTTAGTTTGATCTTATAAGGATGAAGGCCAATATCTTTTCGCAAAATACGCCACAGTGTGGTTTGAGAGATGCCCAATTCCTGAGAACGACGTGGAATCGACTGTTTTGGCTTATTTGGAACAGATACTCTTACGATTGCAAAATTTTCTCGCTTCGGGCGGTACGGCGTCTCTTTGGTGCCGGAACATCCAAAAGTGAAAATTTGGATTCAAATTTATCCACTATAGTAATATAATTTTCAATGATTTCCAAACGTTGCTCGTAAGTGAACTTTACCATGATGAAAATGTTGACTTCGACTAACGTTTTGATACTGGAATATCATTAAAAATGTTTGAGGTTGCGTTTATATAAATATACGCATGAATCATGTGGTCAAGAAATTATGCACATATCATATATGTATATTGAAATACATATCAGGACTCGTGCGGAACATATTCCAAATATTCCAATATATCTAAACCATATAAAAGCTTATTAAAATATTCTTGACTTGTGCCTGATACTACTTCAATGCAATAGCAAATGTTTGACATAAGCAAAGCAAACAAATTTTTAACAAATTGAGGCAAATACAAATTATTGCTATAAAATTTGCGTATTGTGGTTACTACTTTAGGAAAAAGACACTCAATATAACTGGCGAAGTCAAGCTTGTGATCAAGAATAACTCCTAAGCACTTAATCTCTTCTACAGGTACAATTGCAGTTCCATTTATATAAGGGTCCAGTACATATTTCGAACTATCGCGGACACACAAATGTATGTCTTCGGCATACATAAACGCGGAGCAGTGGTTATTGAAACAGTTTGTGATGTCATTAAGATATAGAATGAACAGAAAGGGACCAAAAACTGAACCCTGGGAAACTCCACTATAAATGTAACGTGGCCGATTTGAGATCGTCCACACAGATATGAAGTGGAAGCAAAATGAAAATAGTTCTCTAACTTGTTAGTTAATTTTATATATTCTGCTCTTTCGAAGGCTTTGGATAAGTCCAACGCCACTAATACACCACTATCACCGACATCAGTTGATTCTCTTATTGTTTCTCTTAGATGAAGAAGACGGGCTGTAGCACTATGACCACGCCTAAATTCATATTGACAATTCGCCGCCTTAATGCTATTAGAGTTAGGAATAGAAATTATAGGTTTATAAGCATGCTATTTCAGAATCTGCAATCATTATTTTCATTTTTCGTCTAGTTTTCGAGATATTGGTAGGGTAAATCGGTTTAACTCTGATTTACGGGAAATAATTTTGATATTTTTGTTCTGTCTCCATTTTTCTATCTCGCTTTTTTACGTTCTTTCCACCCATACCAACCCTCTTTTTAGTCCATGTAATAAAAATACGAAAATCAAAAGTGGTTATGGACCAAATTGCATGGCATGTACAAATATTGTTATAACTTGCTTAATTTTTAATGTAATGGCATAGACATGCATGAGAATCATACAAACACTGTTGGGAACCCTATGAAATAAAAAGTGTGTAGCTCTTCAGTCCCGTCTTTACTCAAACAATAAATTGCGTTTTTCTCCGATCATACAAATGGCATATGGAACAATATATCATAAAGCCGACGAATTTTTAAGCAATTACCTGTCTTCTACAAAATTCAGAACCTGTTACTTTATTAAATGTTCGCCAATTTTCGAAAGTGAAGGAAAAATGCTAATAGGACACATTAGGTATAGGGACAACACGGGCCACTTTCCAGGCAGATGGGAAGACTGACGTTGTAAACATTGTATTGTAAAGATGAACTAAGTACCCCGAGACACATGGGAAAATCTACTTTAAGAATTTTATTGGTATGCCAACTACTCCAATAGAACACGAGTTCGCACAGCACCTCGACGTTAGTTGGATACTGGGATTCTTTTATAGTAGAGTTCACTACAATATCTAGCATACGGAGTTATAACAAACTATATAACTTATATGGTATGAAGCGATTTCCTCGAATATACCTTTTGCCTGAACCAACATAACCACTCGGTCTACTCAGCTTGTATTAATACTAGAACTTGGCAGAACAAAAAGGACATTTTGTCGGAAATACATTTCCAAATATATATTTTGCACACTTACATTCAAAACTTTACGTTCGGACATCTTAAGTTAGTTTTTGATTAATTAATAAGAAAAATAGTTAAAGACGTTTGTAAAAATTAACCAAAACAAAACAGACAACGAAGTCAATGCCACTAGTGGTGTACGGCTCATGCATTAGACACCCAAGCCAGTACTTAATCACGTCACTGGCTAACGACCGCCGTAGCTTCATATCAGGGATGATATTTGAGAGGAACCAAATGGTACAAAAATCGTTCTAAAAAGGTACTTTACCGACATAAATAGTACAAATTTTAAAATTTTGTTTGAATATACTTGTAAGTGCAGATTTACACTAGGATATTTTTTTTCAGTAGATTATCCGCTAATTCTCTTTTAAACTTGCATCTGCTTTTAGACATGAAATTTACTTTCGGACATTCCTGTGTGAATTGTTGTTGTTTCAAAGTGCGAGTGAAAAACACAAAACTTTTAGCCCGATAAGTTCGAGTACGGTAGAGTTTTTCCCCCTCTTGCCGACTGCCTCTCTCACCAACAAAACGCCGATATTCTGCTGAACATTCTGCCAGTGTAAATCGGGACTAATGCTAAGTACACACGATTGCCAGATCGGACAACGTTATCAACTTTGTTAAAGTGCTGCAAATGTACAGACAATTACAAATTGTTAGGCAAAGGAGAATTGACAGTTCAGACGCTTGCAAAAAACCTTACAATTTAATATATTTACAATATATTTTGTTACTCGAGATTCACACAAGACAATTTTTTCAAGCAAGTGTCAAAGTTTGTAGAAGAGAGGAAAGAGCTCTCTGCCTCTCTCTCCTACTTTGACACTTGCTTGGAAGAAATTGCCCCGTGTGTAGCACGACTAAGGGTACCTCTAAAATACCAGTGAGTGCGTCCGCCGTCTATCAAACTCGTATTTAAAAGGTATATAAATGTACTACAGCTGCACAAATACGTATTTGGGTAGCTGTAGTAAAGGGTTTTCCAATAGGGATGATATGATTTTGAAGTGACGTTTCGGTCATTTGTAATATGTCATGATCTGTCGTTTGTTTTTCATTGTATTCAGTAGTGTTTACAATTTCATCATGGAGAGATATGGGCAAAAGTCAAATTTTTTTTGTACATAGGGGTAATCTATGTTAGTTTTCACTTTTCTCGCGGTGTGTACAGATTCCGGTGCAAAAGTTGAATTAGATAAACCACAAACATAAAAGTTTTTTCCCACAAAATTTTGATATTATCTTATATACTTTAAAAGCTATAAGCACATACATTTCAAAAATGTAGAAAAAACCCTAGAAATTTGCATATATGTATTCACTCTTTTAGAGGCTGTAACAAAACTATTCATTCTAGAGGTGCTGTTCAGTTACAAAAAATACGAGGGACACATGGAGGAAGAATTTTTCGTGGGCATTGTTCATGTCAGACCTTTCCGCGAAAAAATTTAGCTCATAACTTTTGGAAATGCGATTTCAAGTGTTTTTTGACCGCGGTCAGCGCGCCCCTCTACGTAATGAAATATCGCTAAAGAAGAGATTATAGTGGCTGAAAGTACCTAAAAATCCATATAGGTGTCGATGATGTGCTCCAAATGGAACCAACGCTAGAGCTCTCCAAACCTTAGTTAAACTTGCGTGACATTTTTTTGATAGTGTATTTCGCGGGGCACATCGACAGTTTTACATAGATTATTCTGAATTTATTGTCCTAGAAGGTTTTTTACATTGCGAATCCTAAAATCAGAGGTGCGTAACAAAATAATGAATCGTTGAAATTTTATTCACCATTTTCAAATTTTGCGAAAATTGCAAATTTTGTTCTTGAAAATTTGTATAGTATAAAGCTCTTAAATTCATTTCTATGTTCTTTGGGGGTACTGCTGAGGTGCACCTAACAACCATGGATACGTATCTATTTTAAGACTGAAGTCTTGTACGCGATGAACGAGACACTTTTGTCTCAGCGATGATCGTCAAGGCACACCCAGTGCGCGGTACAAATATGGCGGAAGTTCATATAAATTAAAAGGATTTTTAACGGTCTATTATGGTATATATATAATATAAATATAAAGGTATATATAATATAAGAGTATATTATGGTATAAGCGAATTCATACAATATATGTAAGTTAGCCCGGATGAGCACATAATTACTGTATTTCATTGCCGACTTCACAATCCGCGAAATGCATAAGAATATATTTTAAAATGTCTTAGAGTAATAATATCACTAAAAAAATTGCGAATTCTCGTTCTTTTTATATGAAGTCTTTTAAATTATTATTAAAGGTGTAGTGGCGCTTGCAGATGCCCTTAATTTTGTTCTTGTAATTGTTTTGGTTGCCATACTAAAGGTAAGTACAGACGATTTGCAGATCGGACAACATTGCCAGAAAAATGGCGGAAAAATGCAACCCTGTGAATTTACAACCGTGTGAACACACAATTTTTGTTTTGCAACGTTAGCAGAAAAGTCATTGCGAGATAATTTGCTGATTGTTATATGTTCGAAGTTTATGCATGTGACAACGGCGCCATTGCCAGAAAATCATTTTATTTGCAACACTGTCTATAATGTATTTTTATTGGCAATCCTGCATATAAATATTTACAAAATATATTGTAAATATATGAAATTGTAATGTTTTCTTGCAATCGTCTGAACTGTCAATTCACCTTTGCCTAACAATCTGACATTGCCCGTATATTTGCAGCACTTTACCAGGGTTGATAACGTTTGCCGATCTGGCAATCGTCTATACTCAGCTTGACTGAAGTTGCTACCTGTTTCATTGTAAACACAACATACGTTTGAGTATCTTCGAATAAGATAACGGTGGCTTAGGCTTGCCCGAGTTCGAATACCAGCACGGTTGAATAGTATTTTTTATTTTTGTTCTAAAGGATCAAGTGTGGTGAGAAAGAAGAATAAAGGGAAACAAACTGGAGTAATTGTGGATTTGATTTTTTCCTTTTGGTCATTACCATAAACATTTTCATTTAGGAGACATATTGTATTGGAAAAAGCTTTGTATGTCTTTGTGGTTTTTGGAAAAGACCGAGGGTTTATAAGCCACCAAGTTAGCGTTCACTCGGCCTTTTTGGATTCGCATCAGCCACAGAAACAAGTCTTTAATTCAAACAAAATTCAAAAGTTTTGTTTAAACATTTTTGTTTGCACTGTTAAAAGATATAGTTAAAGTAAAGTTAAAATTAATTTTACCATTATAAAATTGTTTCAACAGTTCCTGTTTTTTTTATAAATTGTCATTGCCGAAAGCAAATGTAAGTAAATATTCCTTCCGTCTGTTTGGCTTCGAAGCCATACATATGTACATAGTATGTACAGTTGTCTGTCCGATTTTTTTGTATCAGATTCTTTTTTGTTGGTGCTTGGAGCACAGTAGTGATTTTTCCCTTAAAGATCTGTGGATTCAAACTATTCGTTTTGTTTCCCTGGTTTTGGATGCCAATTGGTAAGAGTAAGCTAACTTCTCTTATACTCTAGCATCCGCTAATTGTTGCTTGATCTCCAGATTTGGCATCCAGTGGCCAATGTATTCAAACTCTCATCAAATATCCTTCCACTGACTTATACCCGACAGTCACCATCAAATTGCTATGTCCCCTTTTGATCAGTTCTGATGTATTAAAGGTGGATATCGTGTGTGATTTTTTTTAGCGATGGGAAAGGGGAATAAATTGTGGCGAAGGTGTGAGGAAAGACGGGAGAAGACATCTCTAAACCTCAACTAAGTGAAAATCTTTATTTAAATAAGTAAATAACCCCAGGAAAATGGTTGGTAAAAACAAAACAAAATCTAGTGCGTGTTAAATTCTCCTATATAAAGTAATTTCCTATTCGGTATATATACCGTGAAAATGTTAATTTATCAAAAGGAAAAAATTCCGATCGATTAGAACTAAAAAGAGAATCTCTATAATGTTGTTCTTAGATTCTATTCTTAACTTAGAGTTTAGTTTTTTTTTCTGTTTCAAAACTCGCGAAATTTCTTTTAAAGAAAATTGTATTGATGATATTTCCTATTACGTAACTAGTGCTGAAGAGAAATGAAAACATAGGAAGAAACTTTAGTTAAAGTTCCCCTTTATTCCTAAATCTAAAGAAATTTGAATTAAATCTAATTGTTATTAGTACTTATTAATGGCGAAATAAAGTTCATGAAAAGATGGCATTAAATATGAAAAACAGCCACATAAATTATAATATATATGGGGAAAAACACGTCAAAAGGCCCATTTTTTCAATTTTATTCTGATCGCGCAAAACTTGGTGGCGTTGCAGAAGTACTTTGGGTATGCTATGTGCTTAAAATGCAGCTTCCTAGCGTGATACGTTATGAAGATACAGGGTGTCAAAGCTGGAAATTTTGACCATTGTATCTCCCGACTACGCGGGCCGATTTGAATGAACCGTGGCTTATATGACAGCTATTTAGAAACGCACAAAATGTGCTTTGATAATTGTTTGCAAATATTCAATTTTCATATTTTTTTTTCGCGACTTATGTTTTCCTCGCGATTTTAATTGTGTTCCGCGGATGGGATTCTATATCTTTAAACTACAAAAATGAAGCCCATTCTGTTTACTTTATCAATACGAATGGGATGAGAAGCACAACAAAAGCTGTGGAAATTTTAAATGCCAAACCTACTGTTTTTTCATTATTTCTTTCGTATTATAAAGTGAGTTTGCTGTAAGATGTGGACCAGAAACACGATTAAAAAAATGGAAATGTGGCATTCCATAGCTAGATACGCCAGAACAACAAAAAAAAAATGTTTGAGTACTCGTATTAATTGGAAAGCGATTATTTTTCGAAACCTGATTTTTTTTTTTGGTAAAAGTGCGTCTTTCGCGATTCTGTATTCATAAATGCGTAAAATCAGCATTTTTATCACATAATTTATACAATATTTCAAAAACGCGAATATATATTGCATTTTTGATTTAATATTCGGATTTAAAACCTCAGAATCCTTCGAGATCGTGTCCGATATCTGCTCGCTAGAATTCGATTTGACCAGTGCAATATTGTAGGCCAGTGTAAAAAATCCGGCGTCGACTTTTTTCGGAATAATCTGCAACCCCACTAAGTTTTGACGCAATCGGAATAAAATTGAAAAAAGTGGGCCTTTTGACGTGTTTTTCCCCATATATACAGTTCGAGTACATACAAGTTTAAAGAAAATCCGAACAATTGAATGTTAAAACAAAACGAAAAAGTAACCTCAAAATAATTAACATTAAAAAGAGAGACAATATGAGCGATATCAGAATGTTTAAACTCTTATAAAAACCAGCGGATAACACCGGAGTACCTACACCTGGAAGGCCTTTCATCGTGGAACTAGAGATATCCAAGTACGTGACTGCTCTTTTTAATTGAGAGACAAGCCTTTTCATGAGACTAACGTGTCTCGTTATTTCTCTGAGCGGCACCAATGTCCAATATTGATTTGTTTTCATTCTCAATGGTATAATTACATTCCTGAAATTAATTTAAATTACTAATTTGAATAATTTCACGGAAACAATCCAAATAAATTGATAGAGAGAAGATATATTGTATCAAACCAGTGAATGCACACATAACCGAAAGCCCAGCTTTGATTTAGCTCCGCCAACAATCATTAAGCTCAGACTGGTTTACAGTTTGAAAGTCGCCGCAAAGGGCATTTACATACAGTCTTCGCTCAGTTACATATGACGCTTATGATTATGCATGCATTCATTTTGCTCATGATTTATTAAATTATGTAGATTTGACATTTTGATTACCTCATATTTTCTGGAAACTGCCTAAAAAAAAGAATAATAATTAATTTGCGTAGACACGGGGTTGCTACATAAATTTTCGGTACTTATGATTGGCATGAGACTGTATCTTTCGTCTCCGAGACAGACAAAACGTACTTTAAATATCAAGTAAAATCAGCTGTTTGTCTGTGTGTTTGCTTATTTCTTTGGTTACCGCACAACAGTTTAGTGATACAATTTGCTAGAAATGGTATAGAATATGTATCCGAAACCAATTCTCACTTCATTTCAGGGCTACATATTGTCATTAAAAGTATAGTAATATGTTTTTTTTTTTTTTAAAATATGGGTCTTTTTTGTATTTTTTCTAATCAAGTTGATTCGATATTGTTAAGAAAAATAGGTTAAATAACTAGAAAATATACGTTCCAAATTCCTCATTTAAATTATATTAAGCTGAGTATAGACGATTGCCAGATCGGCAAACTTTATCAACCCTGTTAAAGTGCTTCAAATATACGGACAATGACAGATTGTTAGGCAAAGGTGAATTTACAGTACAGACGATTGCAAGAAAACATTACAATTTCATATATTTACAATATATTTTGTAAATATTTATATTCAGGATTGCCAATAAAAATACATTATAGACAGTGTTGCAAATAAAATGTTTTTTTTTGCAATGGCGCCGTTGTCACATGCATAAAATTCGCACATATAACAATCTGCAAATTATCTCGCAATGACTTTTCTGCTAACGTTGCAAAACAAAAATTGTATGTTCACACGGTTGTAAATTGACAGGGTAGCATTTTTTCGCCATTTTTCTGGCAATGTTGTGCGATCTGCAAATCGTCTGTACTTACCTTTAGATAAAACAAGTAAGAAAGTTTCAGTCGGGTAAACAGACTAAGGTATACCCTCACTTTGTGAGTAATGTAATATTGAATATTACTGGAATTATTCTGTCAATTTGTGTGGGAGGTACCAGAAGGGGTTTATCAAATACACCTTTTTTTCGCTGAACATTAGATACTTTAAATTCATTGCACTGTGCCGACTTATAAGCATTTATGTGCACTGGTAGAAACGTTATGAGACATTAAATTGTGGTATGATTTGGGCATTTTGTGAGGGAGCTACAAAAACACAGGGCTATAGACACTATAAAAACATTACACTGTACAAAATTTCAAGTATTTTTATACACTGGTTTTAATGTTATCAGCTGTTAACTTTTCGTGCAAAATGGTACCTTTGTGTGGGAGGTACCAAAAGGGGCGTGGCAACAACACCCATTTTTCCCTGGATTGTAGGCAATATAAAAGCATAACACTGTACAAAATATCAAGTATTTTTATACACTGTTATTAATGTTATAAGCTGTTAACTTTTGGTGCAAAATGGTGCATTTGTGTGGGAGGTACCAAAAGGGACGTGGCGACTTCGCCCATTTTTCTCGAGTTGATAGCGACTAATAAGCTAATACTATGTGTGGAATTTGAAAAGATTCGAATAAGTAGTATATCAGTTATTAAAGAATCAATATTTCACAACATTTTAACCCTTTGTGGGGGAGGTACTAGAAGGAGTGGACCAATATGGCCCATCTTCGAACTTAGCCGGAGATAGAAAAAAATATTACCACATACCAAATTTGAGGTCAATCGGTTACTCCTTTTGAGAGTTATCGTGCGCACCAGCCAGCAGACAGACAGACAGACAGACGGACGGACATTGCTCATTCGATATAAAATGACCCAAAACGGATTTCCTCCGAACATACTTGGGGTCTTAGGTCACTCCTTCGACGTGTTACACTTTTTATACCCTCACTTTAGTGTGACGAGGGTATATATCATTTGCTACGAAAAAAGTGTAACACATCGAAGGAGTGATCTAAGACCCTAAGTATGTTCGGCTGATATTCGTTTTGGGTCATTTTAAGACGAATGAGCAATGTCCGTCCATCTGTCTATCTGTGTGTCTGTCTGTCTGCTGGCTGGTGCGCACGATAACTCTCGAAAGGAGTAACCGATTGACTTCAAATTTGGTACGTGGTAATATTTTTTTCTATCTCCGGCTATGTTCGAAGATGGGCCATATTGGTCCACTCCTTCTAGTACCTCCCCCACAAAGTGTTAAAATGTTGTAAAATATTGAATCTTTAATAACTGCTATACTACTTATTCGAATCTTCTGAAATTCCACACATAGCATTAGTTTATTAGTCGCTATCAACTCGAGAAAAATGGGCCAAATTGCTACGCCCCTTTTGGTACCTCCCACACAAATGCACCATTTTGCAGCAAAAGTTATCAGCTTATAACATTAATACAAGTGTATAAAAATACTTGAAATTTTGTACAGTGTAATGCTTTTATAGTGCCTACAGTCCAGTGAAAAATGGGTGTTATATTCACGCCCCTTTTGGTAGCTCCCACACAAAGGTAACATTTTGCACCAAAAGTTAACAGCTTATAACATTAATACCAGTGTATAAAAATACTTGAAATTTTGTACAGTGTAATGCTTTTATAGTGTCTATAGCCCTGTGAAAAATGGACGCTATTGCCACGCCCCTTTTTGTACCTCCCACACAAAGGTACACTTTTGCACAAAAAGTTAAGAGCTCACAACATGAGTACCAATGCACGTAAATACCACAAAATTTTGCACAGTGTAACGCTTTTGAAGTGTCTATAGCCCTGTAAAAAATGGCCGTTATCACCACGCCCCTTTTTGTACCTCCCACACAAAATGTCCAAATCAAACCAAAATTTAATATCTCATAACGTTAATAAAGCAGTGCAAATAAACGCTTATAATTCGGCGCAGTGCAATGTATTTAAAGTATCTACTATTCAGCGAAAAATAGGTGTATTTGTTAAACCCGTTCTGGTACCTACCATACAATCTAACAGAATAATTCGTGGAATATTCAATATTACATTACTCACAAAGTGAGGGTATACCTTAGTCGGTTTACCCGACTGAAACTTTCTTACTTGTTTCCGTAGCAAATGATATATACCCTCGTCACACTAAAGTTAGGGTATAAAAATAAGGCGTTTCGATTAATATTGTTATCCGAAATGGATCGAACTTGAAATTGTAATCGAGAATAATGAAATTCTTTTGTTTAATTCTAACCAATAAATTTACTTTTGTCACAATTATGTGCTGAATTTAAACGACTAGTTTGATTTCTTAAAGCCGGAATAGCAGAAGGGAATATTTAGTGTGGGTCTACAATGGCCATTTTTGTTTTGGATTTTTAGTAGACAGGAAGGGCGGGCAAAATGTTTGTGATATTACATCTTTTTTCACAAACCATCGAATCCTAACTACGAGAATTTTGATTTTTTTCCTTTCTTCTATCTAATATCCTCATAATAAAGCACGCTATGTTTTCTATTAAAGTTTTATGGTAGCAAAAATAGAATGATGGCTGGCAAGATACCACCAACCGACGAGCAAGTAAGCTTGAAAAAAAATTGCGTGCTTTAGCCATTCCTATCATTCACCGAAATTACCCAGATTTTGTGGTCTCTTTTTTTGTATTTTCCAAGAAAATCGTTGACCCTTGTATGCTACAAAGGCTATAACAAATACTAATATGTAATCTTACAAAAGGGGTTGATCAAAACATACACTCAAAGAGATCTTAACATTAAAATCCTATCAATACTTAGGAATTTTTTAGAGAGATTTTGCACTGAAATAAAACACAAATGATATGAACTTCGTATTTTGAAGCAAATATAACTCTTTAACCAACAGAGATATTACCTTCATTCTTTCTTGAAGATTACAGCTAGTTCTCCCATCTATTCGCGGACATTTTTCATACATTTTACCGATTTTTATATTTCGTGGGATTCCTAAAATAATTTCATTTAAAAAATGTTTTGTTTCGCTATAGTTTTGCAAATAATGACGGCACTCCGAATATTTTGACATATGCGGATAGAAATGGAAATGGACTACGATTGTAAGTTTAGTTTTCTTAATTCCGATAAAAATAGCATTTTATAGATTTTTTTTAAATTTCAATTTGAAACCGCCATAACTTTCGCGCCTCTTAATGAAATTAGTTCACAACAACGGTTTTTGCTCGCTTACATTTTTATCTCTGTCTACTACAAACTTGGCTGATGTGCTCGCAAAATTGTTAAAAAAATGTACTCGAAAATTAAAAAAAATGATTTTTGCCCATTTACAAATTATTGAGTTTTATTATCAAAATAATCGTTCTCCAATTGCAACTTTTCGTTCGCTAAGTCCATTTTTTTGAAATCCAAAAAAAAACACTTTCCAGTTGACCTACGACCTTGAGCAATATTTTAGCTCTCGTTAAGAGCTATCTTTTTGCCATTGACCGATTCCCGCTCCGCTTCTTACCGTTAAGGAGCTAGAGCAAAAATAAACTTTCCGTTCACATTTGAAAGCGATGCTAAGTCCATTTTTTTTAAATCCAAAAAAACCCTTTCCTTCCGTCCTACGACCTAACACTTTTAACAAATGGAAGCGAATACTGGAATATATTTTTGCGAAAGCGAATAATCCAAAGATGGTTTTTGCGAATGAAAATCCGAAAGCGAATGTTAAAATGATGCGAATAATTCGCTTTCGCATATGCGAATATTCGTTACATCCCTGGTAGAAACATTACAAGTGAATTTAATGAAAAGGATATTCGTACAAAACTACAATCTTGAAATTTTATGAAACAAATTGTTGATAGCGAGTAATACCTTAACCATTTCTTGATAACAAGCTCCTAGAAAGTTATAGCAGCATAAAACCTTTGGTTTGTATTAAACTAGACAGGGGGAGCCGACAATATGATACCCTATACCACATTGTTGGAGCAGAATAAGCACATATGTATATAATTGTTTAATATCTGAAGCGCTTTCATTTACAATCGAAGCGTTCGAAACTACTACTTTCTGCCTCAGATACGAATTGAAATTGTGTGTTCATACATAAACGAGAACCGATTATCAGATCAAAAATCCCCTTTTCCAAATTTAAAAATGATGAAATGGAAAATACGGCTTCTGCAAAATCGAAAGGAATATATCGAGCATACCGATTGACTTACAATTACGAGGGTTGCTATGTATACCATCATTTGTGTTGTTTACACTGACTTGAAAAAATAAATTTGGCAAAAAAATAACTCGTGAACATTTTCGTGCGATCATTTTTCACAACTTTCGACGTGGATTATCACAAGAGTGCATCGTTGAATTTAAATCTTTGTATGACGATGAAGCACCATCCTATAGCACTGGGAAAAACTGAATTAATTAATTCAATCGTGGCCGACGCTCGCTCCAAGACGATGGTCGTGAAGGTCGTCCAAAAACGGCCGTTGTGCCAGAGAACATTGATGCCGGGCGTGAACTGATAATGCAAGATCGTCATGTGACATACCGTGAGATAGAGGCATCCTTGCGCATTTCTTCCACCAGCATACATTCGATATTGTATGAACACCTGGCCGTAAAAAAGGTTTGTTCTCGTTGGATCCCGCACAATTTGACAATCGCTCAAAAAAAGGCTCGTATTGATTGGTGCACAGAAATTTTGAAAAAATACGATCGCGGTGCTTCAAAAGACGTTTATAAGATCGTCACAGGTGACGAATCTCGGATCTATGCGTATGAGCACGAAACAAAACAGCAATCGACCGTGTGGGTCTTCGAAGACGAGCCAAATCCAATGAATGTTGTTGGTGGAAGAAGCACTTCGAAGCAAATGGTCGCCTGTTTCTGCGGCAAAACTGGTCATGTGGCGACTGTTCCGCTTGAGCAACGTATGACGGTCAATTCTGAGTGGTACACCACAATTTGTTTGCCTGAAGTCTTCGGAGAAATTCGAAAAACGAACAAGAGAAGACGAATCATTGTGAACCAAGACAATGCGAGCTCTCACACATCGGCTCAAACCAGCGCCTTTTTGACGGGCCAAAACGTCGAATTGATGGGTCATCCGCCGTACAGCCCTGATTTGACATCCAATGACTTATTATTCACCCACAACGTCAATGTTTTTCAACGCCTAAAGCAGCTGTCGAAGCGTTCAAAACCCATATTTTGGAGGTGAATTTTCCGCACACTGTAACCAAAACAATTCTCGCTCAAATGACAAAACGGTCTGTGTGAAGTTATGCTAAAAAATGTCATACTTTCCAATGGAAGTTCCAGTTTTCATCTGGCAACACCAGCATTGCCAGGACCGAAATATAAATAGCAACCCTCGTACTTTTTGAATCGATGTCTGTCCATAAATTCGTGTGATCAAATATGAACCGGTATTTACGCTAGAAAGGCATTTTAATGAAATTTAGGCAATTATAATGAAATTTAGGCATATATAGTTCGTATTGGGGTAATTCCAAAGCAAATGAATCAAAAAAATACATTTCAAAAATTACCCATTTTGATTTCACAATGGCACAATGATTATACAAATGTGTACGAATTTTGTGGCGTTTATAGTTTTTTAAAATTCATTGTAGTTTTTGTGGTACAGAGCTCCAAGGTTACCTATCTCAAGGATTTTTCTCAAAATTACCATTTGTTAAATTATCCATATCTTCTACCAACGAAAAGCTCTGCTAATCCTCTTCAATGTTGCGGAATGAAATATTTATGTCCTTTTTTTAAAGGATGTGAAAATATGGAATTTATCCTTAACCCCTGAATATCCTGAAAAAGTATCAATTAATGTCCTTGATTTTTTTTGTACTAATCGGTCAATTTTAGATTCGTCGGCTCTACTAGTGTAGCTTCTAAACGGCTTGACCGGTTGAGGTTATTTTTACACATTATATTTATATTGTCAATGTGAGTATGTGTAACTGTATCTGAATCCGATAGGTGGTGCTGTCGTCAAGTTATGATCAAATTGCTTATTTGTGGTGTGCGCTTGTGGGTTAATGGAATCAGCAACGTAAGAAGAGGAAGCAACGGAACAATTCACAATAAGCCAATCACAGCCGCTATTGCAGGTTTGACAGCTGTCAATCTAGGGAACAAGATAAACCGGAAGAAAATTATGACGGGAGGAGTTTTCCTAGGAGACCAATCAAAAGATTTCTGCCTCTTTTTCCTGATACCTTCATCTTGATTGGACGTGTGGCTCCGGACTGTTCCGTTTAACTCACCTGCCTGTTGAAATAAAACATTTGCAAGCACGATTTTCATTCGTTCCAACCAACCAGAAGTATTTTATTTATTAACAAGAACACATTCAAATTAATTTTGATAATACGCGTTTTCACCAGAGGAACAGAGCCAGCCACTTCAACGCTGATCCAATCCACCGTGGGAGACGCTGTTCAGTATTGCCCAGCCTGGCATGCTCTGGTATCCTTAAGTAACTCGATTTGATTGAACTCATACCGGGTAGGTAGCGTTTCGGTGTATTCCCGTAGTTTGCCGGTTGTTTTGTGCCTCTGAAAGGAGAAATAAAGGTACCACATGAATAAATTTAATTTATGTTTTTTTGGTTTAAAAAGAAAACAAAAAAAAGGGAATAAGTCAAATATAATTATACAAAAAGAGACAAAAAATACCTAAACCTCTACGGACCGATTTACGGACAACCTACTGAGTTCCAGAAGCACCAGCTCGAGCCGCCAACCTTTGCCAGTAATGCGTTGCCACAAAATAAGAAGTTAAGAAGATACTTACCATCCATTTCGATGAAGATGGAGATTCCATGCGCCAAACCTGAAAGAAAAGAAATTTCGACAAATTAAAGTTTTGGTATATACTTACCCCATCCAATACAAAGAAAAAGCCGGCAATCGAAGAAAAATAGGAAGTAGCACATAAAATAAAAAAAGGAAAATATTTTCTGAAAAGAATTTATTCTCTAGAGAAATTATATAAATTTAGATTCAAACATATTGAAATTCTTTAACTGTGAATTCCATAAAACCACTTTGTTTAATTCTTGTTTTTTTTATAAGCAAACAAAATGTAGCTTTTTAATGTGGCAATAAGGCAGACAATAAAAGAAACCAGAATATGAATGGATTGCAAAAATTTTAAACGATTGGGTTTTAGATAAAAAAAATATTAAATAGAGTGACTTTAAAAAGGGGCAACAAATCGATGAATAAGTAAGTATGGGGCAACTAAAAAGAACTAGTAAATAGTTGCTATGGTGGAACATTTGTTCCAGAGGGTGGGCAATGCTCGGCAACAACATCCGCCGAAGCCACGAATCTTTTTCTGACCAGGGTATAATTTTGGATGTAGTTTTTTTTTTGTTCTGGTTCCCATTTTTCCATTGCGTCCTCTTCACCCCTTATTTTTTCTTTCCAAAATCTGGCATGATTTTGTTTTATGAAATGTCCGATTGTGCCATAGATGAAGAATAACCTACCCATCCGGCGAGCCGTAGCCGGGCGTAAAGCCACCATGCCAGTCAGTTCATACTATGGGCACCCAGAAATATACAAAAGTGAGTTTTACTAAACCTGGACAGGACATATTTATGGACCAAAATGGCTGATATTCCATATTTTCACATCCTTCCAACAAAGGGGAGATAGGTAACTTTGGAGCTCTAGAAAAACTAAAAACGCCAAAAAATTGCGGCACACTTATTGTGCTAAATTTTGTGTAAATTGAAAGGGGTAATGTTTTGAGTTGGTCGAACTGCTTTGCAATTTTACCCTTTGTATAAAATCATCTAAGAAGATACATATCGACTTTACATTTTACTTTTCCCAGTATCGCTCCTTGTTAGAATTGTTCAAGTTTTTATAATATGTCCTCTCATATGATGGTTCCACACGAATTTGACTTATTGGTGGTGTAAATGACACATTTTACGAATAGCATGTATACGACTTATGACATTTTGTACAAAAGGCCTGTTTGATAAAAAAGTAACAAAATGTGTCGCGGGAGTACCACGGTACTTTGAGGGTTTGAATAGAATAGAAATGTGCTAAAGTACCAACTTTATCATCCCTGTTTTTTTTTTTAGATTTATGGTGTTTTCTTTTCTAAAAAAAGATGTTGCCCTGTCAGAGAGCAGCATTTTAATAATGTCGCCTACACCCTCTTGTACTGCTGCATTTTTTATGGTCAGAATCGATAACGAAAATGCAAAAAACTAGCCTTTTAACTCACTAAAAGTAAACTAAAAATAAAGAATACTCCACGGCGCCGCCTAAATAAAGCATCTGACCAAACTTCATTATAAAAAAGCACGCACGGACACCCGCGGTTATTTAGGCTATTCGCTCGACGCCGAAAAAACATCTGTTTTGTAGGGCAGCGTCCACCCCTTCGATTAAATACAGGGCTGAAATGTTGCATTTTTGCCCCGTGCAAGTGCGACATTTTTCACAAAAGAAAACGAAACCCTTTCACAGTGCAGCATTTATTTTACAATCGAAGACAAAAAGGCATTTTTGGGGCGAAAGGCATAAAAAATGTAGCATTTTTTGGCACAAAAGAAAACACCATTAGTTTCATTCCTCTATTTGAACGAGCAAATGTTATGCGACTAAACAGGTATTCAGACTCCTTTGTATAGATGATCTTGTGTGGAAGAGTCAAACATTTGACACTTAACAGACTTTTAAAGGATATATTAATCATTTTATTCGAGAATTCTGATATATGTTCAGAGCGTTTTTTGTTAAAAATGTATCTGGCTATATCATTATAGGCTACATTTAATTTTCTTTTAACTTCAGCAGAACAGTTTGTAAAGACTTCGCATCCGTAAAGAAGAGTAGTTATCAGATAAAATTTTGCTAACAGCGTTTTTATCTGGAACGGTGTAGAATGTCGGACTGCCCATAGATTTACCGACAGAGCAGTTTATATGGTTTGTCCAAGTAAGCGCAGAATTTTAGATTAGAACATTAGACCTAAATTACAAGCAGTACCCACACTGTCTATAATAGCGTTTCAAATTTTCACAGTATGCGGCTCAATGATGGCTGTTGCTCTTTTGTGTATCTCTTTTGTTATCTATTTTGTCTTAGAGGGATTAAGATTAATCCATTTATTTGGGCCCAGGTATATATCTGTGTTAATATTCCATACGCAGGATTCAAAGTCATTTCGTTTGCTACAAGTGTAAAGCTGCACATCATCTGCATACATTTGAACTTGGCAAGTTACAGGTACATCAGGCAGATCATTTACTTATGTATATGGAAAACAGTAAGGGTCCAATGATTGATCCTTGTGGAACGTTCTTTGATACTTCTAATATATCGGATCTTTGGTTATTAGCCACAACTAACTGTGAGCGTACAGAGAGATATGATGAAATTTAATTGCAGGCAGTATTTGAAAAGCGGAATACTTTTTGCCAATTTTAATACCAAAATTCGGTGATTTACAGTATCGAATGCTTTGCTGTGATCCAGAAGAATTAGGAAGGAGACACTTTTGTCCTCCAGATGCTGACGAATACTTTCAACGACATCGATAAGAACTGTTGTGCAGCTTCGTTTCCTCCGAAAACCAGATTGTCTGTCCAATAAGAGCTTATGATTGTACAGATAGTCGCTAATTCGGTCGACCATTATGCGTTCCAGTGCTTTCGATATGTACGACAGAATGGCAATGGGACGATACTCTTTGTTTTGGCACAGGGATAGGTTTACGTTTAGAAAACTGACATAGGCAGTATGTTATTGAACAAGTACGCCAGATATGGCAACAATTTCTGTATTATCATTTTGAGAAATCTATGACATATTTCATCAGTTCCAGTAGCATTTGATTTTATGGGAAGAAAGCTATGAAAAACGTCTTCTTCATTTACTCCGCGGAATGAAAACCCATTTTCTACAGGGACAGTACGCCCATTTTTAGACATGCACAGAGGGTTGTATGGTTGTAAATTGGACGAAGCTCTCATTTAATTTGTCTCTATCAGATTTTGTGAGTTTAGATTCTTTGCAGCATTAATTGCATTTGTATCAGTTCTTCTAGCAGATCTAAAAAACTCATGAAGCTTTGGGGTTTTGAAACCCTTCCAACGCTTGTATGCAAGATTTCGTTCATCAATTAGACATTAAATATGAATCTTAAACCAAGGGGGCTGTTTGCTTCTACTGATGATTGTTTTTTCTGGGACACAGTTGTTGAAAAATCAGTTTATTCGATTTTGGATAAATTGTGTAAGGCTACGAATTTTTTGCAACATGGCAATCATGAATTGCTCACACAATGAGAGACGAAGAAGACGGTTGAGCAAGAAAGAGAGTCGTATAGTTGAAGTTGTGGCCAACGGAAGTGTACGGATTATCCTGATCATTTATTTAACTTTATTCTTTTTATGTATTTTACCTGAAACCTGAGGTAGAAAGCTGATCATAGTCGTACAGTAAGATTTTTGATTTGCGACTCACAAAGAAACTGTCAAGCAAGCTTGAAGAGGTAATGGTAAAATGATATTCGATGGGAATAGACCAATGGTTTCCATTTCGATTGAAAGCCTACAATCCTTTGAAAGGTTGCAATTAAAATCACCAGCTATGATAATATCTGTGAATTCGAAGGAGAGTATTCTGATGTTATTTATAAGGGTGTTGTTGTTTGGTCTATAGACAAATCCAAGTAAAATTGGATTTCTATTTGTTTTTATTTCAACGATAATGTATTCGATAGGATTCCCTCTGTCAGACTTGGCTTTTATTGTAAAATGTATGCCTGGTTTTAGATAAATAACAACTCCCCCGCTGTGAGAGTGCCGATCAGCTCGAAGAATATTATATCCCGGAATAGAGTAAATATTGTCACTAATGTTAGGTATGAACTATGACTCAGATGCACAAACTATGTCAACTCCAGCATTTATAAAGGTGTAACGAAGTTCATCCATTTTATTGTTTAAGCTTTGGGCGTAAATGTGTGCAATTTTTAAGCCCATCGCTTGGTTAACGAGGATTTTCAACATGGTGTGCAGATTGTCCCTGAAACTGCGATCATTTTCATTAATCATGATTAGTTAATGTACGCATAAAGTAGTCGTCGACAAGTTGTACGTGCTAAAAAGGGCAGTATTGTTGAAATTCTGGTACGCTTAAAATTAAGAAATATCAATGAAGTGAAACATCAATATGAGAAGATCAATTTAGTGAAATGGGAAAATGTCGACAATACAACACAATTTTGGGCAGAAATTATAAGGTATGAAGACGCTGTCGGAAATAATCCTATAGTTGCCGATGTAGTATTAAGACATTCGTATTTACATTTAACAACTATTTAAATCTTTTTATTATTACTAAAACTAGTTCACAGAATTTTACGAAGTATTACTAAAAATGCTGCCGTTGACGGCGAAGACTTCTCTTGGAATCAGCCTCCTCTGGTTCGCCACCAGGTTAGGTTAGGTTAGGTTGAATAGAGGAGACGTTTAAACGTCTCATGTCCATGGACATACACTTAAGCCAGTGGTTCGGCCTTTTGTGCGCTCTTATTTATGATTTTTATACTCCACGGGTTACAGAAAATTGGTACTGGACACGAATTTTCTCAGTATCTCCCAGTCATATCCTCTGAGATGAGTCAAGTCTGGCAATATGTCGGAACCGAAATATCGGGATCTTGCATGTGTGAAAGCTGGGCAGTGACACAGAAAATGTTCCATCGTTTCCATGTTTTCCCTGCATGCCCTGCACTCGTCGTTTTCTGCTAGTCTAATGCGATGAAGATGTGCCTGTCCCGTTAGAACACTCATCATCTTACTAATCTCGATCTTGTTTAGTTTCAAAAAACGACTTGTTTTCTTCTCATTTGGGTCACCCCACAGTATCTTTTCAGTTGCTCTATTCCACACAGTTTTGTGAGCCATCACTGTCCAGTGCTTGAACTCATCCTTCGTGGCTTCGAAAGGTTTCCAATTTTCCAAGTTTATTATTCGAAGTTCTCTGCCCTTTGAAGCCAAGATGTTTGCTCGTTCATTTCCAATCACTCCGTTGTGTCCCGGTACCCAGAAAATACGCAGTTGACCATGAACTGAGTAATTATTTATCGTTCTTTTACAGTCTAACACTGTTCTGGATTTGACCTTTTCCGATGTTATTGTTTTGATCGCCATTTGGCTATCTGTGAAGATGTTGGCATATTTAGGC
This sequence comes from Eudasyphora cyanicolor, assembly GCA_963930755.1. NCBI lineage: Eukaryota > Metazoa > Arthropoda > Insecta > Diptera > Muscidae > Eudasyphora > Eudasyphora cyanicolor. The sequence continues at coordinate 67,330,616 of OZ005738.1, forward strand.
TTTGTGGTATTACTGAGCCAGTTAACACACTCCGTGATTGCACGAACTTCTGCTTGAAATACTGTGTTATGGTCTGGGAGGCGGAAGTAAAGTTCGACTTCTGGTTCATCAATAAAAAGTCCCAGACCCGTCCTTCCTCCTAGCCCGGACCCATCAGTGTAGCAGCTGGTTCCCACTGGCACATGAGATAGTGTTCCGTTTTCCCAGGAGCGTCTGTTCGGCACGAACGAATCACAGGAAGCTGTAAGTCGGACTTCAGGAATGCGGTCGGAGATTTCAGTTGTTTGAATATGACCGACCAGTGATTCTTATATCTTCTGATGGTACGACTTGTGGTTCGCCACCAAGTTGCCAGATTGTCTGTCATTCGAACACGGCGGCCAGTGACCAAGTCAGGATCCGACACCTGATCCGCTTGGAACGATATTCTCCCAGTTTGTGTGTTCCGCACAACTGGACTTTCGGTGGACTGGGTACTCTGAGATGATGTTGATAAGTCTTGAGAGAATGTTGTGTTTGAGGACTCGGTAGAGTTGTTGCTGTTCAGGCCCAGTATTATTGATGATGAAAGCTAGCTTGAGTCGATCTACCGATATGTCCACGTCCTTGTTCTTCACTCGTATCGTATTTAACCGATCTGAAATTCGTTGCACTATCTCAAACGGTCCAGTGTAAGGTGGTTCAAGTGGCCCTCGTACTGCGTCCGTGCGAAGGAAAACGTGAGTGCAATCGTCGAGGTTCTTGAAAATAAACATTTTTCTTTTGTTGTGGTGAGACACTGGAATTGATCGCAGGAAGTTGAAGTATTCACGAAGATTTCAGATGAGTCAGCAAGAATTTCTGATTCGGTGAAAAACTCTTCAAGTAACCGTTAGTGCCCACCATAAAGAAGATCCGAAGGCGAAGATTGAAGATCCCCTTTGACAGCTGTCCTTAATCCTAACAAAACAGTTGGAAGTATATCGACCCACGATACTTGTGAATGACACATTAAAGCTGCTTTAAAAGATCTGTGCCATCTCTCAATAATTGCATTCGATTGTGGATGATAAGCCGCCGTTCGAGTTCGTTTCGAACCTATTAAATTCGCTAGGGCTTTGAATAACTCGAATTGTGTGCTCTGTCTGGTCTGTCGTAATTGTCTTAGGACAATCAAAGCGGGAAATCCAGTTGGACCAAAATGCAGTCGCAACCGTCTGGGCCGACATGTCCCTCAGAGGCACAGCTTCAGGCCATCGTGAAAATCGATCGATCATGGTGAGACAATATCTATAACCCTGTAACAACGGCATTATCACGATGTCCAAATGAACATGATCGAACCGACGGTCTGGGACATCTATCTTATCCGGAGTAAGGCGTTCTTTGCTCTTTGGCACGATATGCGATTCTGAGACCAACATAGGATTTGTTTCTTCATTCCAGGCCATACGTATTTCTCACGTATCTGTTGAAGACTAGCACGGCCGCCTGAATGTGAAAGATTGTGAATTGAATTGAAGACTTCTTAACGTTATGACTCAGGTACAACATTTATGCCGTGAATTGCGAAATGAAGTCAAGGTCCCTCAATTGGCGAGGCGATGCCTTTTCCGGTTTTGCGAAAATGCATAAACGAGCGGTTTGTGGTCGGTCCCAATTATAAAATGTCTAGTCTCCAACAAATGGCGAAAATATCTTATAGCCTCGTAAATAGCAAATAATTCTCTGTCATATGTGCTATAATTTCTCTCTGCGGCAGATAATATTCGAGAGAAAAATCCGAGTGGCTGCCAAATTCCATTTTCTTTTTGTTCCAACACAGCTCCAATGGCGATGTCTGATGCGTCAGTTGTAAGGGTCAAAACTGAATTGGGTGCTGGATGAGCTAGCATGGTTGTTTCGCGAAGGCTGTGTTTACGTGATGCAAAAGCATTTTCAGCCTCAAGTGTCCAAGGAACCTTCCTCTTATCATTTTTCTTGGAGTCCTTAAGGAATTCATTGAGTGGTGCCTGTAGGTGAGCGGCATGTGGAATGCAACGACGATAAAAATCAACGACACTGAGGAATCTGCGAAGCCCGAAAATAGTTTCAGGTTTGGTGCAATTTTCAATAGCGGCAACACGATCTGTTGAGGTGTACAACCATTGCCGTTGATGATGTAACCAAGAAACTGTAATTCAGATTGTCCAAATCTACATTCATTGACGTTGATTGTTAGACCGTATTGTCGTCTAAATGTATTTGGTGTTCCTCAATGGACATAAGAATCATATTGTCAATATAACAATAACAAGAATTCTCAAAACGGAGTCCACAAACCTCTGACAGATTTGTGTGGCGTTACTCAAACCGAATGGCATATATAAAAATTCCACAAGTCCAAAAGGGGTGCACTCTGCTGAAATCGTTGATGTTGGCAATAGGGTGTCCTTCAGGTACAGTTATCGAATTCAGCTTTCGATAATCTCCACACGCTCGCAAACCACCATCTTTTTTCGACACCATATGGAGCGGGCTAGCCCAATGACTTTTGGAGGGACGACATATAACATTGTCCAATAGGAAGTCAATTTCCGCTTTAGCTGCTGCAAGTATCTCTCCAGAAAGTCTTCGTGGGCGGTCTGCAACAGGGTTTCCGATTGTTTCGATGTTATGAGCAATAATTGCATCACTCGTCGATTTACGCTTCAAAGTAATAGTTGTGATGTCAATAAACTCTTTCAGTAAATCATGGAATGGTCCCGTCGATGGCGATAATGTTGAAATACTAAAATCTTTGGTCTTACGAAGGTTTAGGTTTAGGTTAGGGTGGCAGCCGCATTTTTTATACAAGCTCACATAGACCAGTTTAGGTCCCTAGTGTTACCACGGGCTGAAATGCCCCTCATCGAAACCAACCTGTTTGATATACAAATTTGTCGATATTACGAATATCGGTACTGGAAAGATCTGTTAGGCTGCCTAGAAAAGCCGACCCCAGTATGTCCAGTCGTCGTTTACTCAGAGCGGGACAGTCGCATAGCAAGTGCTCAATGCTCTCCACTTCTTCCTCATCTCCACAGCTTCTGCAGAAGTCATTAGAGTCAATACCCAATCTTTTGGCGTGTTCGCCGATCAAGCAGTGTCCCGTCAGAACTGATACTAACGTAGACAATCTTTGCCTCTCTAGTGCGAGGAGATATTTTGATCTTCTCAGGTCATACCTTGGCCAGATTTGTCTAGCTACCCTGCAGGTGCCGGTTTCTGTCCATCTTTCGTTGGACTGCCTGATTGCCTCTTGCCTAAGCCAAAGCTTGCACGTGGATAGTGGCGCACCAATATATGCAAATTCTTCGAGAATTTGTAATGTCGTCCCTTTCCTAGCAAGTTCATCGGCTTTGCAGTTCCCCGGGATATCCCTATGTCCCTATATATACCCATATGAGGTGTATGTTAAACTGCTCAGCCATCTCGTTAAGAGATCTGCGGCAGTCGAGGGCTGTTTGTGAATTTAGGGATGTTGCCTCCAGAGAATTGATGGCAGCCTGGCTGTCCGAGTAAATGACAACGCCAGTGTTGGTTACTATGTTGCGACTCAGCCACTTGGCTACTTCCCATACTGCCATTATTTCGGCTTGATAGACACTGCAGGTATCTGGTAGTCTGTGAGCTATATCCAATCTAAGCTCTGCACAGTGTACTTCGAAGCCAACCTTTTCATCAAGCTTCGAACCATCCGTGTAAAAGTGGAGATGGTTTCTATTACCTGGTTTTCTTCCAACCCATTCATCTTTCGCGGGAATCATAGTGATGTAATTTCTCTCGAAGGTGTACACCGTTGGTATATAGTCCACTCGGTCGGTTACCATAGCACTACACTTTGATATCCTCATGTGACCGTAGTTTTTGTACCTCCACATTGATAGGCAGTTTAATCTTATTGCCGCTTTGGTTGCAACTTCTCTCGCCACAATATTAATCGGCAGTATATGGAGTAGGGCTTCTAGAGACTCGGTCGCTGTAGTCCTTAAGGCTCCGCTTATGCTCAGGCAGGCAGTTCTCTGAACCTTTGTTAGTAGGTTGGTGATGGTTAGTTTGTCAGTTGCCGTCCTCCATACCACAATGCCGTATAGCAGTATAGGACGAACTACTGCTATATATATCCAGTGGACGATTTTAGGAGAGAGGCCCCACCGCGACCCTACAGCCTTTTTGCAGGAATATAAGGCGACGTTAGCCTTCCTTACACGTTCCAATACATTAAGTCTAAATAACAGTTTTCTATCTAGAATTATTCCTAAAAATTTTGCACTTTCAGAAAAGATTAGATCTGTTCCATTTATCCGAGGCGGAGGGTGCACATGTGGGACTTTATTCATCCTAGTAAAGAGAACCAATTCTGTCTTGTTTGGGTTTATGCCCAAACCGCTGCTTCTGGCCCATCTAGCCAATTTGTTCAGAGCCACCTGTAGAATGTCTCGGAGGACGTTTTCGAATTTGCCACTCACTGCGATTGCAACGTCGTCAGCATATGCCACGATCTTGCAGCCACAACGTTCTAGATCTAGCAGGATTTCATTCACCGCTAGGTTCCAAATTAGTGGAGACAGTACTCCTCCTTGTGGAGTCCCTCTATTTACAAACCTTGTTAAAGTTGTGGACCCAAGACATGCTGTTATGCGTCTTCTGTTGAGCAGACTTTGAATTAGTCTAATCAAACTAGAGTTAACATTAAGATGTGACAGTGCCGCAATTACTGCATCTGAGTGAATGTTGTTAAAAGCCCCTTCTATGTCAAGAAATGCCACCATGGTGAATTCCTTGAAATGCAGGGACGATTCGACAGTGCTCACAAGTTCGTGCAGGGCTGATTCTGTAGACTTCCCCTTATTGTAAGCATGTTGGTTCACTGACAGGAGTTTTGTATCCAGGTTTTCCCTAATGAAAGTCTTTCCAGACCATTCAATAGGAAGGAGGATAGGCTAATTGGTCTGAAGTCTTTTGGCCTAGTGTGTGATATCTTCCCCGCTTTTGGTATGAATACCACTTTGGTATCCCTCCATCGATTCGGGATGTATGATGCCTGATACAGCCTACATAAATTTTCTCCAGCCAGGGGATAATGTATTTCAACATTTCTGCGGGAGTGATGCCGTCTGGTCCAGGTGACTTGAAGGGCTCAAAGCTATTAATAGCCCAGCTTATTCTGGATCTCTCAGTCAACAAGCTAGCGATGCTCGCAGTCCACTCGCACTCTTGTTGGTCCTGCTGATCCTCTGGTTCTGTTAGAGAGTTCCCCGGGAAATGTGTGTCGAGCAGTACATTGAGCGACTGCTCGCTGTTTTTGGACCAATTATTTGCCTCATCCTGCAAGTAACCCACTGTACAGGGTGAAGCTGATAATATTTTCCTTCGGAGACCTTTTCCACTTCGCCACAGAAGGTATACCAAGAGCGTCTTTGCGCCTTTCTAAGCTCCTTCTTATAGATCTTGAGTTGCTCTTTATAGGCATCCCAAACATAAGCGACCCCTGTAGATTTAGCCTTGTTGAATAGCTTGTTGCAGGTCTTTTTCATAGCCGTTAGCTCAGAAGTCCACCATTGGGGTTTAGTTTTACCCTTGTACCTTGCTTTGGGACAGGCTTCTTCAAGGGAACTATTGAATGATGTGGTGATATGATCGACCAGGTGATCCAGACCGGCTTTGTCATTCGGTTCGTACAGAAGTTTGGAGTTGAGGACTTTCTTGAAATTATTTTCATGCAGGTGCTACTTTGTCTTTCTCATATTTCTGTGGACGGCAGGTTCAGGCGCTTTTTCAGCGAGTTTGAACTCAATATAATGGTGATCTGAGAATGAGTGGTCATCCAGTACATTCCACCCAATAATTTTGTCTGACAGCCGGTCAGTAGCAAACGTTACGTCGAGTACTTCTTGTCTGTCTTTAATTGTAAAGGTCGGTTTATTACCTATGTTACAAATACTTAGGTTGGTAGTTAGAATAAAGTCAAGAAGCGAATCGCCCCTATTGTTTATATCCGTACTACCCCAGATAGTATGATGAGCGTTCGTGTCTGCGCAAACAATCAGCTCGACCTCGTCAGATGTTGCTACTTCTACTACTTCCGTGAATAGAGCAGTCGGTACTACAGCTTCATAAGGCAAGTAACTGGAGACCACCCAATATATGCGATTACCGATCTCCAGACTAGCAGATGTTTGGTCTTTACCACTTAAATTAGCCAGGAGAACGATACTTAGATCTTTCCTGGCCAAAATGCAGGTTCTTGGAGTGCCTTCATAGTTGGCCACAAGCAGTTTAAAGTTGGGTGTCCTCATACCGCACACCTTTCCTCACACTGCGTAGGGCTCCTGTATCAGGACGATGTCTACTGCACCTGTGGACAGGCGCAGCAATAGAGCCGCTGAGGCTGCTTTAGCGTGATGGAGGTTAATCTGTAAAATTCTTACCATCATTGGTAATTGACAGATTAACTTCCACCCCGACAAGGGTGTTATCGAACTCTTCGTCCGTATCATCGAGAAGCGTGTCCCCGCCAGATGCGTCAAAGAGTCCGGAGACTCCCCTCAGCCCCTTTGTGTCATAAGTAGAGCTTTCGTCCTCAGAGTAGGACGTTACAGATCTTCTGTTAGAGTTGGAGTCACCCGAAATAATAGGCGTGGATACCTCCGCACTTCCAGAAAGCTGTGCATCAACCGCGGTGGACGACTCACCTTCCGCAGTGGGAGCTATATCCTGCTTGTATATCTTCGAGACTATAGTCTCGAAGCCATATTGTAGGGTTGCACTTGCACGTTGTATATGGGAGGTGGATTCAGCGTTAAGGATCAAATTGACCTGCTGCTTTTTGGCTGATTGCACATGGCTCCATTTGTCCTTGAGGATGGATACATCCTCACTACTTCTGTCTATAACGGCCATCACTAGACTCTTCTTCGCCACTTCAGACTTTGTACAGATTTTGTTTTGTTTTTGCGATTGCGTAATAGGTACTGCGTAATAGATTTTAACTATCCGCTCTGTGCTAAACACGTCCGTTCACTACGACTGATCAGCAACGATGGTCTTACGAAGTTCACCACGACTTGTTAAATTTGTTGTATTATCGATAAGGCATTTCCGTTTTAAATCAATCATCAACTTATAATGAATGAAAAAATCTGCTCCCAAAATGGGCAACTGGACATCGTCAATGGTAAACAACCACTTGAGATCACGACGTAGACCTAGGTCTAATTTAAGAACACAATAGGCATGTTTTCGTTACAAGCTAGCACTTTTAGTTTAGCACTTTGCAACGAAAACAACTGACTTCCACTAACTGGCACATAAGCAATAAGTGGCGGATTTTCACTATCTGGTATCAATGGTGTCATGAGTTGCGAAGAAAGAACAGTGCGAAACAGACAAAAAATTCGTGAAAAGTATTTATAAAACATATATTTACTATTCTATGTTCAATTGTTTACACTCTTTTGCAAATATTAAAATAATTTCCCATTTTTGTTCTTCTTTTTCCCGTTAATTCACAATAATTGATAAAATCTCTCCAAAAATGGGATGCCATATTGCTAAATATAGGGTGCCCAATCTGGCAACATCATACTCGATTAAGACATGAACACAAGCACCAAACTTCATCGGGAACTAATAGTGCTTAAAAGTGCTTAGCTCCCCATACAAATTAAGCACTTATGGTGTAACGAAAACACGCCTAATAAGTTTGTATTTCACTGCTGTTTGCAACAAGAAGTCTCATGCCGGACGGCTTTAGAGTTGTTCTGATTAAGGATGGGGGTACAACCTACACCACCGATCCGGAATCAATTAAAAATCGAGACTTTGTACATGTGTCGTAGATATGTAAACGATTCTCATTTACGTTGTTGTCACTGCCGCTGCTGCTAGTCGTGTTAACTGACGACAGCTTCATTAGTTTTCCGAATTAGTGTTGTAGCGAGGAGAATTCGTTTTACAATGTTGCGCTGCATCTCCAAACTGTTGATGATACCAGCAAAGCGAATTATCAGATGGTCCAACATTTGAACGTGAATTACTGTGAGATCTGGATCGATTACGACTGCATTTACTGTTATTGTTCGCTTGAATAATATCCATTTTAGCAGAAAGATCCTTTAAAGTCTTACAAATATCAGCTAAAGACACATGCGAATTAATTGCATCAACCGAAATGTTGGTATCAGAACGTGGTGGTGCTCCGGAGACAGCACACTCATTATTTCCCACAGCGTCCAGCATTTTATCTGCCATTTTAGTTAGCAAGTTTGTCTAAATCGTCTTCTTCCCACACAGTTAATAGAGGACGAATCGAGTCTAGCATTTGCCCGAAAAATATTGTCTGAATAATCGTTTCATTTCCTCTACCAGGGCTATTAATAGCTTTGAGCCCTTCAAGTCACCTGGACCAGACCTCATCACTCCAGCAGAAATGCAGAAAATGTTGAAGTACATTATACCCTGGCTGGAGAAAATTTATGTAGGCTGTATCAGGCTTTCATACATCCCGAATCGATGGAGGGATACCAAAGTGGTATTCATACCTAAAGCGGGGAAGATATCACATACTAGGCCAAAATATTTCAGACCAATTAGTCTATCCTCCTTCCTATTGAAAGGTCGGGAAAGACTTTTAGATTATTTCATTAGGGAAAACCTGGATACAAAACTCCTGTCGGTGAACCAACATGCTTACAATAAGGGGAAGTCTACAGAATCAGCCCTGCACGAACTTGTGAGCACTATCGAATCGTCCCTGCATTTCAAGGAATTCACCATGGTGGCATTTCTTGACATAGGTTAGGTTAGGTTAGGTTGAAGAGAGGAGACGTTTAAACGTCTCATGTCCATGGACATACACTTAAGCCAGTGGTTCGGCCTGTTGTGCGCTCCTTATTTATGGTCTTTTTATAGCTCACGAGTTACAGAAAATCGGTACTAGACACGAATTTTCTCAGTATCTTCCAGTCATATTCTCTGAGATGAGTCAAGTCTGGTAATATGTCGGACCCGAAATGTTGGGATCTTGCATGTGTGAAAGCCGGACAGTGACACAGAAAATGTTCCATCGTTTCGATGTTTTCTCTGCATGCCCTGCATTCGTCGTTTCCTGCTAGTCCTATGCGATGAAGATGTGCTTGTAAGCTTGAGTGTCCCGTTAGAACACTCATCATCTTACTAATATCGATCTTGTTTAGTTTCAGAAGACTTCTTGACATAGAAGGGGCTTTTAACAACATTCACTCAGATGCAGTAATTGTGGCACTGTCACATCTAAAAGTTAACTCTAGTTTGATTAGACTAATTCAAAGTCTGCTCAACAGAAGACGTATAACAGCATGTCTTGGGTCCACAACTCTAACAAGGTTTGTAACCATAGGGACACCACAAGGAGGAGTACTGCCTCCACTAATTTGGAACCTAGCGGTGAATGAAATCCTGCTAGATCTAGAACGTTGTGGCTGCAAGGTCGTGGCATATGCGGACGACATGGCAATCGCAGTGAGACTGCAAAAAGGCTGTAGGGTCGCGGTGGGGCCTCTCTCCTAACATCTTCCACTGGATATATATAGCAGTAGTTCGTCCTATACAGTTATACGGCATTGTGGTATGGTGGACGGCAACTGACAAACTAACCATCACCAACCTACTAACGAAGATTCAGAGAACAGCCTGCCTTAAGGACTACAGCGACCGAGTCTCTACAAGCCCTACTCCATATACTGCCGATTAATATTGTGGCGAGAGAAGTTGCAACCAAAGCGGCAATAAGATTAAACTGCCTATCAATGTGGAGGTACAAAAACTACGGTCACATGAGGATATCAAAGTGTAGTGCTATGGTAACCGACCGAGTGGACTATATCGAGCCCTAACAGCGAAAAAAACTTAACCAACAAAAAGTAAATTTTTCAGGAGAAGGTTTTTTTTAGTTTCTCTACACTCAGTGGAGGTATTAACATAAACTTTTCAAGTTAAGCTTTTTTTGGAGTAATAAATTAGTATTAATCGTTGCATTAGTCCTTTTTCACAAAAAAGTACGATTTTTGCTACTTAATTTTTTTTCGCTGTCATTGTAGCAAGCGGAAGCGATGTATTTGTGTCGGTTAAGTTAAACACAATTGCATAGAAATATGCATTAGCATCATTTTTATACCCTCCACCATAGGATGATGGGTATATTCATTTTGTCACTCCGTTTGTAACACCACTAAATATTGATCTGAGACCCCATAATGTATATATATTATTATTCGTCGTAAAATTGTGAGACTAGTTAGCCACGTTCGTCCGTCCGTCCGTCTGTAGTAATCACGCTACAATCTATACTACTTGAGCTAGGTGGCTGAAATTTGATACATATACTTCATATATCGTCAGGTATGTTGGGATTGAAAATGAGTAATATCGGTCCAATTTTGGATATAGCCCCTATATATGGCATCTCCCCGATTTTACTTCTTAACGTCATAGAGAACACAAATGTCAACAGATCGCGCTGAAAGTTGGCAACTGGGATTTATTTATACCCTGTATCCTTCACATATGCAACGGTAGCCATAGGTCCATGTTTTGACATAGCCCCCATACAAAGGTCCCTTGATATGACTTCTTAACGCCACAAAAACCGACGAATTCAATGAATTGGGCTGGAATTTGGTATAATGAGTTTATTAGTACCCATAACCACTCACATGCGATCCTTGGTGGATGGTATATAAGATTCGGCATGGCCGAATTTAACGTTTTTAATTGTTTAAATTTATTTTGGAAATGTGGACGACTCAAAACAAGGGAAATACATTAACATTAAATATAATAAAAACCAGTATGGAAAGGCTAAAGTTAGGCGTGGATTAAGTACAAAACGAATCAAATTCACAACATTGAGAGATAAATTTTAAATTTGTGGTCGATATTTAAAGTACACTCTGTACACAAATATTAAATAAACCTTCTACAACTTGCAACGAAAACATATATGGGGCAATATAAATCTCAACTGATTTTTATCAAATTAAGACATCGTTATTCTGTGTCAAGAAACTCCTACCTGCCAAATATTTAAAATGAGCGGATGTAAAATAAAGCTTCTCTGGCACATTGATAAATCGGAAGGAAAGTATATACGGGGGCTATATATAAATCTGAACCGATTTCTTTCAAATTTGAAAGTGTTCATTCCTGAAGCAATGAACTCCTTTATGCCAAATTTGGTAATGATCCGATGTAAAATTTGATTTATATAGCGCATAGATGCCAAATCGGAGGTAAAAATATATGGGGCCTATAATGAGCATTCTGCTAAATTTCATTACGGTCGGACCACAAATACGACCAGAACTCTGATTACAACGATACATCTAGAGACGAAAATGGTTAATTCGACTCAGGAAGTAATTCCAAGTCGATCGGTATAATACACTATGGATCTCTTCTCCTTTTGGGTGTTAGAAAAAGTGCACAAACTTATAATACCCTGGACCACATTGGGGTGTAGGTTATAAAAATCATATTTAGGAAAAAGCAGCCAAAAATGATTTGCATTTGTTTCTTATTGGACACATCACATGTGTATTGAAAATCTGGCCAAACTCGACGAAATTTCCATAATCAACAAAACCATAGTTACCATTCTTATACCAGATGCCATTTTAATAAATATTATCAAACAATCGACGCAAAAATGTTAACTTTTTTAACGCCGTTCAAATAAAATTCAGAATGAAAATTTAACTTAAATGACACTACGCGGTCAGGAAATTTGTAAACAAAATGTAAATGTCGTTTGAGTTATTTTTGTTTTGTCTTTTTCTTCGTACCGGTACATTTGTCAGCTACGAAATTTTTACCGGTGATGGGAATTACGCTTCTTAATCGATTTTCATCAAAAAACGAAAATCGATAATTTTGTCGGTTAAGATTTTTTGGCGGTTAGGGCTCGATATACAAACTGTGTGCACCTTCGATAGAAATTACATCGATATGATTCCCGCCAGAGGTGAATGGGTTGGAAGAATACCAGGTAATAGAAACCATCTCCACTTTTACACTGAGTGCAATGTGCTGAGCTTAGTTTGGATATAGCTCACAGACTACCAGGTACCTGCAGTGTCTATCAAGCCGAAATAATGATAATATGGGAAGTAGCCAAGTGGCTGAGTCGCAACATAGTAACCAACACTGGCGTAGCCAGGCTTTTTTTTTCATTGTCCCAAACATATTATGCTTGAAATATACATATTTTAGGGTGCACTCCAAATATATAATATTTGACACACACAAATATCCTCTATATTGTTTGCTTCAGGCATCCAGTTTGTTCGTTAGTTATTTTACTCTACACCATACTATGGTACGGGAGGTTATAACTATGTTTTGTGGCAGATTTTTTAAAAAAGCTATAGATAGACCCACCTAAAATATTCTGTTCGACTCAGATGCTGCTGAAATTTGGCAAAAAGAACTCCTTTCTTTTGTTAGCAGAATATTCATCTTCCTAAATTGCGACTCGATGCTGCTTGCGACTCGATGCTGCTGACATTTGGCAAAAAGAACTCCTTTCTTTTGTTAGCAGAATATTCATCTTGCTAAATTGATCACATATAAGTATAAACAAAACTTTCCTTAAACTGTCTTTATATAAAAAGTCGATAATTTGGTTGACTTTATAGATATTTCGGACATACACAAATATTTGGTTAAAAGCTTGAAATGTTTTATTCTTCTTTTGTACCAGAATTGTTTTCCCCAAAAATTGTTTAGTCCAAAAATTCTATCGCATAAATGGCAAATTTTGCACAATCAACTCGGAGTCGACCATTATTTTTCGATTCCGGACTCCGACTCCGGGCAAATTTCCCCGACTCCGGCTCCACAGCCCTGCATAGGATGCGCGGTATATTCATTTTGTCACTCCGTTTGTAACACCTCTAAATATTGATCTGAGACCCCATAAAGTATACATATATATTCTTAATCGTCGTAAAATTCAAAGACGATTTATCCATGTCCGTCTGTCCGTCCGTCTGTTGTAATCACGCTACAGTCTACAATAATTGAGCTAGATGACTGAAATTTGGTAAAGATACTTCTTATGGCTGCAGGTAACTTGGGATTAAAAATTTGCAATACCGGTCCATTTTTTGATATAGCCCCCCTATATATAGCATCTCCCCGATTTGACTTCTAAACGCCACAAAGTCCATAAATTTCAACTGAATGGGCTGAAAATTGGTAACTGGGCTTTAATTATACCCATAATTCTTCAGACGAACAACGGTAGTCATAGGTCCATGTTTCGACATAGCCCCCATACAAAAATCGCCCTTGACTTGACATCGTAACGCCACAAAAACCTCACATTTCAATGAATTGGGCTGAAATTTGGTAATTTGAGAATATTTGTACTCGAAAACATTCACATGCGATCCATGGTGGGGGGTATATAAGATTCGGCATAGCCGAATTTAACGAAATTCAGCTGTGTTAATGGCTAATAAAGTCAAAAGCAAAAGCCCCTAATGTCACCATCAGCAGGACACTCACCAAGCCTTTCAATGAAGTGGCGAATGAGAGTCTAGTGATGGCTGTTATGACAGAAGTAGTGAGGATGGCCCATCCTCAAGGACAAATGCAATCAGCCATGTGCAATCAGCCATTTTGGCCCATTACCTCGATGTCCGTAGAAAAATGCCGGACAAACCACAAATCGGCAACGTTGCAGGATGGCATCAGGCGGGATGGCATCAGGCAGGATGGCATATTATATTTCGGTGATGCCAGATCAGTAGACCTGTATAAGGCTGCTCTGAGGCGAGTGGGTTGGGTGTGGCCGGGCGCCCAGTTGGATGTTGTCGATAAAAACAACATCCCTAGTCACCCTAGAGCCATCACCTGGGTTACAGAAGAGCTCTTCAACTCGGCTGACATATTTGAGATAAAAAAAGCAGGATTTAGCTCCCACTGCGAAGGCGAGTCGTCCACAGTGGTTTATGTACGGCTTTCTTGTGACCCAAACTCTAACAGAAGATCTGTAACGTCTATCTGAGGACGAAACCACTACTTCGGACACGGAGGGGCTGAGAGGAGTCTCCGGACTCTTTGACGCATATGGCTGAAACAGGCTCCTCGATGATTCGGACGAAGAGTTTGATAACACCCTTGTCGGGGTGGAGATTAATCTATCAATTACCAATGATGGTAAGAATACTACAGATTAACCTCCATCACGCTAAAGCATCCTTAGCGGCTCAATTGCTACGCCTGTCCACATTGTCAGTAGAAATCGTCCTGATAAAGAACCCTACGTAGTAGGAGAAAGTATGTGGTATCACAACACCCAATTTTAAATAGTTTCTGGTCAGCGGTGGGGTACTCCAAGAACCTGCATTTTGGCCAGGAAAGATCTAAGCATTTTTCTCATACCAAATTTCAGTGGGAAAGACCAAACAGCTGCTAGTCTAGAGATAGGTAATCGTATATACTGGGTGGTCTCCACTTACTTGCCTTATGAAGCTGTGGAAAAACATATCTGGGTTAGTACGGATATAAACAATAGGGGCGATTCGCTTCTTCACTTTATTCTAACTACCAACCTAACTATTTGTAACATAGGTATTAAACCGACCTTTACAATTAAAGACAGACAAGAAGTACTCGACGTAACGTTTGCTACTGACCGACTGGCAGACAAAATTATTGGGTGGAATGCACTGGACGACAGCTCATTCTCATATCACCATTATATAGAGTTCAAACTCTCTGAAAAGGCGCCTAAACCTTCCGTCCACAGAAATGACAGAGTGGAACCTGTATGAGAAGAATTTCAAGAAAGCCATCAACTCTAAACATCTGTACGAACCGAATGACAAAGCCAAATAGTTTTGGAAGGCGCAAAGACGCTATTCTCTGGCGAAATGGAAAAAGTCTCCGACGCCACAAGGCTGAACAAGATACTATCTGCTTCATCCTGTACTGTGGATGAGGGAAATAACTGGACCAAAAACACCGACCAGTTGCTCAATGTACTGCACGACACACGTTTCCCGGGGAACTCCCTAACAGAACCCAAGGTTCAGCAGGACCAACAAGAATGCGAGTGAGATCCAGAATAAGCAGGGCTATTAACAGTTTTGTGCCCTTCAAGTCACCTGGACCTGACGGCATCACTCCAGCAGAAAATGTTAAAGTACATAATCCCCTGGCTGGAGAAAATTTATGTAGGCTGTATCAGGCTTTCATACATCCTGAATCGATTGAGGGTAACCCAAAATAGTATACGAAAAAAAAATAAAACGGCTGCCACCCTAACCTAAACCTAAAACGGGACACTCAAGCTTACAGCACATCTTCATCGCATAGGACTAGCAGAAAACGACGAGTGCAGGGCATGCAGGGAAAACATCGAAACGATGGATCATTTTCTGTGTCACTGCCCAGCTTTCACACATGCAAGATCCCGATATTTCGGTTCCGACATATTGCCAGACTTGACTCATCTCAGAGGATATGACTGGAAGATACTGAGAAAATACGTGTCTAGTACCGATTTTCTGTAACCCGTGGGGTATAAAAATCATAAATAAAAGCGCACAGCAGGCCGAACCACTGGCTTAAGTGTATGTCCATGGACATGAGACGTTTAAACGTCTCCTCTCCTCTATTCAACCTAACCTAAATGGCTGCGCAGCTATGTAGGTATGGGTTTTACTCACCGCACGATTTTTATTTGATAGTTCGCATGCAAAATTTGAAATTAGGAGAGGGTGCTGGGGGAATTTATAAAATGTTGCAACATGATGTGTTGTCATTATTTTTCAGAAACAAAATCACCATTATTTCCGCTGAAAATTGCATTTTATAGATTTTTTTAAATTTAAATTTGGAACCGCTAGATTTTTCACGCTCTTGCCCATATGAGTATATCGAAGTCCATGTAATTAGTGTAGCAGCTAGGTGCATACCTCGGCTCTTTTAGGACGGATAGGTCATACAAGAAAGAAAATTGATAAGGCGCTCTGATGGGCGCCGCTATGAACTTAGAACTGACCGAATGATCGGTACACCAATAATTCTGTTATTTTAATTTAAACATTTAGACGAAAAAAAATTGTAACTTATATTTATGAATGGCGAATTACAATAAATAAATAAAACCAATATTTTATTTGCATTAAATTCGTGTTTAGTTTTAAATACATATGCAATATTTATATAAGTTTTATGTATTATATACATTAGTTTTTAGCATTTATATGTCGTATGAACATATGTACACATGTACATAAGTATATCTGTGTGTTTGTTATCACCTGAAATGCTTATTTCACTTATTTGGCTATAATTTCACTGATACTACAATTTTACATGAAACTCTCGCTGTTACTGTGGACATTCGATGGCCGATCTGCGGAGTTATGGCGATGATCAGCCAGAGAACTCATATCGGCGCCGTTCTGCGAGACGTGGCTTGTGTTTCGCAAAGTGCTTCCATTATTTCCGAGTTCACTCTCGAGACTGGTATTCTTTCGGTCATCGCCTTTTAAATTGGGTCGTTGGGTGTTTTTATGCTTGACCAACTCATAGGTACAGGTGTAGAGGAAGGTGTACTGTGCCAGACTCTGGACCATTTTCATGCGTTGAAACCGCAATTTCTTGACCGTTTCATAAATGTTTATTTTCGATTCGTTCTTCAGACGTTGCATGATAATGTCGAGACCAATGAAGGTGCCGGTACGACCTACACCGGCGCTACAATGCACCACAATGGGGGAATAACTGGGGATTTTTTCCGCTTTAACTTTGCGCACGAAAGTGATTAAATTCATGGGATCGGTGGGACAACCGTGATCGGGCCATTTCTTGAAATAGAAATGCACAACCTTCTGTTTGAGACCGAACATGTCGTGAACTACTGATAGTTCTGTGCGGTCATAGAGATCGAAAGACTCCTTCTTCTTCTCAGTCACATTAATGCCCTTCGATTTAAATGGATAGTATTCGTGGCATTTAATCTGTATGGGATGGGTTTAGAATAGACGTCACATTACAAACGCTGAGGAAGTTGATTGATCTAGTGAAATGCTTACCACATCGCCTTCACGGAACTGAGTTACCATAACGATGACACGAACATTATGTTGTAGCACCATACGCCAAAAATCATTAGAACTTTCGGGTTTTGGACCCTGTGTGGCAATGTATTCCTTGCGTCGTCGATAGCCCTGATTAGTGATGAGTTCGAATTATTAATGGATTTTATGTGTTCGGAAATAGGAAATATGAGTACTTACATCGATAAACGATGCGTTGATATAATCAGATCCATCCGCATCAATATCGAGAATAACGCGATTTTTATCATCTGCAATATACGAGATAAGAAACTATTTGATAAATTCTTGAAAAGTCGTAAATCCTACGGATGTTCATAAGATGATATGTGAAACAGAATAGGAATAGTCGGATCAAGAACTCAGTATGTATTTATTATAAAATTGCTTGCGACAAGGATTGATTCAATGCTACAACGCCTTCAGTTAACAACCATACTTACAAGGGAAAATGTCCGCATAACGATTTTTATTATATCCCATTTCGGATGCTGAGTAACTCAAATCCAATGCGACAGCAGTTAGCTCCTTAAATTCTCGTGCTATCTTATCTGGTTTCGATAACTCACGGTAAAATATGGCGAATTTTTTGGACGAAATGTCACCAAACGAATCCTCAATGCCATGGCAGGACTCGCGTTGCCTATAGAAGGAATCTCAGTTAGAACTTAATGTACGACTGGCGACAAACGTGACGTTGTGGACATACATACCACTTTATGCGCTTGGTGACCCAGAGATAAATGAAACCAGCTATAAATGCCAACAGCAAACAACTAGAGACGCCAGCCAAAATGATGGTCAGCTGTATTAGGGCTTCGGTTCTAAAATCTATCACGGCGGCATCATTATAACCCGATTTGGTAAATAGTCTTATGACCAAATTATACTCGGTGTCTGCAAAGAACAGCAAATTAGAATAATGCATAACTAAAATTGATTTTGAAGGTCTTTAAGTTACCAACCAGGCTTGAGTGGTCCATTGCAGTACCTATTGATCGCCCCGACACAATCATCTGTACCAATGACAAATTCAATTTCATCTGATGATCGAGTTTGGGATTGCGGTGGCTTCCAACGTATTGGCGTCGTTTGATACTGTTCAATACAGTCCGTGTTCTTGTCTGCGTACACTTCGCCCCACGATTTAACTCCCGGCCAATTCATACTTGTGTCCATTGCACCAAATTGCAACTGCTGCTGTTGATTGCAATCCTAAAAAATACGTATAAAATGTAAACTCAACACTGGAAGGAATGTATAGGTCCCTAAAGTGGTTGGTGGCGCCATGTTACTAGACATATCAACGAAAGAGTT
This sequence comes from Eudasyphora cyanicolor, assembly GCA_963930755.1. Taxonomy (NCBI): domain Eukaryota; kingdom Metazoa; phylum Arthropoda; class Insecta; order Diptera; family Muscidae; genus Eudasyphora; species Eudasyphora cyanicolor. Next base: position 67,349,047 of record OZ005738.1, read on the forward strand.
ATATATCATGAGAAATTCGACAAAAAACAGATGGATCTGTAGGTTGATCGATGCCAAACATATCCAAGTAGCCCCAACAGCAGTTATAACCTAAGGTAAACGTAGGTAATTTTTTTAACGCAGTTCACCCTAATTAACGCTAATTGGTTTTACAGACGTGGTTCTACTTAAAATCAACCCCGCTAAGTTCGCGTCGGTTCGGGGTTACCGTAGTCTTTGTTTTGACCTCGGGCATGGCTGATACCTGAACACCTCAGTTGGTACTGTTGATCTTCAACAGCGGAGAGAAAGAATGCAGAAGGCATGTGGATTGAGGCAGAGAATGGTATTAAGGCTGGCTCGTATCAGGGCCGCATACGATTTATCCTGTTCAGTGATATTCGTTTTGACCAACATTGGTGAGATCTGGCCGCTCATCAAGTAGATATCCCGTCTCGGCACAGGTTACTTGCTTGGATTCCGGGTTACCATATTATGCAGAATCCATCATAAGGGTGTTGAACGACTAAAAACTAAAATCACTGGTAATAGTGTTGTGTCTGTCATGGCGGGTCACTTGTTTACAACACCAAGAACGGTCAGACATCAGATACGCTACCAGGCACTGATGAGATAGAAAATGCCATAAAATATCTCAAAAACAATAAGGCCGACGTAAACACGAGCTCCCAGCTAATTGCGCCGATAATAAATAGTTTCTGGAGAATAAATAACCTGGATCCTGATCTAAAGGAGGGAACCGATTGCAAGAACTGGAAAGGATTAACGCTCCAGCCCATAGCTAACATAGTAATGGCCAACATTCTCAATAAAAGGTTATCAGATGCCCTCCAAAATGATATACGCAACGAACAAGCAGGGCTCCGACCCAGCAAAGCCTGTATCGACCATACTTAAATATGGCGATCTCCGTTATATTTAACATCGAGAAGGCATTTGATACTATAAACCACATAATGATATGGCATGCACTGATATGCAAAGGCATTCCCAGAGAAATTATATCTCTTCTCTAGGCTTTGTACGACAACGAAAGCTGTTTACTTGATGTAAATATTTTGGAAAATATTTACATTTAGTAAACGTCTTTGTAACGTGAAGAGTTTTGTTTGTCACACCCGATACGGTTAATATGCAAAAAGTTTAATTTAAGACAGTTTAGGTCAGGGTTATATATTTAGTATAAAGTAGATCAACATGTTTCAGTATTAGTTTAATATTTACTCCAGAATTTTCATTTTAAGATTTGTCACACTCGTTAACTAGGTTAGGTTTAGGTTAGGGTGGCAGCCGTATTTTTTTTACAAGCTCACATATACAGGTTTAGGTCCCTAGTGTTACCACGGGCTGAAATGCCCCTCAACGAAACCAACCAGTTTGATATACAAATTTATTGATAGTACGAATATCGGTACTGGAAAGATCCGTTAGGTTGCCTAAAAAGCCGACCCCAATATGTCCAGTCGTCGTTTACTCAGAGCGGGGCAGTCGCACAGCAAGTGCTCAATGCTCTCCACTTCTTCCTCATCTCCACAGCTTCTGCAGAAGTCATTAGAGTCAATACCCAATCTTTTGGCGAGTTCGCCGATCAAGCAGTGTCCCGTCAGAACAGGTGCCGATTTATGTCCATCTTTCGTTGGACTGCCTGATTGCCTCTTGCCTAAGCCAAAGCTTGCACGTGGATAGTGGCGCACCAATATGTGCAAATTCTTCGAGAATTTGTAATGTCCTCCGTTTCCTAGCAAGTTCATCGGCTTTGCAGTTCCCCGGGATATCCCTATGCCCAGGCATTAAACTGCTCAGCCATCTCGTTAAGAGATCTGCGGCAGTCGAGGGCTGTTTGTGAATTTAGGGATGTTGCCCCCAGAGAATTGATGGCAGCCTGGCTGTCCGAGTAAGTGACAACGCCAGTGTTGGTTACTATGTTGCGACTGAGCCACTTGGCTACTTCCCATATTGCCATTATTTCGGCTTGATAGACACTGCAGGTACCTGGTAGTCTAACTAAGCTCTGCACAGTGTACTCCGTGTAAAAGTGGAGATGGTTTCTATTACCTGGTATTCTTCCAACCCATTCATATCTGGAGGGAATCATAGCGATGTAATTTCTCTAGAAGGTGCACACAGTTTGTCCACTCGGTCGGTTACCATAGCACTACACTTTGATATCCTCATGTGACCGTAGTTTTTGTACCTCCACATTGATAGGCAGTTTAATCTTATTGCCGCTTTGGTTGCAACTTATCTCGCCACAATATTAATCGGCAGCATATGGAGTAGGGCTTGTAACGACTCGGTCGCTGTAGTCCTTAAGGCAGGCTGTTCTCTGAACCTTTGTTAGTAGGTTGGTGATGGTTAGTTTGTCAGTTGCGGTTCCACCATACCACAATGCCGTATAACAGTATAGGACGAACTACTGCTATATATAACCAGTGGACGATGTTAGGAGAGAGGCCCCCCGCGACCCTACAGCCTTTTTGCAGGAATATAAGGCGACGTTGGCCTTCCTTACACGTTCCAATACGTTAAGTCTAAATAACAGTTTTCTATCTAGAATTATTCCTAAAAATTTTGCACTTTCAGAAAAGACTAGATCTGCTCCATTTATCCGAGGTGGAGGGTCCACATGTGGGACATTGTTCATCCTAGTAAAGAGAACCAATTCTGTCTTGTTTGAGTTTACGCCCAAACCGCTGCTTCAGGCCCATCTAGCCAATTTGTTCAGAGCCACCTGTAAAATGTCTCGGAGGACGTTTTCGAATTTGCCACTCACTGCGATTGCCACGTCGTCCGCATATGCCACGACCTTGCAGCCACAACGTTCTAGATCTAGCAGGATTTCATTCACCGCTAGGTTCCAAATTAGTGAAGACAGTACTCCTCCTTGTGGGGTCCCTCTGTTTATAAACCTTGTTAGAGTTGTGGACCCAAGATATGCTGTTATACGTCTTCTGTTGAGCAGACTTTGAATTAGTCTAATCAGGGTTTAGGTTTAGATTAGGGTGGCAGCCTTATTTTTTTATACACGCTCACATAGACCAGTTTAGGTCCCTAGTGTTACCACGGGCTGAAATGCCCCTCATCGAAACCAACCTGTTTGATATACAAATTTGTCGATAGTACGAATATCGGTACTGGAAAGATCTGTTAGGCTGCCTAGAAAAGCCGACCCCAGTATGTCCAGTCGTCGTATACTCAGAGCGGGGCAGTCGCATAACAAGTGCTCAATGCTCACCACTTCTTCCTCATCTCCACAGCTGAAGTCATTAAAGTCAATACATAATCTTTTGGCGTGTTCGCCAATCAAGCAGTGTCCCGCCAGAATCTTTGCCACTCTAGTGCGAGGAGATATTTTGATCTTTTCAGGTCATACCTTGGCCAGATTTGTCTAGCTACCCTGCATGTGCCGGTTTCTGTCCATCTTTCGTTGGACTACCTGATTGCCTCTTGCCTAAGCCAAAGCTTGCACGTGGATAGTGGCGCACCAATATATGCAAATTGTTCCATAATTTGTAATGTCGTCCCTTTCCTAGCAAGTTCATCGGCTTTGCAGTTCCCCGGGATATCCCTATGCCCAGGCACCCATATTAGGTGTATACTAAACTGCTCAGCCATCTCGTTAAGAGATCTGCAGCAGTCGAGGGCTGTTTGTGAATTTCGGGATGTTGCCTCCAGAGAATTGATGGCAGCCTGGCTGTCCGAGTAAATGACAACACCAGTGTTGGTTACAATGGTGCGACTCAGTCACTTGGCGACTTCCCATATTGCCATTACTTCGGCTTGATAGAGACTGCAGGTATCTGCTAGTCTGTGATCCAAACTAAGATCTTCAGAGTGTACACCGAAGCCAAACTTTTCATTAAGCTTCAAACCGTAGTCCTTAAGGCTCCGCTTATGCACTGGCAGGCAGTTCTCTGAACCTTTGGTAGTAGGTTGGTGATGGTTAGTTGGTCAGTTGTCGACCACCATATGACAATGCCGTATAACAGTATTGGACGAACTGCGAACTGCGATTTTAGGAGAGTCCCCACCGCGACCCTACGGCCCTCCTGCAGGAATATAAGGTGATGTTGGCCTTCCTTAGCGGATAGTTAAAACCTATTACACAACCGCAAAAAAACTGTACAAAGTCTGGATTTCCTACATCGTAGTACCTATTACGGAATTCTGATGCTTCTAACGCCAATAAGTCGGCTGAAAGATCCACAAATTCAGCTGCTAATAAAGTCAAGGGAATCAGATCACCTGATGAACCCCTGCCTTCGAAAAAGGCTAGAGGCCCTAAAGTCACCATCAACAGGACACTCACCAAGCCCATCAATGAAGTGGCGAAGGAGAGTCTAGTGATGCCTGTTATAGATAAAAGTAGTGAGGATGGATTTAAAGAACAAATGGAGCCATGTGCATTCAGCCATTATGACTCATTACCTCGATGTCCGTAGAGAAATGCCGAGCAATCCACCAATCTGCAACGATGCAGGATGGCATCAGGGGAGAGTAAAGCTCTTATATTTCGGTGACGCCAGATCGGTAGATCTGTATAAGGCTGCTCTGAACCGAGAGGGTGAGGTGTGACCGGGCGCCCAGTTGGATGTTGTCGATCCGTAGTCACCCTAGAGCCATCACCTTTAGGGTGACTAGGGATCATCATTTGATCCTTAACGCCCATATACCACGTGCAAGGGCAACCCTGCACTCTCCTTTCCCACTGCGGAAGGTGAGTCGTCCACAGTGGTTGATACGCGGCTTTCTGGAAGTGCGGAGGTACCCACGCCCATTATTTCTGGTGACTACAACTCTAACAGAAGAACTGTAGCGTCCTTCTCTGAGAAAGAAAGATCTACTTCGAACACTGGGGGGCTGAGGGGAGTCTCCGGACTCTTTGACACATCTAGCTTGAAATCGAAGCGACAACAGTGGGCAAGTCGAGGAACGAGATAAAGATTTTGGCATCGGACAAATCTGAATAGAAAACATTTGTTGAGGCCATATGTTCCTTTTAGGAACCAAACAATCTATATATAGGGTGATCTAAGTAGAGATACATTTTTCAATAGCCTTTTTTGACAGATCACGTGTGAATCGTGTCATGCTGTCATGTTATTTTTGTTAAGTATTGTATGGCATTTCTTCATGGAAAGACTTACGCCTGAACAACGTTTACAAATTATTCAATTTTATTATCAAAATAATCGTTCGCCAATTGCGCTAAGTCCATTTTTTTTAAATCAAAAAAAAACCACTTTCCAGTCGACCTACGACCTTGAGCAATATTGTAGCTCTCGTTAAGAGCTATCTTTTTGCCATTGACCGATTCCCGATCCGACGTACCGCCACTTCCCACACATCGCATCAATCAATGGATTTATTGAGAGAACACTTCGGTGAGCAGATAATTTCACGATTTGGGCCGTTCGATTGGCCACATAGATCGTGTGATATCACACCGTTAGACTTTTTCCTGTGGGGATATGTAAAGTCTAAAGTTTATGCGGACAAACCCGCTTCGATCCAGGCCTTGGAGCAAAACATCACTCGTGTCATTCGCCAGTTACCAGTCTAAATGCTCGAACGGGTCATCGAAAATTGGACTCACGGATGGACCATCTGAGTCGTAGCCGCGGCCAACATTTGATAGACATAATCCTCAAAAAATAAATGCCAAAGAATGTTCTTTCAAATGACAATAAACATTCCCCATTAAATTTAATTTTTCTGTATTTTGAAAATCGTATTCTAGGGATCAAAATAAGAAACTTTGCAGAAGGAACCATACCTCTAAAACGAATTCTGATGTCCCGGAAAAAATCCCACTTTGACCCATGTAGAGTGCTCCAATCGAGTCCAAATGTATGGAACCCCCAGGCGGTTCGACCCAAATTCCGGGACATCAGAATTCGTTTTAGAGGTATGGTTCCTTCGGCAAAGTTTCTTATTTTGATCCCTAGAATACGATTTTCACTGAGCAATGGCGACTTTTTTTGCCTCCCCACAAATCGACCCGGCTTAATGTATATATATATATAAATCAGCGTCAGTTTCTTACCTTTTGTGATAGAAGCAAAGCCACATACAAAATTGTACCATAGTCTGATTTCAATATTTCTGCAGGAAACCTCACAACAGCAATTTTCGATGGATTGCTACTCTCATAAGCCTCAACGCGCGCATTCGCCATAGCATCAGAATCCAGCTTTTGAGGAACTAAATGCACATACATGTATCTCGTTATACTTATCTCTTTAGGATTAATTAATTTTCTAATACTCACTTCCAGCCGGGGCATCAAATGTGCTCGTAGCATTTTCGCTGTACGAGTCCACACCTACAGTTTTCACGCTAGCGTTCACGGTGTAGCTGTATTCGGGCTTCAAGTCGTTTTCGTTGTAAGTTATAGACCCATTATTACTAAAGTCCATATCGACTATCCGCTCAAAATTGACGTCATCATAACCCATGCGGTGACCATTAAAGAATAATTTGAAATGTTCAATATGACCATTTGATTTACACGGCGAATTCCAAGTTAGGACCACATTCGCCTTATATTCCAAGTCTGTGTCCGATGGACCCTCAGGTACGGATCTCATATCCTTTATTGCTTCTGAAACTGTGGATTGATGTTTACAAAGTTAATTTTTGTCTGCATTTGTTGTCAGAATATTTTTCTTACTCCATGGTTTAGTGATGACCATTGTAGGCGAAGTGACCTCGCTGATGCCAAATTCATTCTTAGCTGCCACCTGGATACTATATTTGGTATAAGGTTGTAAGTCGGTGAATGCTTGTTCCAGTTTTGATGATTCACGGGGTATATAATCGGTTGTCGATACAGTGCACGAAGGTCGGATATAATAGCTGGCTTCCACAAGTTGAAAATATGCTATGTACAAGTTTATATTGCCATTGGGATATTTTGGTGCATTCCAAACAAATTGTAGTGTAGTGTTCGTATGCGTTGTCACGCTAACATTCTCCGGTTTATCGGGAACTAAAATCAGTAAAAGAATCCTGGATAAGCACAAATTAAGATCAATATTGAGACCCGTACATATGGGTTAAATAAAATAAATTACTTGTTTACTCGTATGTACCAATTACTGCTATTTGTGGACGGATTGCATTACCAAAAGAAACGAGACGTCCCTAAGATGCGTACACAGCCGGCCTATTCCACTAGGTTAGTTTAAGTGTGGCAGCAAGTACTAGTATAACAGACTAACTTAGACTATATATTCCATTGTGCTACCACAGAGAGGGAAAACATAAGTTATCCCTAGCCCCTACCGTTGAACCAAGTTGATTGCTTTAAAAAGTTCAGAAGTTGGCGAATTTTAACATCAGCCACGTTAGGTAACACCCCAAAGAAATTAAAGCCAAGTGTGCATGCCCCCATATAGAGGGAGTTGGGTACAGACACAGAAGGTGTTCCATTGATTCCTCCTCCTTTTCTTCTTCACAGCTTCTGCATGACAGACAATCTACAGTGAGAAGTCCGGTATCGATATCGTCGTTGATGCGTTTGGTGTTTAGGCATGATGAGGTCATCAGCCTGGAATGTATGTAGTTCCTGACTGAGCACCTGTCATTTGTTGCCGTTAGAAGGTTGCTAGATGCATGCCCACATATTCCAGTTACCCAGGAGAGTGTAAGATAGTTCCTTGTTGCAAGATCATCGGTTTTGCACTTACCCAGTAGAGTGTAAGATAGTTCCTGGTCCTGCAAGATCATCGGTCCTGCAGTTTCCCGGTGTGTCCCAGTCGCCCGGCACCCATATCCGTCGAAGGCATTCAGGAATATTGTTTCCAGGGCCTTGATAACAGCCTCACTTTCAGAGAAAATATTGATACCGACATTGGCCACAACATTAATTTTCAGCCATTCCGATATCTCTTTAATAGCTAAGATTTCTGAATGGTAAACACTACAGTGATTAGGAAGTCCTTTTGCAATGGATAGCTCAAGTTCCGCAGAAAAAACACCAAAACCCACATGGTTGTTGAGTTTGGAACCGTCTGTATAGAATTTAACGAATATCCTATGTCCTGGGATACGGTACACTCTGATCTAACAGGTATAGGAGTGAGATACTTCTTGTCAAAAAGTGTTTCAGTCATAGTATAACCAACAATATCCGGAAGGTCAGGCATTGTGTATAGAATGACGCTATGTCCGTAGCCATAGTGACGTTTCCCTAAGTGTAATCGCAGTACATACGGCATATTACACTGCCATAATGTCTGGCGGCATTAAGTGTAGTATAACATTTAGTTGGTGTCATGCTCAGCGCACCAGTGATGCATTTAGCAGCAGCCATTCGCCCAACTTTGCTTAGTCCCTATTTACATTGGCTGAATGTTCAGCGGATTATCGGCGTTTTGTAGGAGAGAGAGGCAGTCGGCAAGAGGGGGAAAAAAAACTCTCCCGTACTCAGGCTTATCGGTCTGAACGTTTTGTGTTTTTCACTCGGCCTTTGAAACAACAACAATTCACACAGAAATATCCGAAACAAAATTATGTGTCTAAACGCAGAGGCAAGTTTAAAAGAGAATTAGCGGATAAGCTGCTGAAAAAAATATCCTATTGTAAATCTGGACTTAGTATCGCACAGAAGCTGGATTTCTGCAGAGCTGTCCACCAGACGACAATGCCGTACAGCATTATCGGTCTGACTACTGCCGTATACAATCGATATACTATACGCGGGTTCATTCAACAGCGTTTTCATATGTTAGCTGAAATGCGTCTCTTAATCAGACGGTTATGAATAAATCTACGTATACTGCTGTCACCCTAAGGGTTGCTAAAGCCATAATTATAGCGGCAGGATTTATGTTATTGAAGCTCCCTTTTATATCTAAGAAAGCACCATAACGAGAGGGTTCCTTCAAGAAAACTGATCAGATCATACATTGCGGTTTGGGTAGACTTGCCCTCGCTGCATATGTTTTAAACATAGGCATAAACTGTTTACAATTTTCAAAATCACTCAAAAAAAACACGAAAAATATTTGGAACGCCGTTAAAAAACAATACAAAAGCGTAAAAAATGGTAACAGTAAAAGTAGTAACAACTAAAAATAAGAAAAGTGCATGGTTTCCTCGCTAAAACTTTTTAAATTATGCATCGATTTTCTTCTCAATTTATTCATAACCTCTCAGAGTTTACGATAAAATCACAAAAATATGACAATTATGCGTTTCTAGATGTTTTTATGAGGCTTTTATTTACAAATTATTAAAATTTTCTCAAAAAATATGATTTTTTGCAATACTTTGTAAGATATCGTCGAAACCGCTGAACGGATGGAAAATTGATTGATGTATTGTGCGAAGTTGAAGGCTAATTTTATAAGGCTGAAGTTTGTAAAGCTTACCTGAACCAATTCGGATGAATGGTTCTCTAGTTATGCCATAATATGTGGTTCAACCTCTCTTTTTTTTAGCCTAAAGGGTTGTCTCTTTAAATTCTCGCGATAAGCTGTGATATGTGAAATGGAAAACTCGAGAACCATTTATCCGATTTAGTTGAGGAAAGTTTTAATGAATTAAATATTAAGTAGCCTTCAACTTCATATAATACCATTTTCCACCCGTTCAGCGGTTCCGACGATATACAAGTATTACAAAATATTGGCAAAAAATGTGATTTTTTGATAAAATTTTAATATTTTTTAAATAAAACTTCCATAAAACAATCTAAAAATGAACAAGTGTTATATTTTTATGATTTTATCGTAAAGTCTGTTCGGTCATGAATTAAACGAGCCCATTCCGAAGAAAATCGATGCATAATTTAAAAAGTTATAGCTAATTTAGTAAGGTTTTAACTTTAAAACTATCTTATCGATGTAAAATTTACAAAAACAAACTTTAAAAGCTAAGTTTGGAGATTTAGATTGGAGACGTTTTTTGACGTCTAGAATCAGAATCTATGCATTAAAACAGAAACACAAGAAAAAAATGTTGTTTTTGTCGACCGGTGTAATTATTGGTTGGCTTTAAATTTATGATAACCAGATATGGCGAAAATTAAGTTAAAATTACATTTACGATTTCTTATCTATCTACCTTTTTAACATGTAGGTTGCAGTGATGGAATGAGTTTGCACAACCGTGTATGTAAATTTGACTTTAAATTGGGTGTGGTAATAAGTAGTACGGTTTTGGCCATTACACAGAACTTATCACGGTATTTGCAAACGATTAACCTAGATGTAATAAAGGCTTACGAAATCGTAAATAATATTCCTGGTTCAGATGCCAAGGCGTACTTTAGGACAACATAGTTCATACCATATCTGGACGAAGTAATATCACATTTAAATAATAGATTTTCCGAACATGAAGCTATAATTACAAGTCTGTTTACTGTCGTTCCGATACGAGTTGTAAATCTAATAAAGGAAGATTTCGAAGAAGTCACACTTTTTTACAAAAACGATTTAAAAAATTCTGCAAAATCTGTTTTAGCTGAAATAAGTATATGGATTGATTATTGGAAGCAGAAGAATGATAAGCCATCAAATGCATTAGATGCTATTTCAGTTTGTGATGAGGACATGTTCCCAAGCGTTTTTACCCTTGAGGAAAGTTTCTCGACGTTAAGAAGAATAAAAACTTATCTCCGGAACAGAATGGAAGGAGAAAGGCTATCTTATCTGGCTTTGATGTCTATATACAAAGATGAAGTCAAAATCGATAAAATAATTGATATATTTCTTTCAAAAAATCGAAGATTACATTTTTAACTCTTACGTATTTTATTATAAAAAGTTTTACTGATCTCGTACTAAAGTACACATTTATATTTAGGAATACAATTCGAATAAAAAACTAAGGAACTTAACTTCCATTACCTACACAATAAACGCAATTTTTTAATTGTTTATCTTTGTTATGGAAAAAAAGGTTATACCGATATTATTATTATATATACATTGTATGATATTACTTTTAGCATATTTTTTCTTGTCCAAGGTTCAGAGAGAACTTGGGAGATTTTTGCAGACGGCTGCCCACAACTATGTGAGAGCAATTTAGAGAGAAGCAAGCTCGTATTATTTGAAGTGAATACCGCATTAGGACATTTTTCACTCAAGTGCTCAAATACCTTGCAAAAATAAGCGAGGTAAGGCGAGCAAAGCAAAAAAAAACTATTAAAAATGGTACCTACCTATAAAAGTTGTTGTCTGGTTTCTGGTGGTTTAGCAACCTTTGTAGAATATTCTTCTCAGAATCATAGTCTGGGTATTACCTACTATGTAGGATGATTTGCAGCACTGCGATAGCACATTATACAGCACGTTTCAAAACAACAACAAACCTGAAACATGTTTATTTGGGGCCTAACATAATTTCGAGTAGGGAATATTTACCCCGTGTTTTTTCGAGGGTCACATTTTTTCTTTAGGTTAGGGTGGCATCAGTATATTACCAGCTGACTTATACCAATTTAGATACCTAGTGTTACCACGGGCTGAATTGGCCCTCATCGAAACCAACTTGTTTCATATTTTACAAAGTTATCGATAGTACGAATATCGGTACCGGAAAGATCTGTTAGATTGTCTAGAAAGGCCGTCCGCTTTACTCAAAGCGGAACTGTCGCATAGCAAATGCTCAATGCTCTCCACTTCTTTTTTCTTTGCTTATACTATTATTGTGGACCTATTCATTGGGTAATGCAATACGAAGTTTTGGAATATTCACTTACAATACGCATCGGTTTTCTTCACGAACGTCTTATTGGGTGACCAACCACCAATGTTATACAGAGCAGCGTTGCAATAATAATCGGTGTAGGGTGACAATGGACCTATATCAGTATTGAATAGAATTACAAGTTGACCCTTGACATATTTTTCGGCTTTCTATGTACAAATAAATAATATTCATCAATTCAGATCAGGTGAAAAGCTGAAGTTGTGGAACTTACCTTAATCGGAGCATCAATGCGAGCCTCGCAAACAATTCGCGCAAAGATTGTCTCGCATTTATTATTCTTATCCGATTCTCGGGCACTAATGGCAAAGTGATCCGGATACACGGCCAGTACATCTACATCAGGTGCCTCGGAGGCTTTGGATTTTGTTTCGCATTCAATGTGAAATAACTTGCCGTCATTCATGGACTTGGTGGTGGGTATAATTTGGACCGTATATGTGACACATGCTTTCAATCCTTCAATTGTTATACTTGTATTTGTGGTTTTTTGATCGAAGGCAGATACATCGTTATCCTCATCGTCCCAACCGGACAAACGATAACCGGTCACACACAATTCAGCGAAATCCGGAGGGGACCAGGATATTTCAAGAGAAAATGGCTCCGATACCACATTGTGCTGTCTAATTTCAGAGGGCTCTTCAAAAGAATACGAATTTAATCAGATTTAAGTGTTTAGGGTAACATTATTACGATTTGTAGGCTAAAAATTCACATACTTCCTTCTTCAGTAAAAAAGTTGTTACTAAAACTCGTTCCCCGAGTTCCATTGCGTAAAACTGGAATGATGGTGTAGTTGTATTCACCGCATGGTTCCAAGCCATCAAATTTTGCATCAGGACTTTCACTCTGTGTATCAAGAGGTTTTTCGGTAGGTCTTACCAGTGGTCCGGCTACTTCAACATAATAGACATATACACATTTCGGATTTAGTACGGGCGGATTCCAAGCAAGGTTTACCGTTGTACTGCTAGGCTCGGTAGAATTGATTGTAACTGGCCCAGGAACTGCAAGATAATAAGTATTACTGGATATTATTTCAATAAAAATTTAGAAGAAGCAAGCTACGGGTATGTATATATTTTGTATGGGGAAATTAATATAACAAATAATGAATGATGGCGCATGATGAACATCATAATTTAATTAGTGAATACATTTCCTGTTTAAGGAATTTGAAATACTTGGGAAATTTATGATGGAAAGATTCAACACTGAACCAAGAACCAAAGTAGTTCATACTTTTATTTCGTTTCGAATGGTTAAATTTTTTTACGAACTCATAATGAGCTATGAGGACCATTTTCAACTCAATGGTAACGTGAATAAACATATGAAGAATATGGGGCACCAAAAATCTACGAATAATTGTTAAACAGAAAATGTACCCTTCTAGATGCTCAGTACGGTGTGGAACAACATTAGAAATGATCATTGGCCCAGGTTTTTGCGAAAACTACTAAGGAGTTGCAATTAATGTGAATTGCACTCAATGCCGGTCAATTTTTGAAAAAATTTTAAGGCCAGGGGTAGAGAACAATCCAGAAGTGTGGTTCCAACAAGGTGGATCCACATGATCGGCGAACACACCCTATATATGTATGTATGTTCAAAAAAATTTGCAAATTTTGTATTTTTTCAAAAGGTATTTATTTATTCATATCTATTTTGTCCCCTTTAAAGCAATTCCCCTCGGATATAATACACTGCCAAAAATTTTTTCCAATCCTCGGAGCACTTCAAATAATAATTTTTTGTGATCTTGTTCAGCTCCTCTTTCGATGCCGTCTTTATCTCCTCAATCGTGGCGTAGCGTCGTCCTTTCATGGGTCTTTTCAGTTTTGGGAACAAAAAATAGTCACAGGGGGCTAGGTCAGGGGAATACGGTGGCTGCGGCACCATTACTGTGTTGTTTTTGGTCAAATATACCCACACAAGCAACGATGTGTATGCAGGGGCGTTATCATGGTGCAAAAGCCAGTTTCTGCTCTTCCACAAATCCGGGCGTTTTTGGCGGATTGCTTCGAGCAATTTGCGCATATCTTGCAGGTAATATTCTTTATTGACCGTACTACCCTGTGGCAAGAACTCATAATGCACCACGCCCCTGCAATCAAAGAAAACTGTGAGCTCGGGGGTCCGGCACGCTGTTCGTCCTTCACCATATGCCACAGTCAACATTGGGAATGCGTCAGCGCACTTTATTTTGTTTTTCACACAAAATTTGATGCAGATTCTTTGATCCATTTTCTGAAACAGATAAAAATCGAAGACAAGTTAAAACACATCCAAGCACAACAGCTGTCAAAAATGAACTAAACATTCATTGAGGAAATGAGGATTTCTGCGGATCGCCTCTACATATATGTAGGTTTAGGTTAGGGTAGCAGCCGTTTTTTCAGCTCATATAGTTTAGGATTCCCTCGTTGAAACCAAAGTTATAATATCGGTACCGGAAAAATCTTTTAAACTTCCTAGAAAGGCCGACGTTTACTCAAAACGGGACAGTACTATATCAGGTGCTCAATATTCTCTACTTCTTTATCATTTTCACAGCTTCTGCAAAAGTCGTCGGACTCAACACCCAACCTACTGGCGTGTTCGTCGATCAGGCATTGTCACGTCAGAACTGACGCTAACGTAGACAGTATTTTCCTCACTAGATATTTAGACCTTGGCATGGTCATATCTTGGCCAGATTTGTCTAGCTACCCTACAGGTGCCGATTTCTATCCATATTTTATTGGACTCCCTGTTTGCCTCTTTCCTAAGCCAAAGCTGGCATGTGAATAGATGCGCACCAATATATGCAAATTCTTTGAGAATTTGTAATGCCGTTCCTCTCCTAGTAAGTTCATCAGCTTTGCAGTTCCCCGGGATATCCCTATGCCAAGGCACCCATATGAGGCATACGAGATTTGTTTTGTGAATTTAGGGATGTGCCCTTCAGAGAATTGATGGCAGCCTGGCTGTCTGAGTAAATGACAACGCCAACATTGATCACATTATTTCGACTTGATAGATAATGCAACTTGATGATATCTGGTAGCCTGTGAGCTATATCAAGACTAAGTTCTTTACAGTGCCTTCTTAGCCAACCTTATCAATCTTCGAACCATCCGTATAGTAGTGGAGATAGTTTATATTACCTGATATTCTGCCAACACATTGATCTCTGGCTGGTGATGTAGTTCCTCTCGAAGGTGTTCTTGTACCTCTACATTGATAGGCAGTTTTATCATAATGCCGCTCTGGTTGCAACTTCTCTTGTCACAATATTAATTGTCAGTTTATGGAATTGGGCTTGTAGACACGCAGGAGGTTCCACATGCCCAAATCGCTGATTCTGGCCCATCTAGCCAATTTGTTCAGAGCCACATGTCTCTGAGAACGTCTTCGAATTTTCTAGTTACTGTGATTGCCATGTCGCCCGCATATGTCACGACATTGCAGTCACAACGTTCTAGATCTAGCAGGAGTTCATACACCGCTAGGTTCCAAATTATAGTAGATCGTACTTATAAACTTTGTTAGAGTTGTGGACCCACGACTTGATGTTATGCGTCTTCTGTTGAGCAGGCTTTGAATTAGTCTTATCAAGCTAAAGTTCACCTTTAGATGTGATAGCGCCGCAATTACCACAATGTTGTTAAAAGCAACTTCTATGCCAAGAAATTACTGCACAGTGAATTCCTTGGACGATTCGATAGTGCCCACAAGTTTGTGCATGCCAGATTCTGTAGACATTCCCTTTTGTAAACATGTTGGAGTTTTGTATCCAGGGTTTCCCTAATGCTAGAATCTAAATGACTTTCCAGACCTTTCAAAGGGAAGTAGGTTAGGCTAATTGGTATGAAGTATTTTGGAGTAGTGTTCGAGATCTTTCCCGCTTTGGGTATGAATCCTTCTTTGATATCCCTCCATCCCTCCAAGTGATAATGTACTTCAATTTTCTGCATTTCTGCTGGAGTGATTCAGGGCTCAAAGTTGCTAATCGTCCAGCTTATTCTGGATTTCTCAGTCAACAAGCTAGCTCCGCTAGCAGTCCACTCGCTCTCTTGTTGGTCTTGCTGATCCTCGGGTTCTGTTGGCGACTTCCTCAGGAAGTGTGTGTCGAACAGTATATTTAACGATTGCTAGCTGTTTTTTGTACAGTTATTTGCCTCGTCCTGCAAATAACGCACTGTACAGGGTGCAGTGGATACTATCTTACGCAGCCTGCGAAACATTTTCACTTCTCCACAAAAGGTATACCAAGAAGGCCCTTGCGCTTTTCTAAGCTCCTTTTTATAGATTTTAAGTTGCTGTTTATAGGCATCCCAGTCATTAGTGACCCCAGTAGATTTGGCTTTTTTGAATAGCTTGTTGCCAGTCTTCTTCCTAGCCTTTAGCTCAGAAGTCCACCATTGTTGTTTAGTTATCCTTGTACCTTGAGGAGTAGGACTCTGTTGAGATGATCTCCTTTTTCTTCATCGACGTAATACTTCCTGCGAATGCGTCAATTGTACATCAGCACATATTCTATCAGCTATCCATTCATTATTTTTAATAAACAAGTTATAAATATTCTCCATATTATTTTTGTTTGGAACTACAAATAATTTTATTGCGTTATAAGACAATATAGGTACATTTAGCATTGCAGAAGGAGCTACTATTTGATGTGTATATTAAATGTGTTTTTGTTCAAGGCTCATTAGTAACCACGACTTACGACTTTTACAGAATAGCGATCATATATCAGAATGATTCGAAATGAAAAAATGATAATAAAAAATCAATAGACATGTGTCTATTTAATTTCTATACTAACCTTTAATAGGCGATGTAGACTCCCGTTCGGCTTTAGCAGCATCCACATTATTTATGTACAACTCGAATTTATATTGTTCACATCCTTGCAGATCACTGATCGTGTGCTCCTTCGTCGATGTCTCCGTTATATTCGTAGATCCCCCACATTTGCTACCTTGAAATAATAACAATGTATTTTAGGGATATATAATTATAAACTAATAGCAGCTGTATTTTATTATATTCTTACTAGATGATTGTAAAATTCCAGTTGGACCATGAGCAATCGGCACTTCATCCTCTTTACAATCAAGAAGGGTCCATTTGAGGTAATAGAATTTAACACAGGTCGACTGAGAAAGATCCCAGGTAACCTTGGTCTCTGCATTGGTGTGCTCGGTAACGTTCATTGTAACATTTGCCGGTTCTAGATATAAATATAAAAAAGAGAGTTTAGTACATACTATAAATAAATTAAATAACGCAGTTTGACTCAATAAAAGTGCTTTATTTAATATTCGGAATACATGCTTTAGTCCGAAGTACAAATTAAAGAGGCCTCTTGGAGAAATCATTGTTCAAAAGATGTCGATAAGCAACTTTAAAATCTTGTTTCCAAATACAAAGTAACAACCCTATTGTTTATTTTCTTCACTCATCTGTTCATATTATATTCAAGTGTAATTTTTGTATAAATAAATGCATACACAAATTTACACTAGGCAAGTTTTTTCAGCAGCTTATCATCAAATTCTCTTTTGAACTTGCACGAAGAATTCAAAACGTTCAGGGAGAGTTTTCCCCCCTCCTGCCGCATCTGAAAGCGATATTCCCATTATTTGTAGCCCTCATACTTTTCGTTAATTTAAAGGATAGTTCCATCAAAATTGGGATTTAAAAACTACCTTTTGGTTTGTTTGTTTTGGTTCCATAAAATAGAATGCTTCAATTTACACAAAAAAGTACCAAAGGTATTTAACTTCTACTCGATTAACAGAATTTTCTATTATTGCCGACCTACTAAATTAGTTCAACTTTCTAAATTAAGCATCGATTTTCTTCAGAAGTGTCCCATTTTATTCATGATCGACCAGACTAAAATAATAAAAATATAAAAAAAAATAATTTTTCGATTATGAAAATGTCCTCAAAAAATTTGAATTTTTGAGCAATATCTTGCAAGATATCGATGAAGCCGCTGAACCGATGAAAATAAGATCTTAGATGGAGTAAACTTAATTTTGGATTCTTCAAGCCTTCTTGAACCAATTCGGATAAACGGTTATGCCAAAATATGTGGTGTAGCCTCTATTTTGTAGATGTTTAGGTTAGGGTGGTAGCTGTATTTTTTTATACAAGCTCACATAGACCAGTTTAGGTCCCTAGTGTTACCACGGGCTGAAATGCCCCTCATCGAAGCCAACCTGTTTGATTTACAAATTTATCGATAGTACGAATATCGGTACTGGAAAGATCTGTTAGGCTACCTAGAAAGGCCGACCCCAGTATGTCCAGTCGTCGTTTACTCAGAGCGGGGCAGTCGCATAGCAAGTGCTCAATGTTCTCCACTTCTTCCTCATCTCCACTGCTTCTGCAGAAGTCATTAGAGTCAATACCCAATCTTTTGGCGTGTTCGCCGATCAAGCAGTGTCCCGTCAGAACTGATACTAACGTAGACAATCTTTGCCTCTCTACACTGATAGAAAAACCGTTCGTCACCATGACGAATCAGTTTCGTCAATATATCTTCGTACTGGTGACGAAAAGTTTCGTACATGCGATGTTTTTGTACGTCAATAGAACGAACACAATCATCAAGTCATGTTTTTGGTGATTTCGAAATTCGTCGAGAGAACGATAAGGTTTCATTCCCACGACGAAAAGATTTATTTGGCCATTTCGCTGAAAATATGATCAACGTTTCTGCTTAAATGTACTGTTCTATATGCGTTATGATTACCTTAATTAAACAATTTGTTGTAAAAGATCAATTTAAAAAATCTAATAATTAATGATGAACACCCTTCGTCAATAAGATTATCCATTCATCATGAGAACGATCGACTTATTCGCCCTTTACGGCAACGTCAACTCCTACAGCAAAACAAAGTAAGACATGCGACGTTGTTATGTTCGTCCACGTGTGTGTTCCACGCAGCACCGATTGCTTCAAACAAACCGCACTGGCACGGCGCACCTGATGTTTGTTTAACAAAACATCAAACACATGCATACTCGTACATGCAGCTCGACATGCTGTATAAGTGTGAAACATTTGTGCTAGTGGTCTGTTGGCAAATACATTACTTGATGTGATTATTTTTGATTTAAAATAGCAGAAGTAATGAATACTTCTCGTTTGTTTGATTTCAGCCTTACCTGATAAGAACTGCGTCTCGAAACGAATATTCACAACTGAACCTAGCAATGCAGTCAAATTATTTTATTTTCCATACCATTTTAAATGGTTTAAAACTAGAAGAACATTTATTGGAATTTTTAAAATTTAAATAGTCGTGGGCACGAATTCGTCGTGGTGATGAATGGGATTCGTCGTGATAATGAATGGGATTCGTCGTGGTGACGAATGGAATTCGTCGTGATGATGAATGGGATTCGTCGTGGTGACGAATGGAATTCGTCGTGGTAATGAATGGAGTTCAGCATGTTGATGAATAGAGTTCGTCGTGGTGATGAATGCTATTCGTTGTGATGATGAATGGGGTTCGTCATGATGATGAATGGGGTTCGTCGTGGTGATGAATGGATCATCCTGAGGACGAAAGTTTTTGGAAACAGAAATTCGTCATGGTGACGAACAAATTCATCAAGAGGATTATTCCGTACGTTAGCTGACTTTTAACGAAAAATAATCGTGATGATGTACAAGTTCGTCGTCATGACGAAGCTTTTTCTATCAGTGTAGTGCGAGGAAATATTTTGATCTTCTCAGGTCATACCTTGGCCAGATTTGTCTAGCTAACCTGCAGGTGCCGATTTCTGTCCATCTTTCGTTGGACTGTCGCTTTGGTTGCAATTTCTCTCGCCACAATATTAATCGGCAGTATATGGAGTAGGGCTTGTAGAGACTCGGTCGATGTAGTCCTTAAGGCTCCGCTTATGCTCAGGCAGGCTGTTCTCTGAACCTTTGTTAGTAGGTTGGTGATGGTTAGTTTGTCAGTTGCCGTCCACCAGACCACAATGCCGTATAACAGTATAGGACGAACTACTGCTATATATATCCAGTGGACGATTTTAGGGGAGAGGCCCCACCTCGACTCTACAGCCTTTTTGCAGGAATATAAGGCGACGTTGGCCTTCCTTACACGTTCCAATACGTTAAGTCTAAATAACAGTTTTCTATCTAGAATTATTCCTAAAAATTTTGCACTTTCAGAAAGACTAGATCTGTTCCATTTATCCGAGGTGGAGGGTCCACATGTGGGACTTTATTCATTCTAGTTGGGTTTATGCCCAAACCGCTGCTTCTGGCCCATCTAGCCAATTTGTTCAGAGCCACCTGTAGAATGTCTCGGAGGACGTTTTCGAATTTGCCACTCACTGCATATGCCACGACCTTGCAGCCACAATGTTCTAGATATAGCAGGATTTAATTCACCGCTAGGTTCCAAATTAGTGGAGACAGTACTCCTAGTTGTGGGGGTCCCTCTGTTTACAAACCTTGTTAGAGTTGTGGACCCAATACATGCTGTTATGCGTTTGAGCTCAATATAATGGTGATCTGAGAATGGGTGGTCGTCCAGCACATTCCACCCAATAATTTTGTCTGACAGCCGGTCAGTAGCAAACGTTACGTCTAGTACTTCTTGTCTGTCTTTTATTGGAAAGGTCGGTTTATTACCTATGTTACAAATACTTAGGTTGGTAGTTAGAATAAAGTCAAGAAGCGAATCACTTCTATTGTTTATATCCGTACTACCTGCGCCAATAATCCCTGAATAGAGCAGTCGGTACTACAGCTTCATAAGGCAAGTAACTGGAGACCACCCAATATATGCGATTGCCAATCTCCAGACTAGCAGATGTTTGGTCTTTACCACCTAAATTAGCCAGGAGAAAGGTACTTAGATCTTCCCTGGCCAAAATGCAGGTTCTTGGAGTGCCTTCGCAGTTGGCCACAAGTAGTTTAAAGTTGGGTGTGCTGATACCGCACACCCTTCCTCCCACTACGTAGGGCTCCTGTATCAGGACGATGTCTACTGTACCTGTGGACAGGCGCAGTAATAGAGCCGCTGAGGCTGCTTTAGCGTGATGGAGGTTAATCTGTAGAATTCTTACCATCATTGGTAATTGACAGATTAACATCCACCCCGACAAGGGTGTTATCGAACTCTTCGTCCGTATCATCGAGAAGCGTGTCCCCGCCAGATGCGTCAAAGAGTTCGGAGATTCCCCTCAGTCCGCACTTCCAGAAAGCCGTGTATCAACTACGGTGGACGACTCACCTTCCGCAGTGGGAGCTATGTCTTGCTTGTATACCTTCAAGACTATAGTCTCGAAGCCATATTGTAGGATTGCACTTGCACGTTGTATATGGGAGGTGGATTCAGCGTTAAGGATCAAATTGACCTGCCGCATTTTTTCATCCGCCTCACCCACCTTGCTGATGCTCCAATTATGGGCGGGCAGACCATGATTGGAATCTTTTATTATTTCTAATATGTCAGCTGGGTTGGAGGGCTCTTCTGTAACCCAGGTGATGGCTCTAGGGTGACTAGGGATGTTGTTTTTTCGACAACATCCAACTGGGCACCCGGCCACACCTCACCCGCTCGACTCAGAGCAGCCTTATACAGGTCTACTGATCTGGCATCACCGAAATATAAGAGCTTTACTCTTCCCTGATGCCATCCTGCATCGTTGCAGATTGGTGGTTTGCCCGGCATTTCTCTGCGGACATCGAGGTAATGAGCCACAATGGCTGATTGCACATGGCTCCATTTGTCCTTGAGGATGGATCCATCCTCACTACTTCTGTCTATAACGGCCATCACTAGACTCTTCTTCGCCACTTCATTGAAGGGCGTGGTGAGTGTCCTGTTGATGGCGACATTAGGCGTTCATCAGGTGATCGAATTCTTTTGACTTTATTAGCCGTTAGCACAGCTGAATTTGTGGCTCTTTCAGCCGGCTGATTGGCCTCAGAAGCTTCTATGACGCATTTAGCCCAGGTAAGTGACTCTTTTTGTTTTTCGGTAAGAGCCGAAACCTCAACAGCCTAAAACTTTGTCAAAACCCTGAGCGCTATCCGGTACTCATTGTGCTTCCGTTTTGACGGTCGGACATGACGTTTTCCCCTCACCGTATCACCTGTTGTGAGAACTGGGGGGAAATTTGCACCATTTTTGGTGTGGTCGGCTTTAGCCAAGACCAACGGACGGACAGTAGGACGATTGGGGAACCCCGCTCCATCGGAACCCGAAGGCATCCCCGCAACGAATTTATGAATTTTTTGTCTGTATTAGCCCGTAATAGGTACTACGATGTAGGCCTTCCAGACTTTGTACAGATTTTTGCGATTGCGTACTAGGTACTGCGTAATAGATTTTAACTATCCGCTCTGTGCTAAACATGTCCGTTCACTACGACTGATCAGCATCGACTCGACTTATAGATGTTTCCTCGTATGTATATTTCAATAGATAAAGAATTCTTATATAGGAAAGAAGTCTCACATAGGAAAAGTCCTAAGGTATTGTTTGAGCAAAAAAATCAAAAAATAGTTCTTGGCAAAAATTTAAAAAACAAAAATGATTGCGTAAAAATATTGGTTGAAGAAAACCTGTCAAATACACTTTGGATAAAATGTTCTAAACACAATAGGTAATTAGTTATATTGTCGGGAAACAAGGACCGTTTGACCAAAATGTCAAAATTAAACCCCCTCCAACTCGGAGAGTCCTTAATCGATCTCGTTGAAATTTTGTATCATAGGACGAAGCTTGGTATAAGTTTCATCCCGATTCGAAGACATCGGTTTCAAAGGTTCACTCACGTGACATAAAATCCACCATATATATATAACGCTCACTTACTTCAAGAAGTGACTGTGCGATATATCGATTCCTATGGTTCTAGGTTGGAAGAAAGTACCATATTGTTATTTTGCATTTTATCAATGTTGTTTAAGTTTAACATTTTTAATGTAGACTAAGTTTGCCATACACATAATATACTTACCCTCATATTCAGTGAGAGCGACCGTTTGCTCACTTGCTATCTCAACGGAGCTGATGTTGATGGTCCTCAGTTGGATGGAGAACTCCTGGCATGGCTTTAAGCCATCCATTTTTAGAAAATCCCCGTCATTTAACACTACCCAATTATATGTTGCTGAATTATCGGTAGACTTCGCCTCGATTTGAAAATTCAAAATACACGATCGGTGTTGTGCTTCCCATGTCATTTGTATCGCGTGTGCAAATGACTCTACCGTTGTAATTGTGGTAAAAGGTTCTGAAAAGAAAGAAAATAATGTAAGTATGCTTTAGAGAAATTATTAAATGTGAAATTTTTATCACAGCACACCAATCTCACTAATTGTCATGGAAAGCTAATACTGCGAAAACTTTTGCGTAATGCGAAGATGTTATTTTGGAAATACTAAGCTAAACGCAGTGTGCTAATTTAAATACCATTAAATGTCGTATATGGCGGGTACAAGTTGAAAACTTTTTGAAAAAAAAAACAGCAATTTGGACCGATCTTCCCGAAAAATATGTGAACATTTTATGGGTGACTTTGATTTTTGTCAACACTAATTTAAAATCTAAATCACTCCTGCAGCACCAAATTAATATCTGCAAAAATTTTTGAACAAATCCCATTTTAATGAGTATAGATTTGTGAAAACTGCAACTCATTGTTCGAGAAAATGTCAATAGTCCTTCTGCGATATTTGTTCCAATTAACAAACAGTACGAGCCTTTCGACGACTTTTTAATGGAGCGTCTTCAAAATTCAATGTTTTTTCGGTAATTCCTCACAATCACTGCCAACATTAATATCTTCGATTGATATTCGAGAAATAAAGGGTGGTTAAATTTTAAAGGCCGATTTTGATTTTGAATAAAACACAAATAATTTAGGCATTGAGGTTTTATGCCGTTAATGAGCCGAATTATCTCATCCTTTAGATCATGAATTGTTGCTGGCTTATCGACGTACACCTTTTCTTTCAAATAACCCTAAAAAAAGAAGTCCAACGGTGCCAAATCACATGATATTGGCGGCCAATTGACATCGCAACGACGTAAGATAACACGGCCATTGAATTTATTGCGCAAAAGAGCCATTGTTTCGTTAGCTGTGTGGCAAGTGGCACCGTCCTGTTGAAACCACATATTGTCCATATCCATATCTTCCAATTCGGGCCATAAAAAGTTCATTATCATCTCACGATAGCGAACACCATTCACACTATCTGCCTGACCGCCCTCATTTCGAAGAAGTATGACCCGATGACGTCGCCAGCCCATAAACCACACCAAACGAACTGGGCGAGCATGCACAGGTGTTTTCACATCTCCTACAGACCCGGTTTGCTGAAATTTGCGCACAATTCTCCCGATTGTGGACACATTTGGTCGATTATGCTGATCAAAAAAACATCACGAAGTGCACGAAATTCATTTTGATTTGAACGCCCATTTTCGTAAAAGGATTAAAAAACTTTAACGCGTTGGTCGATTGTGTGTCTTTCCATGGTTAAAATTGAGTTAGTCTAAAATGAGAAATGTCAAATGAAATGCAGAGAAAAACTTGACGTTTAGGTGTGGTTCACATTCACAATTTAACCACCCTTTATGTTAAATCAGATTTTTCATAAAATTTTGGACGAGCTTCAAAAATATCCTCGTTAGTTCAGAGTGAAGTGCATGAGCTATGATTTTCTCGATTGAAAAAGTACATTTAGTAAATTTAAATAGTTCAAAACATATTTCGAAATAGCAAATATGCTTAATTACGTTCGTTTGTTCATTCGCCTAATATTAACTCAGCTGATTTTTAATTTTCTTGAGTAGCAGCAACTTTGAAATATCCTATAAGATTAAGACAGTACTCTATTTTCGCTCACTGTATTTTTGGTGAGATAACCACCTTGTTTCTCATATTCTCAATCTGTTACATTTTTTCGTTTGGTTGAGCATTTCCTGAAATTCTTCAAGCTGACAACATCTTTTTGAACTTGCAGATATGTCAGTCCCAATTTGTCGATTTAGTTCTTCGGGTGCTCTTGGAAGCTTTATACAGGAGTTATTAGCGATAAGGGCAGCTGAGTAGCATATTTAATTCTGATAACATCTGGTCTATCTGCAATAGACTTGAAGCAAAGGAATTATGTTGCCCTACATTTACGTTGGAACCATCACAACAATCATTCCCCAATGACCGGCGACGAGGCAAGACCTCCAGTGGAAAGTGCTCTACAAAAGAATAATTGCAAAAGTGTGCCAAAGAGGGAAATCAGCAGTGAAGAATTCAAAAGTACATCTTTCGACGGCATTGCAACTGCCGTACAACAAGTCGGACCAACCCCGCGCAAATTTGGCGCCATTTTCGAAACCTAAAGCTTTCGTCGACCGACGGTTTTCTGCTGCCTCGTATAGAGGCACTTTCGTCAATATGTGCAGGCGGCTGCATTTTGGCCGCAGATGGCAGACAACAACGTCCAGAGGACAGCTTCAGCCGTTTTGAAGGATGCAACTACGCGTCTGGCTGAGATACCAGAGCGAGATGGTGTTTCAGACGCTACGTCGGTTGGGTCTCAAATTCAAACTGTTGTTGATAGAAAACAACGTACACGAATGAAGAAGCGGTGCCAATGTGGTGACTACCTATACGAGGAGACAAAAATTGGAGGCCACATTGCCACAGCTTCAGGCGACGATTGCAAGGATGAAAATGGCCAATCGGGCACTGATTGAGAGAAAATTGGCCCTCGACAAGTTGTTCAGTTGCCACTGAACGACGCCATTGAGGAACGCATGGACGACACTCCGAAAACCGTGTACAATGTGGGTGTGAATGAGAAAGCCGGTGTACTTGACCATGGTATGTAAGAGGTTAGATTGGTGAGGAAGTCAGTGATTTCTGTTCGTGCTAGAGGTTTGAAGAACTTTGAGAAGATTAAGGCTGTCTTATTGGAAAATAAGTATATATTTCACTCCATATTCTTTGCATGCGGAGGATTTCTCCAAGGAATATTCTTCGAAAGAGATAAGGGTTCAATGAGACTGAGATCGGATTAAAGATTGAGGTTGTGAGTTCAATTGCCAGCGGTTTAGGCATGTGTCCGCTGACTGCGGAATGCCATACCGCTGATTGAAGTGTGTAGGATCTGTCGGGCCGAGAAAGTGCACCATTACACCGATATTTTTGTTTTTGATGCTAGGCCTGCTTATGTATATTGGGGGTCTTCCTGTTTAGGTATTTCATTATGTTAATTCTATTGTTTATGTTAGTAAGAGGCATTATCTGAGAATTTTTCAATGAGCGTAGGCCGGATGTTTTGCTTTTGGCGGAGCATAAGCTCGGGTTGAGGTCTTCACTATGTTTAGGCAAAATAGGAAGGTAGTCGCGGTGGCGGTATGGCTGTCCTGGTGAGGAACGGTCTGTGTTGCGAGGAGGTCCTCTGAATATGGGCGGTATTGAGTCTTGTGCTGCTAGGGTGTGGAGGGCGGATGGTTCTAGTGTTTTCTTTGTCTCGATGTATCTCCGATCTGGGCACCCGTTTGTTATTTCGGTATTTGACGTTCTTGTTAAGTGTGATTTGTATGCTAGCCAAATGTCCTGGGGTGGTGGTGAGACATATGCTAGAGGTACGACTCTTAGTACCTTTCTAAGAGGCTGTCCAAACAGGCCGACAGGCCGACTAGGCTGAATGGGGCATCAGGGTCGCATATAGATTTGTTTCTCATGATTCCGGGACTTGCTCTTCCTGATTTGGCTATAGAATTTCTGGCACAGGAGGGAAAGACGCTTTACGATTTAATAGGGAGCGAAGCGACACGCTGTTCTTAGGGCTGATGTTAGAAATCTGGATAGGATAATTCAAGGCGCCATATATATTTTCGAGAGGGATAGCATGTGACATTAGCTTCTGGGTATTAGGGTGAATTCTAAGACCTATGGGCAGGTCAAGATGGCGGATGGGCTCTCTAATAGAGATCCCGTTGCCAGCTTGGTCGGTCCTGATGGTGTACTCGTGGATGGCGATGCACGCAAAGCGGAGATTTATCGAAATGTGGATAATCCGATTGGCAACTCTTTTAGCAGACTCGTATAGAGTCTGCCCAACAGAGTCTGCACAACAGCCTGCCTGAGGCTGTTGGGGGAGTGGACAACAGGACTATTGCTAATAGATCCTCAGGGCTCTCTTCTAGGACCGGTGCTATACAAAATCTGTCCGGTCCTCCCGAGGGTGGCAAGGACTAGCACGCTTAATCGACGACTGAAGGATTTACACCGGTATTTCACGACAGGTTCTATTTTTTTAGGCACATGGTGTAAATCGTTAACGTAATTTTTAAACTTTTCTTAAAAAAGTATAAAAATTACCTACTTTTCTGCCGAAATGAAAATTCTGTAATTTTTTCGGTACACGAAATTTTGTTGGAAAAATAAACCATTCTTTTGGCATCACTGGTCGATATTATCTAATGTAGATGGCCTAAATCATTTGAAAAAAGTTTTCAGGTTTTCTTCCCATAGGGTGAACTCACAGGGAAATTATGGAGAATTTCCTGAGCAAAGTTTTCGCATTTGTTGGTGTCCCATTATAATATTTTACCACTGCAATTATACATTTTGAAGATATTTACCTGCGTAATCCGTGATGTCGTCTCTGGTTCTTTCTACAATTGGCTGATTTTCTTCATTGAGTTGTTTAATGATAAGAACTATAAAGTACGATGAGCAAGGGTCCAGGTTTTGGCTGAAAATTAAGAAAAGTTGCGTAAAAAATTATATTTGTTACACATTCAGTGATAAACACTAGAATACCATATATTATCTTCATTTCCGATTATTTCCACGTTGTTCTTATTTTTGCATGTAACATTTTGTAATTCGTAATTTTCAGTATCGACCACAGAATATTTTAACTCGAATGGGGATTGTACCACGTTTATTTCTATTGGATCTGAAATAAAATGAGGGGAAAACAATATATTAATTACACTGTGCTAGTCCAAAAATGTAACAGAAAGTAGACCCTATGGATAGACCAATTTCGGCCACGCTGAATACAGTGGTATTAGCCGTTTTTCTAAGTTAGCTCTTGTGTTCGCGATATTCAACCACAAAGTTTGGTAGAAAATCTGAGAGGTTAATTAACTTAGTGGTGTTTTGATGTTTCAAACTTCATAATGCATTCTTCAGTCCAAAGAACGAAAAAAAGAACGCCCTTGGAGAATTATTTTTCTCTAAACAACATCCCCGCTCCTCTCCCCCTTACACATAAAAATATTCCTCGCAAAAAAATACTATGAGTTCTTTCTCAACGTTTTTATGAGAAATAAGCCGATTTCGAGTTATAACATAATCTGTGTATTTTTCTACTCATAGGAGAAAATATTTATTGATATTAGTTTTTGAATTAAATTTTTGTAAATTATTTTTCTGTTAGAGTTTGTGGAAAAAACAAAGCTAAGTGACAAAACCCATGAAATTATGAAACCTGTTGATTTTTCATGAATTCATAATAATTTTTCGCGAGGAATATTATTCTCGAAGACACCATCTAAAAATGTTGACAATTTGTATGGCGTTTGACATATGGTAACATTTTTCAGGGGTGAGAAGCATGGACGACTATATTAAGAGAAATAATTCTTTAAAGGTTCACGGCTAATTCCACTGGCTTCAGCATGGTCGAATTAGGTATATCCATAGGGTCACCTTTCTGTTACATTTTCAAAGTGTCCATTTCGAGCACAGTACTGATTTCCGGGCCGAAAAAGTTTCCATTTGACCTACAAACCTTCAATAAAAAATTTGGTGCCGATCGGATAACGCTTAGGTCTGCCCAAAGTTGTTTGAAAACACAAAACTCACTTTACATGAACAAAATTTGGGTTTTAATCAAATGTCACATGTTCAAGTAATTAAAAAATATTTTATTAGCATGAAAAGTTTTTAAATGATCTTTGAATAAAATGTTCTTTCTTACAAGTCGTAAACAATCAAAATCGGCCGAAAAACGAAAAAGTTACAGCAGTTTTCATTTGAATTTTACGTCATGACAGGGCATGCATACACACCGACATGGCCTCAGGCATATATGTACATATGTAGACCTAAGAGCAATCACAATAAAAAATAGACCATTATATAACATGCTTGTGCATGCATGAAAAATAAAACAACAAACAAAAATGGTTGGATCTACATGTTGGACGGATTTGCATGATAGTTGATTTTTCGCATCAGTCTGACATTTTTTACTGGTCAAATAAGAAAACATAAGCAGAACTTTGCAGCGCGCTATACGCCCATGCAACAGGGTCGTTTACAGAACGCGCTCTGCCTCCAGCCTAAGTGAATTGAGAAAGGGACAGCTTCGCACAAAATTTAATTTTAGTCATATTCTTATTAGTCTCCAGATCGACCACATCCAAAATGGTTACTAGATCCAGTGATAAATTTCGCACCGTAGAATCAGTTGGGCATGTATCACATACAATATCTGGAGCCAAACTGCCGTCAAACATACAGATATTGCAAGTTTTCTTTTTTAATAAGCGATTAGTTAATGTTGGCAGAAAAAACTGTGCAAAAGATAGTGCTACGCTGGCAGTGGATGCAGCTATAATTTTTTGGCAACAGGCGCGAATACCAACACGTGATAAATATAAATGTCAAGATAAATTGCTAAAGTTGTACGGCGACTGGAGAAATGTCCACAAACAAAGTGCAAACAGGAGATCGGATAAATCAAAATTAAACGTGAACATTTTCAAGGAAAAAATGGATGATCTGTTCGATATCGCTAGTGCAAACGCCCTGAACGAGATGTGTATAGAAGAAGACAAGAAGTTTTTGTTGATGCAAAGACAGAAAGGCAGACCAGGGTGCATGGCAGGCGTTGACATGAAATTGTACGGGCGAGAACAGCGATCCGAGCAACGAATACAAAAAGCAGAATCGCGAAAGAGAAAGCATTCAGAACGTAACAATCAATCTTGTAAGTTAATAAATTGAAGTGTTTTACTCGTAATTCCTTAAAACAACTGTTATTGTGTAGTACTCGATACAGTTTACATTGGAAGTGACGATGAAGATGAGTTCGATGATAGCATTTCGGATACGGATATGACATGCGAGTTTCATACCGATGATGACGATGATCACACCAAACGTCTAAGAGGACGACAAAATTGGATCTCGTCACGTCTTACAGTAGTCCTTGATAAGGCTAAAGTTAGCTGTTCAGATGCTGTACATATTTTGATAGCATGCGCTCATGATGTGATAACTGTAATGAATAATGCTGCGACGCCTCTGACCTCTGTTGGTGAGCTTGTGATTAATCGATCTACAATATATGAGCTACGAAAAGAAAATCGTAAGCGAGAAGCAGAGAAGCGGAGAAGGTGCAAACAGAATTCATTGCAAAAGTTATTTAGTTCAGTTCTAAACATATATATAATTTATGGCTTTACGAATCCATCGATTTGTATTTTATTTTTTATACGTAGATCAATAGCGTACATTCATTGATTATTCACTGGGACGGAAAACTTTTGCCGGAGCTATTCGGCAGAAAAATCGTTGATAGAATAGCAATCATCGCCAGTTATGAAGGCACATCAAAATTTTTGGGCGCTCCCAAAATCCCGGCTGGTACTGGGGAAAATATGGCCAAAGTCGTTCATGATACACTCATCAATTGGGATATTTCTAATAAAGTTTCCGCCATGGTTTTCGATACCACGTAGTCAAACACAGGTCAAAACACAGGATCGTGCATTTTGTTGCAGAACAAATTAGATCGAAAATTAATCAAGTTCTCATGTCGTCATCACATAATGAAGATAGTATTGAAACATGTGTTTGAGGTTAAACTTTCGGCGACTTGTGGTCCTGTGCCTATTTTTAATCGTTTTGCTGCCGTATGGCACAAATCGTTTAAAAACGGACTCGAAGATCCAATTGTACGCTCAAAAATAAGTAATGCTGACTGCGAAGTCATTAAGAAATTCTGCATTAAACGGCTAAATGAAACACAAATCCGAGCTGATTACAAGGAACTATTACAATTAACAATACTGTTTCTTGGTGGTGTCGGCGATAACTTCCGAACACCTGGTCCAACATCCCACGCAAGGTTCATGGGAAAAGGCATTTATGCCTTAACAATATACGTATTTCGAGAGCAGTTTGCATTGACAAAACGAGAGTCCAGTGGACTACGGGATATATGTATTTTTCTCGTGCGGCTGTATGTCAAAGCGTGGTTTACATGCACAAATGCCATACGAGCGCCAAATCAAGATATACACTTGTTGAAAGACTCCATCGCATACGCAGAAATCGACCGAGATGTGTCTGAAGCGGTTTTGAAGAAATGGAAAAATCATTTGTGGTATTTGGCCCCAGAATCAATGGCCTTGGCATTTTTCGATTCGGATGTTTCACTCGAAGAGAAACGAAAAATGGTTAGGCATCTGCAATCAACAGAACCCGTCGTAAATCTGGAAAACGATCGAAAATTCTCCTTCCCGAAACTATTGCTGTGTAATAATTTGAGCGATTTCGTCTCATACAAAACCAAACATTTTTTCGGTGCTTTTGGATTGAGTACTGAATTTTTAAAGCATGACCCATCCATTTGGGAAGTAAATGAAGATTATCAAGATGCTCACGATGTTTGTCGTAATCTGTTTGTTGTTAACGACACTGCTGAACGCGGTGTACAATTTATGAATGATTACAACAGAATGAAGAATATCGTCCCTCACATAACAAGTCAGATCTAATATAATATTGAAATAATTGTATTTTTTGTTTTTTTTTCACTGACCTCAATATTTAAAAACTATTTATTAATTAATAATACAAAAAATTTGTAATTTTACAAATTTAAACATACAATTTTTGAATAAAAAAAATATTTCCCCTATAAAGTGTGTTCTAAATTTTGAATGAACTTTGGGCAGACCCTAGGGTTATCCGATCGGCACAAAATTTTTTATGGAAGTCTTGTAGGCAGCAACTTTCACTTTTTGCATCATGTGCTATAAACGGTCTAATGTGTATGAAATTGAAATAATTATTCTTACCAGTAACATCTTCGCCGCTACCTTCTCCTTTGACTGGGCCTAATGAAGCCACAAAAATTATGATACCAAGCTGCCATATAACGAATGGTGGTTTCCAACGTCTTCTCAAATGGAATTTATTCGCCATGCCACCGATTACATACTAAATATTACTGCAGAAGCAAAGAAAAACGAAAACAATTTTAGATTAACAAATGATTCTAACGATAAAAAATATATAGAATATAAAAAATGTTCCAAGTACAAATTACATATCGATGGCTTAATACATGAAAGTGCGTATCACGATTTTGTTGTTCCTAAACAGGGACACGAATAAAACCGAATAAAAACTAAACAAATTCTTTGACTAGACTTATGGGGTTTTAACACTACCTATAAATCCTTTATTGGCAAAAATCCAGATATGTCCTTTTTATATTAAGCCGATTTGCAAAGTTCCATATACAATATGTACCCCAATGGTAAGACAGAGTTTACATTATCCATCCCAAATGTCCGAGCTGTGACGGATAATGTAATAAATGTTGACACTGTTGAACTTATTTCTTTGGGGATATTTAATAGAAAAAGTGTATGTCAATAAGCCAAGAACTATTTAAGAGCTAATGGATGAGATAATGCAGCACAGTAACGACATTGAACCCCAATTATGTCTCAGAGTCATTGAAAATATCGACCATCGGATAGAGGAACTTTTTGTTTTATTTACAATTAAGATCGTGCGATTTGGTTAGACCACCCCTTACTTTATAGTTCAAAATAACAACCAGCGTTAACTTTAGTTTTACATCACTAATTTTTAATTTATAAATATTCCAAATCATCACTTTTGGTCAATCCATCAATACGAAACATTATACGATTTAAATATTACTTATAATATAATTTTACAAACATATAAAATTCTAATACTTTGAACTTCTGAAAAACAGAAACTTTGTGACATCTCTTTTGTGTAATTGTGACACTTTTGAGTGTCTCATTGTCCATGGATCTTATGACACTTTTATAGTGTCATAATGACCCTGGACGTTATGACATGCCACCTCAAATTTCGGAAAGAACTTCGCTTCCACACGCTTCATGCCCAAATTTTCGAAAAAATTGTATGGCTTGAGCCAACCGTTATGTCGACATCCTCTGCAACTTCTCGAATAGTGATTCCACGATTCTTCATAATTCTTGTGAAAAAAAATCGCTGAGCGCCCCAGTAGGTGAGTTGGTAGCGTACTCGCCTATGAGTTTGGGGGTCGTGGGTTCGATTCCCACCAGAGGCTCTGGTCTGTCATATGGTCTTTGTAACCCGGCCTTTCCCTGGACCTTATAATTAGAATATAAATTTACTTTGTATTGTAATTCATATAAATAAATAAATAAATAAATAATAAAAAATCGCTTCTGTAGTATATGGCCCCAAACATATTCTGTTTGAAATATACAAATGGGTACACTCAAAACATAAACACTCACACATAAAAATTATATATTTGGAAAGTTGTTGTTCTAATACAATTTTTGTTTCCGTCCTAAAATTTTTATTTTGGTACTATTATTAGCGAAAGAAATATTTATTTGCATTTAGGTATTCAACTAATGTATCAGTCCCTTAATTTTAGTACAAGTTTTATGTTTTTCAGTAATAATAAATGTTTTTCAGTAAGAACGGAATAACTCGAAATCGGTGAAAAATTAAAAATTAAATTCTAAAAATCTGCAACGATTTGAAAATCTTTTTTAAACTAAATATACATAATTGGAGAAATTCCTAAAAATTAATTTTATTTGTATATAAACACAAGGGTACAACTAAACCCCAATGGTGGACTTCTGAGCTAAACGGCAACAAGGCGAAATCTACAGGAGCCTTTAATGATTGGGATGCATATAAAGGGCAACTCAAGATCTATAAGAAGGAGCTTAGGAAGGCACAAATACGCTCTTGGTATTCCTTCTGTGGCGAAGTGGAAAAGGTCTCCGACGCCGCAAGGCTGAGGAAGGTACTATCCGCGTCTCCTTGTACAGTGGGGTATTTGCAGGATGACAACTGGACAAAAAACAGCGAGCAATCGCTAAGTGTACTGCTCGAGACACATTTCCCGGGGAACTCATCAACAGAGCCCGAGGATCAACAGGACCAACAAGAGTGCGAGAGGACTGCGAGCATCGCTAGCTTGTTGACTAAGAGATCTAGAATAAGCTGGGCTATAAACAGCTTTGAGCCCTTCAAGTCACCTGGACCAGACGGCATCACCCCAGCAGAAATGTTAAAGTACATTATGCCCTGGCTGCAGACAATTTATTTAGGCTGTATTAGGCTTTCATACATTCCGAATCGATGGAGGGATACCAAAGTGGTATTCATACCCAAAACGGGGAAGATATCGCACACTAGGCCAAAAGACTTCAGACCAATTAGCCTATCCTCTTTCCTATTGAAAAGTCTTTAAAGACTTTTAGATTATTTCATTAGGCAAAACCTGAACACAAAACTCCTGTCGGGGAACCAACATGCTTACAATAAGGGAAAGTCTACAGAATCAGCCCTGCACGAACTTGTGAGCACTATCGAATCGTCCCTACATTTCAAAGAATTCACCATGGTGGCATTTCTTGACATAGAAGGGGCTTTTAACAACATACACCCAGATGCAGTAATCGCGGCATTGTCACATCTAAAGGTGAACTCTAGCTTGATTAGACTAATTCAAAGACTACTCGACAGAAGACGTATAACAGCATGTCTAAGGTCCACAACTCTAACAAGGTTTGTAAACAAAGGAACCCGCAAAGAGGAATACTGTCTCCAATAATTTGAAATCCTGCTAGATCTAGAACGTTGTGGCTGCAAGGTCGTGGCATATGCGGACGACCTGGCAATCGCAGTGAGTGGCAAATTCGAAAACATAATCCGAGATATTCTACAGGTGGCTCTGAACAAGTTGGCTAGATGGGCCAGAAGCAGTGGTTTGGGTGTTAAGCCAAACAAGACAGAATTGGTTCTCTTTACTAGGATGAATAATGTCCCTCATGTGGACCCTCCTCCTCGTATAAATGGAACAGATTTAGTCTTTTCTGAAAGTGCAAAATTTTTAGGAATAATTTTGGATAGGAAAGTGTCATTCAGACTAAACGTACTGGAACGTGTAAAGAAGGCCAACATCGCCCCATATTCCTGCAGGAAGGCTGTAGGGTCGCGGTGGGTCCTCTCTCCTAAAATTGTCCGTTGGATATATATAGCAGTTCGTCCAATATTGTTATACGGCATTGTGGTATGGTGGACGGCAACTGACAAACTAACCATCACAAACCTGCTATCACGGGTTCAGAGAACTGCCTGCCTGTACATAAGCGGAGCGTTAAGGACTACAGCGACTGAGTCTCTACAAGCCCTTCTCCATATACTGCCGATTAATGTTGTGGCGAGAGAAGTTGCAACCAAAGCGGCACTAAGATTAAACTGCCTATCAATGTGGATGTACAAGAACTACGGTCACATGGATGGTTCGAAGCTTGATTAAAAGGTTGGCTTCGGAGTACACTGTGAAGAACTTAATTTGGATATAGCTCACAGACTACCAGATAGCTGCAGTGTCTATCAAGCAGAAATAATGGCAATATGGGAAGTCGCCAAGTGGCTGGGTCGGAACATAGTAACCAACACTGGCGTTGTCATTTACTCGGACAGCCAGGCTGCCATCAATTCTCTGGAGGCCACATCCCTAAATTTACAAATAGCCCTCGACTGCCGCAGATCTCTTAACGAGATGGCTGAGCAGTTTAATATACACCTCATATGGGTGCCTGGGCATAGGGATATCCCGGGGAACTGCAAAGCCGATGAACTTGCTAGGAAAGGGACGACTTTACATATTCTCGAAGAATTTGCATATATTGGTGCGCCACTATCCACGTGCAAGCTTTGGATAAGGCAAGAGGCAATCAGGCAGCCCAACGACAGATGGACACAAATCGGCACCTGTAGGGTAGCTAGACAAATCTGGCCAAGGTATGACCTGAGAAGGTCAAAATATCTCCTCGCACTGGAAAGGAAAAGATTATCTACGTTAGTATCAGTTCTGACGGGACACTGCCTGATCGGCGAACACGCCAGAAGATTGGGTATTAACTCCAATGACTTCTGCAGAAGCTGTGGAGATGAGCAAGAAGTGGAGAGCATTGAGCACTTGCTATGCGACTGTCCCGCTTTGAGTAAACGACGACTGGACCTACTGGGGTCGGCCTTTCTAGGCAGCCTAACAGATCTTTCCAATACCAATATTCGTGCTATCGATACATTTGTATATCAAACACGTTGGTTTCGATGAAGGGCATTTTAGCCAGTGGTACCACTAGGGACCTAAACTGGTCTATGTGAACTGAAGAAATAAAAACGAAAACGGCTGACACCCCAACCTAAACCTTAATTTTCGTAAAAAAAATTTATGAGACGGAAGCGTCTCTCTGGTGCCCCTCGTAACGCGATACCGGATCACCAGAAATGAAAAAAATACATTTATTTAGTTAGATAAGCGTTATAGCGAGGTAACGCTGTCGAGTTTTTTTCGAAATTTAATTTTTTTCATTTTTGGGAACACTTCGAATTGAAAAATGCTATTTTTGCGAGAAAAATCGACTAATTGGTTATAGTTAAATAAAAAATTTAACAAACTTAAAAAAACTCGACAGCGTTACCTCGTAAATTATGTAAAGAAATAGTGTTAAAAATTTCAAATGGATCCGTTCAGTAGTTTTTGAGACGGTGCCCCTCATGTCTTTGAAAACATGGGTTGGGGGAAAAACGCTTTTAAGTGTTTCTGATGTACTGAGTCACGTATGAGGGGCGGTTGCTTAGACTGCTGTATGTTTTTCAGTTTTTGATTCACTCAAATGTTCACACAATATTCTTGAAAAGTTCTCTATTCAGACCCCCACTTAAAGCAAATCTGTGGACATATGACAAAACAACTTAACTCGAGATCGGAAAATTTCCCAAAATTTTAATCATATGTGTTGATTTTGAAAGCGCCTCTTTCTGTCTTATCAGCATCTTTCTAGATTACCTAGATCGGGATATGTGGAAGGCGTCAAACCAACCAATCTCACCATTTTTACAATTTGCTTTCGACAAAAGAAATCATAGTCTCGATAAAAAATATTATAAAGTAATTTTGTCAAAAGAACCTATTTTAATATGGGTTTCTAATAATTTCCAAAAAATATTTTTTTTTGCCAAGCGGATGGATAGAAGTTCTTTTAGTAGTCAGTTTATAGTTAACACTCATTCTGACAAAACATCCTATCTATATATATAAAATCGTTGCGTGACTGGCTGACTGACTGACTGGCTGACTGACTGACTGACTGATTGACTGACTGATCATCGCCCAGGCCAAACGGCTGAAGCTAGAATCATGAAATTTGGTGGGAGGGTAGTCCTTGGGACGTAGACGAGCAATAAGGCGGGATTTTTCGAAATTCGTACTATTAGCCGCACAATGGGGCAAAAAGGGATAAATATGGTACCACCGCCAAATCTAAACGAAATGAGCTAGAATCTTGAAATTTGGTATGAGGGTAGCCCTTAGGACGTAGACTCAGAAATTGGCAGGATTTTTCGAAATTCGAACATTTACGCACACAGTGGGGTAAAAAGTGATAAATGTGGTACATCAGCCAAATCCAAATGGCAAGAGCTAGAATCGTGAAATATTGTGTGATGGTAGTCCTTATGAGGTAGACTCTGAAATTGGCAGGATTTTTCGTAATTCGAAACAGTGGGGTAAAAAGGGAAAAATGGGATAAATGTAGTACAACAGCCAAATTCAAATGGCAAGAGCTAGAATCGTGAAATTTGGTGTGAGGGTAGCTCTTAGGACGTAAACAAGAACAAGGAGTGATTTTTTTTAAAAATTTAGAGGCACAGTGGGACAGAAACTTATAAATATGGTCTTTACGACAACTGATCGGGGTATTAAGTTTTTTTTGTATTCGTAGTTTTCGGGGCACAGTGGGGCAAAAAGTGTAAAAAAGTGTACAGTGGCTTAAAAATGTCAAATATGGATCAATGGTTCCAGGGTAACTTTTGGAACATAAACTGGAGATTGGAAGTGATTTTGAGTAATTATAACTTTAAGAGGCACAGTGGAACACGACGGGTTAATTATGGAGCATGGGGAAAAAAGGGAACAATCTGCCAAAATTGGAACTTAAACATAAAATATGAAGAGTTTATATGGTTTTAGGAGCACTGCGGTCAAAAACGGTT
Organism: Eudasyphora cyanicolor; assembly: GCA_963930755.1. Lineage (NCBI taxonomy): Eukaryota > Metazoa > Arthropoda > Insecta > Diptera > Muscidae > Eudasyphora > Eudasyphora cyanicolor. Next base: position 67,387,141 of record OZ005738.1, read on the forward strand.
AAATAGTGGAGTGGAGAAAATATGATAAAATATGTTACAGTCGGGGAAAAAGGTTTAAGCACGCTAGCGTAGAGACACAATTTAAATACGATTACGGTACATTGAGACAAAAATTTGTTAAATATGGTACAGTGGGTAAACATTTTGTACAGTGAGATAAAGAGTTGAATGGGGCACAGTTGTGCAAAAAGGGTTAACTATGGTACAGTGGGGTAAAAATAGTTATATGTATATGGTAAAGTGGGACAAATGGATTAAAAGTGGTACAGTGGGGCAAAAAGCGTTAACTATTGAACAGTGGGGCAAAAATGTATTTACTATGACACATTGGGGCAAAAAGGGTTAAATATGGTACAGTGTGACAAAAATGGGTAACTATACAGTACAGTGGGGCATAACTGTGTTAAATATTGTACAGTGGAGCACAGAGGGTTAAATATGGTACAGTGGGGCAAAAACTGTTAAATACGGTACAGTGAGACAAAGCGTTTAATATGACACAGTGGGGCAAAAAGGGTTAACTATGGTACATGGTAACGTGGGACAAAATGGGTTAAATATGGTACAGTGGGGCAAAAAGCTTTAACTATGGAACAGTGGGGAAAAATGTGTTAGAATGGTACAGTGGGACACAAATGGTTAATTATGGTACAGTATGACAAAAATGGTTACAGTGGGCACAAATAGTAAAATATGGTAACGTGGAACAAAATGGGTTAAAAATGGTACAGTGGGGCAAAAATGGTTATATATAGTGGACAAAATATAGTAGGACAAAAAGGTGTTAAATTTGATTTAGTGGACCCAAAAGGTTAAATATAGCATAGTGGATCAAAAAACGTACATTTAGTACAGTGGGTAAAAATATGAATGCAGGGAGAGAGGGTAAGTTAAATATGAAATAAGAATGTTTTTTTTTCTAAATGTATGCTTTTAGTAGCACTGTGGTGCAAAAAGGTTAAAATTATGATGCAGTTGGGGCAAGCAAAAATTGTTCAACATGTTACAGAGGGGAAAAAAATGTGTTAAATATGGTTTAGTGCAGCAAAAAGGGTTAAATATGGTACGGTGAAGCAAAAAAAGTTAAATACGGTAAAATGGTTAAATGTGATAAGTGGGGAAAAAAGGGAACAAAATAGTCCCAGATATGTATAAAAATTCGTACTTTAGAAGCACAGTGTAATAAAAAGTGTTTAATATGGAACAGTGGTGCAAAAGGTGTTGAATGTGGTCCCTGAGTGCAAAGGTAGATCTTACATCATAAGCCAAAGCTAAGAAATTGTTTTTCCAAATTGATTCTTCTACTTAAACCGTGGGGGAAAAGAAGTTTAATAAATGGCACAGATAGGGTACAAAAATGTTGAAATACGCCCTAAGCTTGCGAATTTGGATCTTCAAATATCAATTATCATTTTAAAATATTGTACAATCGTGCAAAATTGGTTAATTATGACACAGAAAGGGTTAAATATGGTACTATGGAGCGATTCACTTTAGATTTTTAAATTCGTACCTTTATAGACACAGTGGGACAAACATGGTTTTATATTGTAGCAGGGTGTGAATGTAGTTATTGCAATATAAACTAGGGGAAAGTTGCTAACGTATGAACCAAAAAAAAATAGTTTTTCAACGTTCAGAGGTGCAGTGGGAAAAGGGATAAATATTGTACCATGATGTCAGGGTAACTCTTGGAACACACACTAGAAATGAGGGTTCGTATTTCATATATAAAAGTAATCAAATCTTCTTCATTTTGCACCATATGTAATAATCATGTCATTTTGAAAGAAAGAGGTATAGATATTTTACAGTACCCTAAACAGAAAATAGATAAAAGATGGGGGCTGCGAAGCGCACCGGGTAAGCTAGTATTAACATAAGCGCATTAGTGAAGTGAAATTTAAGTAAATAATTGAAACATAAATTAAGTAAAGTGGTTTTGTCACGTTATGGTTAGATTTTTTTGCGAAAATAAGTGATTTTTTATTCAAGAAATAAAAATTAACAGAGGAAGACTTCTTGCGGCGATTGCCCAAAAAATAACTCCATTACCAGAAAAGAGAAATTTAATGGCGAATTCTTTTCAGCAAAATTAGTGCAACATTTTCATTGCCCTTTTTTCTGAAAACGGCACTTATGTGATACTTTTTTGAAATTTGGTAATTAAGTTACTCGAATTTAGCACAACTAAAATTTCAAAATTTCAAAAAAGCGATATTATAGTGCTGTTTTCGGAAAAAGGGCAATGCAAATGTTGCACTTTTTCGCAGAAAAGAATTCGCCATAAGTGTTGAACGAAAAGGTGAATGCAGTAAAGAGGTTACCATGTTTTTCCACGAAGATGGAAGAGTTGTGGAACCATTTAAGAATGAGACAGTAACATCTATTGATATTGGAGCCATTGATGAAATGTTGTCCAAATTTCATTCAAATAATATGAAGACTAATGACGGAAGTGAAATTGAAATCGATGAAGATCCATTCCATGAAACTGATTTTGATGACTCCGACTATGTAGCGGAGACGGATTCCCCCTCTCTTAACACCACTACTGAGAGTACTTGCAAAATGGCTGCAATTCTCGAGTCCAATATAAATAGTTTTGATCCAATCAAAATTAATGGAACCCAAGTATTGGAACATCCAGCTACTTCACCATTAAAGAAAAACAATCGACGGAATAAAAAGGTCGGAAAAGAATACGTGACTAACAAAAATGTAATTGTTCCGCCTAAAAAAAGTAAACCACTATTAACATGTAGAAGATTGTGTAATGCACAGGTAACTTTTGAGGAACAGCAGACAATTTTAAAATTACACTGGAATTTGGGCGACTACAGTAAACGTCGGACATATCTGTCAGGCTTGATTGATGTTGAGTTTAAGAAAACGCAAAAACTAAATAACTCAGGTAATCGGCAGTATAACTACTTGTATAATTTTGAAATCAACGGTCGGCGAACAAGAGTATGTAAGCAATGTTTTTTAAACATTTTTGATGAAACTGCTCAAAGTATTAAAACTATTAATAAACATAAAGTACTTGCAAGTTCCGATCAACTTGTCCAAAGCGATAAAAGAGGAAAACATTTTCCAAAACATAAATTGTCAACAGAAAAGTACAAGGAAGTTCTGGATCATGCAAATAGTTTTCCGAAATATGAGAGTCATTACAGTCGTCATCATACAAAACAATTGTGTTTACAGTGTAATTTAAATCTGTCAGAATTATACAGATTATACGCCGAAAAATATTCCCAGCCTGTATCGATGTCAACATATCGAGAAATATTTCAAGAGCTTGACATCAAGTTTAAAAAGCCACATATTGATGTTTGTAACATAAGTGATACTTTAAGGGTAGAGATTATACAAGCATTAACTGAGGAGGAAATAGCAATACTCAAGTTAAAACAAAAAAGGCACCACGATGAAGTAGACATAAAGAATAAAGAACTTGCTGTAAAGGACAAATCTGTAAAAATGTACACTTTTGATCTACAGCAATGTTTGCCAACACCACATTTGAATACTGCAATGTACTTTTATAAACGACCATTGTGGACATTTAATTTTACGATGCACGACGGAGCAACAAACAAAGCGGATTGTTATACATATGTGGAATGAGACCATAGCAAATCGAGGGGCCAACGATATTGGTTCTTGCATCTTCAAATGTATTACGGAATTAACGGAAAATGTGAGGCATAGTGACTCTAGTCCAGGACAAAACCGAAATTCTTACGTTTGCGCCATGTTTAGAAGATAATTCATCTATAGAAATAATTGATCATAAGTTTCTCGTTGTTGGTCAAAAGCATATGGAATGTGACACAGTTCATTCTCAAATAGAAAAAAAGAAAAAGCAATGTGTGAATTTCATACATCACCCACACGACTGGGCTACTTTAATAGCAACTACAAATAACAAATATAATGCAATTGAGATGCCTCAAGATAAATTTTTTGACTTTAATGCCCTATTAAAAAACAAGTACACATGGAGAACTACCTCAGGTATGTAGAAGACTATATGCGTTGATACATTTTCTATCAAACACTAAAATAAATTCTAATATTTTATTTTTTCTCTCTCAAAGGTGAAAAATTTCAATGGAAGCTAGTACGCTTGATGCGTTATGAAAAATATAAGCCTGGAATTTTGAAATACAAGCTATCTTTACAGCCAGATGAGGATCTCAAGGAACTGTGCATACAGCAGCGGCGACAGAAAATAACAAACTTGGAATTAAAAAGATGTTATTCTGCTCCACTGCCGATATCGTTAAACAAAAAGCGTGACTTACAATCCGTTCTGCCGCTGATAAATCTTGAGTTTCACGATTTTTACAACAAATTGCACGTTGAAGGTGAACAAGAAGTGGAAATAGATGGGGATATTGATGAATAGATTAGGATATATGTATATAAGTTGAAACACTTTAATATTCATTCGAACTAATAATTTTATTTTCACCTATTCAATTCAATTATTACTAAATTATATTTTATGTTTTCCTTTTTTTACCTAAACATGTATTTGCTGATAGATGTTAGCAGTTTACGCCCTTTTCATTTAAAATAAAGCTTGAATTATATGAAAAAATAACTTATTTCATCGAATTTTCTTATTTAATTTTAACAAAAGCCCTTGACTCGATATAAGTTGCTAAATATTTGCCACGTATCATTTTGACAAACGATCTTATCTGCAGTCAGGTTGATTTTTTTATCAAAAATTATTTTGACATAACAACACATCACTGTTTTTGGACATTTTCTCAGCAACCGTTTAAGCTGAACGAAAAATATAAATTGCAAAATAAAGGTATTCACATTCTCCATGACATAAAAATTTAACATTGGCTTACAGATGTTCCTGTTGGATTCTGTGGCCCTTCCAAGGTGTTTTTTCGCTCTCCTGTAAAATTCACTTTTTTGAGATCGGTTGTTTTGTCAAAATTCCACAGAAATAAAAAAAATATTCTTACTATGGATACTATAAAAGCATTAAACTGTTCTAAGCTTCAAGTGTTTGTGCATTCAGAAATTGATGTTATAAGCCGCTAAATTTTGGTGCAAAACGGTCCATTTGTATGGGTACCTAAAGGGGCACAAAAATTATAAGGAGTGTTCATAGATCATTGAAAGTTGGCGCCGAGTAATATATTGACTAAATTAAGAAAAAAATTGTATTTCATCAAAATCGACAGCGCCCACCGTCCACCGCCCATACAATCCAAATAGTTTTTTCTCATAAAATTTTTCATATCAAAGCAAAAGTCTCCATGCCAAGTTTCATCTAAATTGGCCACGACCCCTGCCTACGGCCCATACAATTAAAATCGATTTTTTCTCATAAAATTGATAATCCTCTTTCATACAATTTATAAGTTTGTTCCGCAAACGGTGGATTTTTTGCGTAAATTTAAAGAATAGTACCTCGTCCTTTATTTTGTTGCAGTCAGAAGATCGAGCTCGACCGAGCCAACTTTTTTTTATTCCAAGGAAAACTGCAAAGTCTGAATTTAATATACCCATTTTATTTCTTCCATATCTACTAAACTATATATGCAATCGATTTTTTTTTAATTTAAAAAGAAGGTTCTTTATTTTAATAACAACTACATTTAATTTTTAGCAGGGAAAATATTTTACAGGCAAAGCTACTGAGTTGCATGCAAATTTTCGTGAGTTTTCACTTTACAATATTTAGGTGACTTCCCTTGCAATTGTCTATAACATAATATTATTTTTTACGAAAACAAATTATAGATTTTTTTATTGAAACACTTCTACTCGTATATAGAACTGCATCATTAGATTTATGTAAAGATATGGTCGAAAAAGTGATTTTTTTTATTCGAAATACCTCTATGGGGCATGGCCTTAACGCCTATTCTTTTACGGGACTGTAGGTACTCTAAAAGCATTAAACTTTACAAAAGTTTATGTATTTGTATGTATCAGAAACAAAGTTATAAGTAGTTTACTTTTTTGCAAAAAGGTCCATTTGTATGGGAAGTATCAAAAGGGGCGAGGCAATTTTGCCCATTTTTTCAAGTTGATAGCGACGAACAAATTATTACTATGTGTGGAATTGTGAAAGATTCTGGATAGTAGTATATAAGTTATGAGATAATTAATATTTCACTAAATTTTTACCCTACGTGGGGGTGGTAATCGAAGGAGTGAACCAACACAGTCCATCTTTGATCTTAGCCTGAGATAGAAATAATATTAACATATACCAAATTTGGCCGCAATCGGTTACTCCTGCCGAAAGTTATCATGCGCACCAGCCAGACAGACCTACGGGCATGGCTCACATTACTTAAAATTTCCTAAAACAGATTTCGCGCCAAATATTCTTGGGGTTTCTTAGGTCACTCCGTCGATGTGTTACACTTTTTCTAGCCTCAACTTATAACGGGTGATCCAAGTAGAGATACTTTTTTCAATAGCCTTTTTTTGACAGATCACGTGTGAGTCGTGTCATGCTGTCATGTTATTTTTGTTAAGTTTTGTTTGGCATTTCATCATGGAAAGACTTAAGCCTGAACAACGTTTACGCGTGTCATTCGCCAGTTACCAGTCGAAATGCTCGAACGAGTCATCGAAAATTGGACTCAACGGATGGACCATCTGAGACGTAGCCGCGGCCAACATTTGATAGACATAATCTTCAAAAAAATAAATGCCAAAGAATGTTCTATGAAATGTTAATAAACATTTCCGATTCAATTTGAATTTTCTGTTTTTTTTTCTTTAAAAAAAGTTGGGAACCTCGAAATGGATCACCCTATAGAACCATTGCATCCCCTTAAGTGAATGTTTGGCGTGGCATTTGTAGTGAAAAATTTATTGGCCCTTATTTTTTGAGGGCGACAATGAAACCACCCTAACCGTAATTGAGCTTTACAGGCAGATGTTAAATGATTTTTTTTTCGCAAGCTGAGTACCGACAATTGTTGTGAGTGATCAACCTTTCTGGAGATTTGGCCGTAAAACGAGCACAACTTTGTATCAATTTGGGAGACCGATATAATTTTTTCAACTTATGGTGATTTCGAGTCTAAAAAATGAAGTTCTAACAAATATTTGCCCTTTTAGATGGAACTGATGTAGTCTCTCGAATTAAACTTAGCTCCTATTTCAAAATTCCAAAATTTTGGTAACAATGTCCAGTTGTCGGGAAAAGGGCAACGAAAATATTACACTTTTTTGCAGAAACGAAATTACCATTAATGTAATAAATGTTGCATCTTCAAACAAATTTTTAGTGAAGACAGAACTCACTTTTTTCATTTCCAACAAAATGCTAGGCAATTAACATCATGACATTACTTTTGAGCCACCTGTTACATATCTATTTAACCATTTTAAAATTATAGAGTTCTTTCACTTATAGTGTTTCCAACCAAAATAATTATTATTTTAGATAGTTATCATTGTATGAATAGATAGAAATGCCATTAAAATGGAGAGCAAAGAAATTTCCTGATATCATAAATTACCAAAATAGATAAATGCAGACATCTACGTGTATACTCGTATAGCATAGTTCATATGTACGTATACATGTGTCTAATTTTGTTTGGATGGATCATTTTAAAAATATATGTTTTCATTGATAGCTTGTAAATAAAATGATAGCAATTTTAAGCAAGCTATTTCAAATAAATGTCTCCAAGTTCATTTTCATTTCTTGTGTATGTCCATATTCACACTTGCAATTTTCCCCTGCAGAATTGCAGTGTTTGTGGGAGAGGGACGCAGTCGCTTAACGGTTACCCCCTTACCGACTGCGTCCCTTTCCCAAAAACACTGCAATTATGCGGGGGGAAAATGCAAGTGTGAATATGGACTATGTAAAGTTTTAAAAGCTTACCTAGGTCAAAATATTGAATTTATCGGTTTGACATTTTAAACCGGTGTTTTCAATAAATATAGACCCTCTTCATACGACTACATCATGTCCTAAATCAAACTAAAATACAAATCACTTTCTCAACTTTCCGAGCCTGATGAATACCGTTCCCGTATTGAAATCACTGGGATCTACTTCAAACCGCTTTTCGGAGACCTGATTCGCTTAGTAGTGGAAAAATGGTACAATTGTATACATACTAGAGCTGTCAAACTATCGATAGTTTTATTTTTGAGTCAATATCCAGAGTTTTTATTTACTATCGATAGTATCGGTAAAATTTCAGTTATGGAGATATTTAGATCGGTAGATAGATTTAGATAGTTATCTCGCTTAAGAATTTGAATGGGAACGCTTTATAATACATGCATGGGTACAAAGAATGAAATAAAACAGGAATTAGAGAATTACTTCTCTCAAAACAGTCTACCCCGATCTCACCTTCTAACCTCTAAAAATTGCCATAAAACGTGTCTCATTTCAAAGGACATACAAATCTTAAGAACGTTGATGAATGATAATAATTTTTCGCTAGGAATATTTTTATAGAGCAACAACTAAAAAGTTAACGATTTGTATGATTCTTGACAATGATATACGAGTATATCGATTAAAATTCTTTAACTGTAAGGGGGTAGAAGCTGAGTCGCCTGTTTTCATAGAAATAATTCTACAAGAGTCCTCTTTATTTCATTCTTGGGACTGAAACGTATATTCTGAAGTTTACGCTTCAAATTATACCCACTTTTCCAAATCTCCCATATATAGAAATTTTTATTTATTTATTTTATTTTAGTTTTTTAATTAAACAGTGTGTTACTTCCCAATGACATACGTCAAAATTGATCTATTTGGAAACTTCAGTTTTCCGACATATGTCCACATAGATTGCCAGAATAACACACTGTGCATTTATACGAATATTGGCCCTCAAGTTTTGACATAGCATTATAACATTCTCTCCACATTTTTAATTTTACTCCTTGATAAGCATATTTCCATAATACTATATTTTTTCTTTAAATTTCGCGAAGAACATATTCTTAGAAATCGTCAAATCGCCATTTTCTATTTTTGACCTTTAAAAATTGTCACGTCTGGTAACACCCGAAGGTGTACACTAGAGTGGGTCGCAAAAAAAAGTTGCACCGGTCACCCCCTAGATTTGAAGAGACAATTCCGGGGCAACAAGAAAATTTTTTTTCTGTGCACCCTACATGACGCCCTTTTAATTTTATTATCCTGCGTTGACATTTGAGGTCCGATCGAAAGGGGATGCATATCGTTGTTCGAGTTTTGGCGAGGGCTACATTTCGTCCCTATGTTACTTTTGACTCCGAAGTCAAATTCGATAAGTGACGATAAGTGGGAAATATTTTGAAACGATGATAAAGACCTTTAAACATATTTAAAGTTTTGCTTTTGCAGAACCCATTTTCATTCATAAACAAAAAAGTTATATTGGTTTTAAAATTACAAAATATACGCAAAGTGAAAACAAAGTGATTTTATTCAGAATTTCTTTCTTAAAAAGTATTAACATTTGGCGACGAATGACGCAAATGTAGTTCATTAATACTGAACCGAACCGTTAAAGTGAATGTGCATTTGTGAGAGTAGTGTTTTTCTGTGTGTATGTGTGTGCAAGGGAGACAGAAAACGAAGTCAATAGTAGAATGTGTAATTTGACCTCTGCATGTATTTTGTAATTTTAAAACCAATATAACTTTTTTGTTTATGAATAAAAATGGGTTCTTCAAAAGCAAGAGCTTAATTATTTTGTAAGGTATTTATCAGCGTTTCAAAATATTTCCCACTTAGGGGGGTAGAAAACGAGATACCCGAGGTCACTTACCGAATTTGACTTCGGAGTCAAACGTAACAAAGGGACGAAATATAGCCCTTGCCAAAACTCGAACAACGATATGCATCCCGTTACGATCGGACATCAAATGCCGACGCAAGATAATAAAATTAAAAGGGCGTCATGTAGGGTGCACAGAAAAAAAATTTTTGATTCCCAGGAATTGTCTCTAGATAATCTTTAAAACTAGGGGGTGACTGGGGCAACATTTTTTTTGTATGGCGACCGACCCTTACTAGTGTGCACTGTCGGTATATACATAGTCCACTCGGTCGGTTAGGTTTAGGTTAGGGTAGCAGCCGTATTTTTTTATACAAGCTCACATAGACCAGTTTAGGTCCCTAGTGTTACAACGCGCTAAAATGCCCCTCATCGAAACCAACCTGTTTGATATACAAATTCATCGATAGTACGAATATCGGCCTAGAAAGACCGACCCCAGTATGTCCAGTCGTCGTTTACTCAGAGCGGGGCAGTCATATAGCAAGTGCTCAATGCTTTTCACTTCTTCCTCATCTCCACAGTTTCTGCAGAAGTCATTGGAGTCAATACCCAATGTTTTGGCGTGTTCGCCGATCAAGCAGTGTCCCCTCAGAACTGATACTAAAGTAGACAATTTTGCCTCTCTAGTGCGAGGAGATATTTTGATCTTCTCAGGTCATGCCTTGGCCAGATTTGTCTAGCTACCCTGCAGGTGCCGATTTCTGCCCATCTTTCGTTGGACTGCCTGATTGCCTCTTGCCTAAGCCAAAGCTTGCACGTGGATAGTGGCACACCAATATATGCAAATTCTTCGAGAATTTGTAATGTCGTCCCTTTCCTAGCAAGTTCGTCGGCTTTGCAGTTCCCCGGGATATCCCTATGCGCAGTCACCCATATGAGGTGTATATTAAACTGCTCAGCCTTTGATGTGTTACACTTTTGGCTTGTATCAAATGATATATACCTTCCTCCCTGTAAGGTGAGGGAATTAGTAAAATTACTTTGACACCACGCAAATACGCACGCGGGACTGTTCTCTTGAAGCTATTCACTCTACACAGTGCGAGTGTGGCGTTTTTTTACAAAGGAAAATGAAATCCTTTCGCGGTGCAGCATTTTTTCACAAAGGAAAGAAAAAGTCATTGTTAGAGCGAAAGGCAGAAAAAATGTTAAATTTTTTGGCTTGTGTGTGATATCTTTCTCGTTTTGGGTATGAATACCACTTTCGCGTCCTTCGAACGTACTTCAACATTTTCTGTATTTCTATTGGAGAAATGTGATCTGTTCAGGTGAATTGAACGGCTTAAAGCTGTTAATCGCCCAGCTTAGTCCGGCCAACAATTTATCGACGTTTGTCGTCCACTCGCCTTCTTGTTCCTGCTGTTCCTGATCGAGTTCTGTCAGGGAGTTCCCCGGGAAATGTGTGTCGAGAAGTACCTTTAGAAACTGCTCGCTATTTTTTGTTCAGATGTTATACTCATCCTGCAGGTAACCAACTGTGCAGGGTGTAGCCAATAGAATCTTTCTCAGCCTTGCGGCGTCTGAGACCTTTTCCACTTCTCCACTCAATGTCTTTAAGTATGTATTAAAATTTTGCAATAAATTAATTTTTATTGTGGAAAGACCGAACATTTAGTGAAACCCAAATAATGTTTCTCTCAAACGAATCATAATAAGTATTCGGTGGAATTCTATTATTCATATCCCTCTTATCTGCCAATCATATCTTTACTCTTTATTTTTCCCATAAAATTTTTCCCCACATATTAATAAAATAAATAAATGAAAAGACGACAATTATCAATGTGATGTTTAATGATGTTGGTTACTTTGCTGACTTCTGAGATTAATACCAAATGCAGTGCCACGAAACGAAACGAAAAGAAGCGATACTGATATTTGTGTGAGTAATTATTTGTTGTTCGATGAATCGATCCATGGTTCGATATGGTTCGATTTCAAATATTTGAGGTGTTTGATTTCTTGTATTTTTGGCTTTTAATCAACTCTCAACAAAGGCGTTCACGCTTATTATCTTATCAAATTGGCTGGAGTATTTTGACATATTTTTTCCTAATTCGAACACGATCATTGCTTTCGAAAAATATTCACCCTATTTTCGAATTAATACATATTAGTTTTAGGGTAAAGTTCAGCTTAGCCTTCTTCGAAAGAAGAAATCCATACAATATTACAAAATGTCCATCAGGAGCAATAGTACTTTAAGCAAGTGCGATATAAATGATAGGAATAGTTTAGTTCAATTGTACAGCTCATTTGTCCACGTGCTTATGTGTTAGAAATGTTACAAAATGTTAACCCTTTGTGAGGGAGATGCTAGAAGGAGTGATCAATATGGCCCGGACCATCTTCGAACTTAGCCTGAGTTCGAAAAAATATTATCAAATTCCAAATTGGAAGTGCATACGTTATTCCTTTCCAGAGTTATCGTGCGCACCAGCCGGACAGACAGGCGACCTCGATGTATTCCACTTTTGGCACGTAGCAAATTATATATTCCCTCCTCCTCCTCCACCACTAAAGTGAATATATAAAAATTAGACGAATTAGGGATAGAAAAAAATGCCAAATACACATTCCACGAAGAATTATGTCATATTCTGAGGTGGAACAACAAAATTGGTGGCGTCATCTACATTAAAACGAAAATATAATATTTGTTTATTTTGTTTGTATAAATAATTCTTATATTGCATTTCGCGGCATTTTGCAATCAAATAAATTTATGTAACTCATTTAAAGAGACTCCTCCCTTTTCGATGATACACTCAAAGAAAAATGATAGTAACAATCGAAAAAAAAAATGTTGTTACAGCAGTTATTTGCTGCCGAAAAAGGAAAGCAGTCTTGTCTGTTATTTTAGCTGACTAATGTTTGCTCTCTTATCAATCTTTTTTTAATTTTATTTTATTTTATTAAACACTACGTTTCCACTGGAGATAATCTACACTCAAAAGAATTTCAGTAACAACAGCAAAAAAGTTTGTTGATACAGAAGTTTTTGTCTGCTGAAGAGGGGAAATCAGTCTGGTCTGTTTTATTTTTGCAAACAAACTATTTTACCAAACAAAAACCGTTGTTTCAGCAGATATGTTTACAATAATTTCCTGATGTTTTTTGCAATTTGCTCATATTTGGTTACAAACTAAAATTTATTTTTATTTATATGAATTACAATACAAAGTAAATTTATAGTCTAATTTTACGGGTTAGTTAAAAGACGGGTTAAAAAGATCATGTGGGTAGATTTTGCAGCGACAGACCAGAGCCTCTGGTGGAAATCGAACCCACGACCCCCAAACTCATGGTGAGCACGCTACCCACTCACCTACTGAGGCGCTCCAACCAAAATTTATGTATAGATACAGGGTTTTCCAATAAGAGTGATATGATTCCTTTGAAAAAACACACATTGTTAAAGAAATTAAAAAGTTTTTTTATTTCATGTGAAGAATGGCACGTTCAATATTGACTTGTAAAGAAATAGTCTAATGGTGTTAAATCATAACTTTTTGGAGGCCATTCAATTCACAATTTCTTGAAATAATCGAATCTCCAAACTTGTCTCACAACAATTCAATTGTTTAATTTGCTGTGTGACACGTAGCCACAATCGGTCAATGGCAGAAAGAGTTCTTAATGAGAGCTAAAATATTGCTCATGGGTGTCAAGGTCGTAGGTCGGCTGAAAAGTGTTTTTGTGGATTTTAAAAAAGATGGACTTAGCGCACGAATAGTTGCAATTGGAGAACGATTATTTTGATAATAAAACTGAATAATTTGTAAACGTTGTTCTGGCGTATATCTCTTCATCTTCCGGAGTCTATGTTTCAAACGACTCGACTAAAACTCAGACTTCAGAGTATAATATTCGTTTTAAAATTTTAAAAATTGTTTAATAAATTTTACGATTGAATTTACTAGAGATAATATACTTCGTCGAAATCTGGTCGATTATCTGTATAAGTTGGCAACGATAACCCTTAATCCAAACCTGCCGTCCACAGAAATGTGAGGAAGATAAAGTGGCACCTGTATGAGAAGAATTTCAAGAAAGTCCTCAACTCTAAACTTCTGTACGGACCGAATGACAAAGCATATCACCACATCATTCAATAGTTCCCTTGAAGAAGTCTGTCCAAAAATAAGGTACAAGAGTAAAACTAAACCTCAATGGTGGACTTCTGGGATAACGGCTATGAAAAAGACCAGCAACAAGCTGTTCAACAAGGCGAAATCTACTGGGGTCCCTAATGATTGAGATGCCAATAAAGAGTAACTTAAGATATATAAGAAGGAGCTTCGGAAGGCGCAAAGATGCTCTTGGTATACCTTCTGTGGCGAAGTGGAAAAGGTCTCCGACGCCGCAAGGGAAAGATGTCGCACACTAGGCCAAAAGACTTCAGACCAACTAGAATATCCTCCTTCCTTTTGAAAAGTCTGGAAAAACTTTTAGATTATTTCATTAGGGAAAACCTGGATACAAAACTCTTGTCGAACTTGGAATTCACCATGGTGGCATTTCTTAACATAGAAGGGGCTTTTAAAAACATTCACTCAGATGCGGTAATTGCGGCACTGTCACATCTAAAAGTTAACTCTAGTTTGATTAGACTAATTCAAAGCCTGCTCAACAGAAGACGCATAACAGCATGTCTTGGGTCCACAGCTCTAACAAGGTTTGTAAACAGAGGGATCCCACAAGGAGGAGTACTGTCTCCACAAATTTGAAACCTAGCGGTGAATGAAATCCTGCTAGATCTAGAACGTTGTGGCTGCAAGGTCGTGGCATATGCGGACGACTTGGCAATCGCAGTGAGTGGCAAATTCGAAAACGTCCTCAGAGGCATCCTACAGGTGGCTCTGAACAAGTTGGCTAAATGGGCCAGAAGCAGCGGTTTGGGCGTTAACCCAAACAAGACAGAATTGGTTCTCTTTACTAGGATGAATAATGTCACACATGTGGACACTCCACCTCGGATAAATGGAACATCTCTTAACGAGATGGCTGAGCAGTTTAATATACACCTCATATAGGTGCCTGGACATATGGATATCCCAGGCAACTGCAAAGCGGATGAACTTGCTAGAAAAGGGACGACATTACAAATTCTGGAAGAATTTGCATATACTGGTGCGCCACTATCCACGTGCAAGATTTGGCTTAGGCAAGATGCACTCAGGCAGTCCAACGAAAGACAAATCTGGCCAAGGTATAACCTGAGAAGGTCCAAATAAACTGAGTATTGACTTCAATGACTTCTGCAGAAGCTGTGGAGATGAGGAAGAAGTGGAGAGCATTGAGCACTTTCTATGCGACTGTCCCGCTTTGAGTAAACGACGACTGGACATACTGGGGTCGGCCTTTCTAGACGGTCTAACAGATCTTTCCGGTACCGATATTCGTACCATCGATAAATTTGTATATCAAACAAGTTGGTTACGATGAGGGACATTTCAGCCCGTGGTAACACTAGGGACCTAAACTGGGCAATGTGAGCTGGTAAAAAAACGACCCTAACCAAAACCTAAACCTAACCCTTTATCCATTAAAATTAATAGCCGAACAAGTTTGTCGTTGATAACTGATGAATATAGTCGGCTATATAGATTTACCGCCTGACCCACGATGTCGAACGTTAACGTTCGCATGACTTCTAGCGAACAATAGCTTATTTGCGACCAACTAACAGGCATCGGACAGTACGTTTTCATTCGCATTGTCGTTCTGATGATTTGATGTAGGTCATATCAGCTGTTGTTCTCATAGACGTCATGCGAACATTTACTAAAATAACAATAACTTATCGATGGATGTTCGAATATGACTCACTTCTTTTATAAAAACTTAAAAAGATCGTACGGAAAATTCGAAATTAATTATTAAATTATCCTTACTTTTATGATTTGGCGCCAAAGATAACTTGCATTAAAATAAGTCTTATACTATAATTAAGACCATGATACATCTTTAAATTAATTATATGTTTTAATATAATGAAGTACATATTGTCCTTAAATATGCATGAAGTTATCCGATAAAAATGAAATTTTGTAAATAGAAGCCCCCGGATATATTTAGAACCATATTGTCGGCTCCGCATGCTTATAGAAATCGCTTTGCAGCGTAAGACCTTTTAAGACATTTTATTTCAAAAAATCAACAATTTTCAAAAGAAAATTAAAAATGTCACATTTGTATTTTCGTTTGTTTTTATTTCGGTCTTTAAATCGTTATTGATTTATCACTAGGATATTCTCCTCAAAAATTATAAAGTAAGAAGACAAGTCATCCCAGAGCGAGTAAGTGTCAGTTCGAACGAATAGAAATGTGATCCAACGAGTGATGTTTTTCGCTAGGTGCAAGGTTCGCTAATCGATAGGTGCAAGGTTCAGTTCGCATGTGACAGATTTTGATGTTTCGTCCGGATGGAATGTCTTCTTATATTTATTTATCTTTGATTCTCCTGGCTTTAGACCATTTTTGCCTCTATATATATTGTCCAACTCCGTGCCAGAGTGGCAGAAGTAAAAAACACAAATTTTGTTTATATTTTATTAAATATTTTATTACTACAAGGTGGCGCAAAAGTAACCTTTCGATGTTTTGTGCCAAAGTCACCGACCGATTATTGGTCAAATAAATAGTCAGCAATATTCCGCGTTCTGGAGCAGTGTAGCGTAACATTGTTTATTAACGTGTATTTCGCATGTGTTTACTACACAAATGTCAAAAAAGAACTGACATTAGGGGCCAATCGCAAAATTTATAGCATTTTCTGATAGGAGGATTACTTTTGCGCCATTTATAGCATTTTCTGATAGGAGGATTACTTTTGCGCCACCTTGTATTTTTGGCCGTGACCCGTATGCGGTGGCAGTGTGCCATAAGCGGGTGAGTCGTGATCTAATTTAATGCCACACTGACGGCGTTGCCATCACTTTCTGCGTTCTGCGGCGTTGTTAAATGAACGGTTCCAAATCGTATGCAGGTGGCGATGAAGGCGAATGTCAGCTGTTGTGACTTCAACATATATAGTAGACCATTTTTGCCTCATATATATACTTGTTCAAATATATTTGTTTAAATTTTTATAGAATTTTACAAACATAACATTTTTTAAAAACCTGAACAATTTCTTTTAAATTAAGGCATTGATATTGTCAAAATACTTAAATACAAATTAATCTTTGTTTCAGAAATATTATTTCCATATAAAACAAATATTAGGATGAAAACATAATTTTGTTTAGAACAACATCCTGCCAAAAATATAATATTTGTACGTGTCAAATATTATATATTTGGAATGTTCCCTAAACATATCGCCCACTTATTTCATGACTGTCGTAACTCAAAATTGAAAATTGTCGAGATGTTTAACTTTAAGTTCGTATAAAAAGAAAAATATGATGAAATAGGAAGTTTAAAAAAGGTGGAATAATACGAAATATGATTGTTTATTTATAAACTAAATTTCGTTGAGATTATTTTATGGATATTTACAAAATTCGTATTTCTGTAAGATAACCACAAAAATTTTAAATTTTGGGTTATAACAGTCTTGAAGTAAGTGAGCGATATGTATGTTTCAAGCAGAATATATACATATATTTGGGACAATATACTACAGATGCAATTTTTTCACCGATTTTCTTGAAACTTGGTGGACTGATAAACTAATATGAGGTTTATCTGTCCACCATGTGAATTTCAACCACTTGACCACAGAAGCTCCTTCAAGAGACAGAAAACTGAAATGTCGTATACACTATCGTTATATGACTATAGATACAGTTCAGATCAAAACAAAAAATCTTTTGATATACCGTTAATTTTGTTATCAGTGGTCACAGTGGTTTGCAGCAATTTTTTTGTTTAAATTTTCAAACATAAATACTTTTAGGCCCACTTCCGTCCAAAGGTTTTACGAGTATGTTAGAGCTAAAAAAGGAAATTTAAATTTGAAAACTTAAAAATCTCACACAAAAAATGTTTTAATATTTTTTTTCTAAAAAGTGCGAACATTTAAAAAAAAATGAAATCGGACCGCGAACGATTTTATAAATATCGATATCTTCTGAACGCGTTATCGGGAAAATCTCAAAAAATCCACGAAGCATTTCTTCAGCTGCATTAAAAAATATAAAGAAATGGGAAAAATAATTTGTTTGCGTAAAAAGTTTATAAAAATTTTTAAGTGGTAAAATAAGATTACGATATCATTTATTTTTTGAAAAATCCAATATATTATGTAAATTTGAAATTTTTAAAAATTTAAAAAACATTTTTTTTCATTTTACGAAATTTTTAATTGATCTTGAGACGATTTTTTTTACAAAGTTTACGTCGTTTGAAAGAGAACATAACGGGCCATTTAAATTAAATATTAAAAGTTCTGACCCAACTTTGCAAACTTTGTTTACGTACCATTTTTAATCAGTTTGTTAGTTTAGTCAAAATAGTCTCCATTTTACATTTCGAAAGTCCACCTTATAAAAAAATATTTTTTTTTATTTATTTATGCGTTTTGGTTAAAGGGACCTTAGTACAGATTTATCAATTTTCTATTCAAAATTTTTATTTAAAAGCACAAAATTGAATTTTTTATTTTAAAAATCTGCAAGCAAACAACACCCATTTTGCTGTTACAACGAACAAAATACTACAAACAATGCAGCGGACCGTGTTGGTTATTAACAGCAAACTTTTTTCTGGGTCTACGAAATCTGGCCGACTAGATTTCCTAGTAATTATCATAGTGGAAGTGTAGTTTAAGAAACACTTGTTTTGCAGATTTTTCACATTTCGAATGCGGAGTGTCCGTTTTCGTATGTAAAACTGGCCTAACAAAATTTTTTTTATTACTCACAATCGGCTAAAATTTTTCCAATTGCTGTTATTTTAGCTGACGAAAGATTTTTTTTCAGAACATTTTTGGAAAAGATATAACAAATTGCCTACTAAGCGCTATATTCATTTCGATGTCTTGGGTCTCTGTTGGTGCAGTGAAAACTGCAAGTTTTCTCTGTGGATACTTAACTGTTTTATATTATTTTGCGTTCGATTTGTGAAGTACAATCTAATGCGTCATAAAATGTACTTAAGATTATCAAATCGTTAGATCAACATTTAGCAAGAAAAATAATTGTATCGAAAATCTTCCAATTTTGCAGATTTTGCAAATAGAATGACTTCGAAGAAAGCTGTTTTTGTAGCCCAAAAATGCTCATCGATTAAATGAGAATTCGGGTTAGAATAAAACAAGTAAAAGCATTTAGTTCGGCCATGCCGAATTTTATATACCGTCCACCATGGATTGCATTCAATTTTATTACTGCAAAAATTATTGGATATGAAGGAAATCGTGTAAAGCTCCTTTTTGTGTAAGCAAGTTATTAAAAAACAAACACTGCAATATTTAGCCAAATTTTAGGCCGCAAATTCTTTAGCCAAACTTCATCTAAACCCAGACAAAACCGAAATATGTCTATTTACAAAAAAAGGAAGATTCATCCTTTTACCGTGCCTCGATTCCTGGATAAGAATATTTCCATATCTAAAAAGGTAAAATACCTGGGAGTACTCTTGGATCAGAAACTGTACTGGAAAGATCATATTGAAGAAAGAGTTACAAAGGCCCACAGATGTTCGTCGTTGGGCAGAAGAGCTATAGGTTCAAAATGACACACTGGCTTTACATGAGCGTGATTAGACCAATAATAACCTACGCCTCTGTAGAGTGATGGACATCAATGGACAAAAAGTACAACGTAATACCATTGCAAAAAGTGTAACGTATGTGCTGTCTAGGCATAAGCGGGGCTATTAGAACCGCACCAACAAGATCGTTGGAGACTATACTGCACATCCAACCAATAGATATCCGTATAAAGTATGAGACAGCCCTCACAGCAAGACGTCTACAAGTGATGGGTGAATGGATAAATCGAGACCACAAGTCGTACCATCACAAGATATTACAATCACTGGTCGGTAGTATTCATACAACGGAAATCACCGACCGCATTCCTGAAGTGCGGCTTACAGCTACCTGTGATTCGTTCGTGCCAGACAGACGCTCCTGGGAAAACGGAACACTAGCTCATGCGCCAGTGGGAACCAGCTGCTATACTGATGGTCCAGGCTAGGAGGAAGGACGGGTCTGGGACTTTTTATTGATGAACCAGAAGTCGAACTTTAATTCCGCCTCCCAGACCATAACACAGTAATTCAAGCAGAAGTTCAAGGAATCACGGAGTGTGTTAACTGGCTCAGTAATACCACAAAGCCTAAATATGCCAACATATTCACAGAAAGCCAAATGGCGATCAAAGCAATAACATCGGAAAAGGTGAAATCCAGAACAGTGTTAGACTATAAAAGAACGATAAATAATTAGTCAGTCCATGGAGTGATTGGAAATGAACCAGCAAACAGCTTGGCTTCAAAGGGCAGAGAACTTCGAGTAATAAACTTGGAAAATTGGAAACCTTTCGAAGCCACGAAGGATGAGTTGAAGCACTGGGCAGTGATGGCTCACAAAACTGTGTGGAATAGAGCAACTGTAGGAGCAACTGCAAAGATACTGTGGGGTGACCCTAATGGGAAGAAAAGCAGTAGTTTTCTGAAACTAATTAAGATCGAGATTAGTAAGTGTTCTAAGGGGACACTCAAGCAGGCACATCTTCATCGCATTAGACTAGCAGAAAACGACGAGTGCAGGGCATGCAGGGAAAAAATCAAAACGATGGAACCTTTTCTGTGTCACTGCCCAGCTTTCACACATGCAAGATCCCGATATTTCGGTTCCGACATATTTCCAGACTTGACTCATCTCAGAGGATATGACTGGAAGATACTGAGAAAATACGTGTCTAGTACCCATTTTCTGTAACCCTTGGGGTATAAAAATCATAAATAAGGAGCGCACAGCAGGCCGAACCACTGGCTTAAGTGTATGTCCATGGACATGTGACGTTTAAACATCTCCTCTATTCAACCAAACCTTCATCTAAAAAATGTGGTAATGTGGTACCCCAAAATAAAAAACTACAAACTGTAAACTAAAAAAAGTTGGTGTTTATGGCTTAAATACGCCTCTTTGGGAGCGCCATCTATAAGTGGACTATAGCAAAATATGAACTGATTTAAAAATGTTTTCTTGTGATGAATTCTTGTCGAAAACAAAGATTTAGTTAAAATGTGGTATTTAGAAAATGTGGCATTTAGAAAATGTGGTATTTAGAAAATGTGGTATTTAGAAAATGTGGTATTTAGGGATTAAATACGTACATTTTGGAGCGCCCTCTATAGGGTTACTATAACAAAATATAGACCGATTTGTAAAATTTTTGCTGTGATAAATTCTTGTCAAAATAGAATACAAACGGCGAAGTTTCTGCAAAATTTCTTTAAAAATGTGGTATCTATGGCTCAAAACACGTATTTCGGAGCGATCACTATAGGGGAGCTATACAAAACATTGACCGATATGGCCCTTTTGTAATCCCAAACAACCTGCAACTATTAGAAGTATTTCTACCAAATTTGATCAACCTAACTCTATTATTACGAACAGTAGCGTGATTAAACAGACGAGCATGGCTGAATCGTGTAGGGAATAAAAACAAGAAGATCTGAGTACAAGTTGAGCTACGATGGCAACCGACTTATATTCAACGAAATTTCGTAGGCAACTTCGTCCTTTATATGATCATTCAAAACAATTTATATGATCATTCAAAACATTCTTCTTGAGCGACTTGTCGCTGAGGAATCAGTGGCGACAGTATCTTCAAAGACCATTTTTCCCGTCGGGTGTCACACATTACTTTCCAAATTCCACGTACATGCGAGAAGAACTACATTCATAGATACATACCAGTTTTGAAACAAAACTCTTCATAGGGAAAGAATTTCAGTAAATAACTATTCGTGTTTTGTTATTTGCTTGTTGTCGTTGTTTTTAATGTTGTATCTTTTTCTGAGATAATTGCAAGTTTTATTGTACTTTTATCAAAATGTGGACTGTCAGACAAACGGACAGAAATACTGTGGAATTATCATCGAATGTGTTCATTATGCGATATCTTCATATATACGTATGTATATATATATATATATATCCATATATAAGTATACATATGTATTCATGTATGTATGTATATCATATACATCCCGGCACATACTTACACGCACAAGAGATTTATTCTGTAATTTGTTTTAGGATATGCAATTATTTATTTTATTAGCCCTTATCAATAGGTTTACCATTGATGGAATAATTTTGTATACAACCGATTGTAGTTATACACCGATACACCGATACACTGAGAAAAACGATTATAAATTCGGATTTTCTCAATATCTCCAGTCATGTCCTTTTGACATAAGACAAGTCTGGTAATGTGTCCGATTCGAAAAATCGGGATCTTGCATGTGTGAAAGCTGGGCATTGTCACAAAAAATGTTCCAACCATTCGATGTATTACCTGCATGACCTGCATTCGTCTTTATCTGATAGTCCTATACAGTACAAACTTGAGTGTCCCGTTACTACACTCATCATTTTATTAATCTCGATTTTGTTTAGTTTCAGAAAACTACTGGTTTTCTTCTCATTTGAGTCACCCCACAGTATCTCCCACTGTTTCGCTATTCCACACAATTTTGTGAGCCACCACTGCCCAGTGTTTCAACTAATACTTAGTGGCTTCGAAAGTTTGCAATTTTCCAACTTTATTACTCGAAATTCTCTGCATTTGAAGCCAAGGCGTTTGCCCGTTCATTTCAACACTCTTGTTGGTGCGATTCTAATTGCACCGCATATGCCTAGAGAGCGTAAATACGTTGTAATTTTTGCAATGGTATTACGTTGTACTTCTTTGCCATTGATGTCCACCACACTACAGAGGCGTACGTTATTTTTGGTCTCATAACGATCATGTAAAGCCAAATGGGCATAGTCCCAATTTTTAACCTATGCCTATAAAGAGCAACTCAAGATCTATAAGAAGTAGCTTAGGAAGACGCTCTTGGTATACCTTCTGTTGCGAAGTGGAAAAGGTCTCCGATGCCGCAAGGCTGAGGAAGATACTATCTACTTCACCCTGAACAGTGGGTTATTTACAGTATGAGGCAATTAACAGGACCAAAATCGATCAGTCTCAATGTACTGCTCGACACATATTTCCCGGGGAACTCTCTAACAGAACTCGAGGATCAGCAGGACCAACAAGAGTGCGAGTGGACTGCGAGCGTCGCTAGCTTTTTGACTGAGAGATCCAGAAAAAGCTGGGCTATTAAAAGCTTTGAGCGCTTCAAGTCACCTGGACCAGACGGCATCACTCCAGCAGAAAATGTTAAAGTACATTATCCCCGTCTCATAACGATCATGTAAAGCCAAATGGGCATAGTCCCAATTTTTAACCTATAGCTCTTCTGCACAACGACCAGATGATTGTTCCAACTCAGTTTCTGATCCAAGATTACTCCCAAGTAGTTTACCTCTCTTCCTTTTGTCTCGTTGCTGATCAGTCGTAGTGAACGGACGTGTTTATCACAGCGCGGATAGTTAAAACCTATTATGCAGTACCTATTACGCAACCGCAAAAACAATCTGTACAAAGTCCGGAAGGCCTACATCTTAGTACCTATACATACAAAAAAAAATGATCTTGACGGGGATGCCTTCGTGTTCCGGTGGAGCGGGGTTCCCCAATCGTCCGACTGTCCGTCCGTTGGTCTCGGCCAAAGCAGACCACACCAAAAATGGTGAAATTATCCCCCCAGTACTCACAACAGGTGTTACGTTGAGGGGAAAACGTCATGACCGACCGTCAAAGCGGAAGCACAATGAGCACCGGATAACGCTCAGAGTTTTGACGAAGTTGGAGGCTGTTGAGGTTTCGGCTCTTACCGAAAAACAAAAAGAGTCACCTACCTGCGATAAAGGCGTCATAGATGCTTCTGAAGCCAATGAGTCGGCTGAAAGAGCCACAAATTCAGCTGTGTTAACGGCTAATAAAGTCAAAAGAATCAGATCAACCCCTGCTTTCGAAAAAGGCAAGAGGCCCTAATGTCACCATCAACAGGCGCTCACCAAGCCCTTCAATGAAGTGGCGAAGGAGTGATGGCTGTTATAGACAAAAGTAGTGAGGATGGATCCATCCTCAAGGACAAATGGAGCCATGTGAAATCAGGCATTATGGCACATTACCTCGACGTCCGCAGAGAAAAGCCAGGCAACGATGCAGGATGGAATCAGGGAAGAGTATAGCTATTATATTCAGTGATGCCAGATCAGTAGACCTGTATAAGGCTGCTCTGAGTCGAGCTGTTGAGGTGTGGCCGGGCGCCCAGTTGGATGTTGTCGAAAAAACAACACCCCAAGTCATCCTAGAGCCATCACCTGGGTTACAGAAGTGCCCTCCAACTCGGGCCAACTGACATACTAGAAATAATAAAATATTGCAAGCCTGGTCTGCCGACCCATAAATGGAGAATTAGCAAGGTGGGGGAGCCGGATGGTAAAAAGCGGCAGGTCAATTTGATCCTTAACGCTGAATCCACCTTCCATATACAACGTGCAAGTGCAACCAAGCATTATGGTTTCGATATAGTCTTGAAGGTATACAAGCAGGATATAGATCCCACTGCGGAAGCTGAGTCTTCCACAGTGATTGATACAAGGCTTTCTGGAAGTGCGGAGGGAACCACGTCATTATTTCTGGTGACTCCAACTCTAACAGAAGATCTGTAGCGTCCTTCTCTGAGGATGAAAGCTCTACATCCGACACTGAGGAGCTGACGGAAGTCTCCGGACTCTTTGACGCATCTGGCGGGGACATGCTTCTCGATGATACGGACGAAGAGTTCGACAACACCCTTGACGGGGTGGATGTTAATCTGTCGATTACCAATGATGGTAAGAATTCTACGGATTAACCCCCATCACGCTAAAGCAGCATCAGCGGCTCTATTGCTGCGCCTGTCCACAGGTGCAGTAGACATCGTCCTGATACAGGAGCCCTACGCAGTGGGAGGAAGGGTTTGCGGTATCAGGACACCCAACTTTAAACTGCTTGTGGGCAACTGTGAAGGCACTCCAAGAACCTGCATTTTGGCCAGGAAAGATCTAAGTATCTTTCTCCTGACTAATTTAAGTGGTAAAGACCAAACAGCTACTAGTCTGGAGATCGGTAATCGCATATATTGGGTGGTCTCCAGTTACTTGCCTTATGAAGCTGTAGTACCGACAGCTCTTTTCAGCGAAGTAGTAGAAGAAGCAACGTCATACAAGCTGATAGAAGAAGCAACGTCAGACAAGCTGATTATTGGCGCAGACACGAACGTTCATTATTCTATCTGGGGTAGTACGGATATAAACAATACGGGTGATTCGCTGCTGACTTTATTGTAACTACCAACCTAACTATTTATAACATAGATAATAAACCGACCTTTACAATTAAAGACACACAAGAAGTTTTCGACGTAACGTGTGCTACTGACCGGTTGTCAGACAAATTATTGGGTGGAATGTACTGGACGATCACTTATTCTCAGGTCACCATTATATAGAGTTGAAACTCGCTGAAAAAGCGCCTAAACCTGCCGTCCACAGAAATGTGAGGAAGACAAAATGGCACCTGTATGAGAAGAATTTCAAAAAAGTCCTCAACTCTAAACTTCTGTACGAACCGAATGACACAGCCGGTCTGTTGTTAGAGTTCCCTTGAAGAAGTCTGTCCAAAAACAGGGAACATGGGTAAAGCTAAACCTCAATGGTGAACATCTGAGCTAAAGGCTAGGGAAAAGACCTGCATCAAGCTATTCAACAAGGCGAAATCTACTGGGCTCGCTAATAATTGGGATGCCTATAAAGAGCAACTCAAGATCTATAAGAAGTAGCTTCGGAAGACGCAAAGACGCTCTTGGTATACCTTCTGTTGCGAAGTGGAAAAGGTCTCCGATGCCGCAAGGCTGAGGAAGATACTATCTACTTCACCCTGAACAGTGGGTTATTTACAGTATGAGGCAATTAACAGGACCAAAATCAGCGAACAGTCTCAATGTACTGCTCGACACATATTTCCCGGGGAACTCTCTAACAGAACTCGAGGATCAGCAGGACCAACAAGAGTGCGAGTGGACTGCGAGCGTCGCTAGCTTGTTGACTGAGAGATCCAGAAAAAGCTGGGCTATTAAAAGCTTTGAGCGCTTCAAGTCACCTGGACCAGAAAATGTTAAAGTACATTATCCCCGTGCTGGAGAAAATTTATATAGGCTGTATAGGCTCGTATACATTCCCAATCGATGGAGGGATACCAAAGTGGTATTCATACCCCATATTAGGGAAAACAAGGATACAAAACTCCTGTCGGGGAACCAACATGCTTACAATAAGGGGAAGTGTACAGAATCAGCCATACACGAACTTGTGAGCACTATCGAATCGTCCATTCACTCAGATGCGGTAATGGAGGCACTGTCACATATAAAAGTTAACTCTAGTTTGATTAGACAATTCAAAGCCTGCTCAACAGAAAACTTATAACAGCATGTCTTGGGTCCACAAGTCTAACAAGGATTGTAAAGGAGGAGTACTGAGTATGTAGTGCTGAGTATGTAGTAGTGTATGTAGTGCCGTGTGGACTGTATATCAACTGTATACACCTTCGAGAGGAACTACATCACTATGATTGCAGCCAGAAATGAATGGGTTGGCAGAACTTTGGGAAAAAGAAAACACGTCCACATCTACATAAACAGATGGTTCGAATCTCGATGATAGGGTTGGCTTCGGAGTGTATTGTAAAGAACTCAGTCTTGATATAGCTCGAAGACTGCCAGATACCTGCAGTGTCTATCAGGCCGATGTAATGTCAATAAGGGAAGTCGCCAAGTGGCTGAGTCGCAACATAGTAACCAACACTGGCGTTGTCATTTACTCGGACAGCCAGGCTGCTAGTAAAGTGACGACATTACAAATTCTCGAAGAATTTGCATATATTGGTGCGCCACTATCCACGTGCAAGCTTTGACTTAGGCAAGAGGCACTGAGGCAGTCCAACGAAAGATGGACAGAAATCGGCACCTGCAGGGTAGCTAGACAAATCTGGCCAAGGTATGCCCTGAGAAGGTATCTTCTCGCACGAGAGAGGAAAATATTGTCTACGTTAGTATCACTGGTTGATCGGCGAACACGTCAAAAGATAGGATATTGACTTCTGCAGAAGCTGTGGAGATGAGGAAGAAGTGGATAGAATTGAGTACTTGCTATGCGACTGTCCCGCTTTGAGTAAACGACGAGTGGACATACTGGGGTCGGCCTTTCTAGGCAGCCTAACAGATCTTTCCGGTACCAATATGCGTACTATCGATAATTTCGATGAGGGACATTCAGCCCGTGGTAACACTAGGGACCTAAACTGGTCTACGTGAGCTGGTAAAAAAAATACGGTTTCCACCCTAACCTAAACCTATATGTCATGTTAATTAAGTGTCTCCTTAGCTCTTTTGCATAATTGGTTTGGATGCCTGTCCATTAGAAGTATTCGTCTGCATACATAATCGACAGGTTTAAGGCCGGCCGCACATTGGATACAAATTCGTCAACTAAAGAAGTACTATGAAAGCTCGCACACTGGGTGCGAATACATGTAGTTCGGATGCACGAATGCAATCCCAACTTGTTTGGATTTCTATACGTACGTATACGCGCGTTCTCAATGAAATGTTCAATGAAAGAAAAGGTGAAATAAATAAAAAGTGAATGAAAATTGATACAGAAAAAAAATCATTACATTTACGTATTCAGACGACCAGTATCGTACTTTTCGTACTCTTTAAATTCGTATCCAGTGTGCGGCCGGCCTAAGTCCTTCATTGGTGAGGGCTCTTAGGAGAGCCCTTAGGAGAACCCATAGAAGAGGCGATAAAATGCCCCCTGAGGTTTACCACGATTTGTCTTGTTTCAGATTTCTACGTCATATGAAATAATCCAAATATTCCTTAACATATTGTTGACCCAGTTTTTCAGCGCATGCTGAAAATTATACAAACGGCGAGTGTATACATTTCTTCACTGAAAGACTCTTCTATATTGTGCACTACCTCATGTAGAGCTGTTTCCACTAATCTTCCTTTGACATAGGCGTGTGTTCTTTTAATTTTAGCCTGTCATCTTACTTTGATACCAGATCCACCTCATTCTGAAGAAGTGCTGGAAATATTCCATCCGGCCCCGCAGCCTTGAAAGGAAATAAGCTTTTTATCGCTTCTTTAGCCATACAATATGTTATATGTTAGGCGGTGGCCGTGCAATTTTAAACCTTATATAACGGTGATCCGAATAGCAGTGTTCATCGGAAAACCTCCACTCATGAATCTCATCAATAAGGTTTTCTGAGCATATCGTTATATATAATACTTGTTCCCTAGTTTTGTTTACAAAGGTTGCTTTGTTTCCTATGTTGAGAGTTAGGAGGCCGTTTGTACTCAAAAAATCTATGGAGACATGTCCCCTTCTATTGGTGTTAGTACTTCCCCAAGCGATATGGTGGGAGTTAGCGTCACAACCTGCTAATAACTCATTACGTGTATGTTTGGATTCCCTTACCAGACGTTGTAATTCCGACGTAGGTGACAAAGTCGGCGCATCGAAGGGCAGATATACTGACGCCAGATACATGCTCCCATTTCCTTACCTCAGTACGGTTGCATCTGCAATTGACAACTCTGGAGAGCAAATCAGTTTTTATGGCACAAAATACAAGTACTTGTAGTTCACATATTTTATCCAGTAACCTTGAGAAAAAACTGAGATAATACACGACATGATTTGATAAATCTGCAAATATTTGGCAAATTCCACGACAAATTGACGGTTTCAGAAAAATTTCGGTTTCGATTTTTCCCATTTTTTATAGTTTTTAGACAACTAAAGAAACGCTTTGTGGAGGTTTTTGAGATTTTTCCGTTAACTCGTTCATAAGTTGTCGATATTTAAAAAAAATCGTTAAGATATCACTCTGTACATCGGGGTTTTGGTCATAACTTCTTAAGCTATGGTCCAATATGAAAAATCTTTTTATTAACTGTTGGTATTTTTCGATACTTTTCACAAAAAAAAATTAAAAAAAATATTAAATTTTTTTTGTGTGCAATTTTTGTACTCTTCGATTTTTGCGAATTTTTTAATTTTTTTTTTAATTTTTTTTCTGAAAAACCCCGAAAAATACCAACATTAAAAAATTTCATATCAGACCATAACTTAAGAAGTAATGACCTAAAAAATATAAAAGAATGGGAAACATCAAAACCGAATTCTTTTGAAACAGTTGATTTGTCGTGGAATTCCCCATATATATTTTTTAAAGTTTTATTTATTTTATTATTATTATTATTAAATCTTTATTAACATAATAAATTATGAGAATAAGTGTTTTTTTAGGTACTAACGACAAAGGTTTTCGACCTATTTATTTTATTTTTGGTTCAGTTTTATTTACTTATAAAATTACTAAATATGCTTTTATTAAAATTAACACTAATGCTGTTTAACTTGTTTTATATATTGGGTAGATAAAGAATAGAACGTCATCTCCGGCGCGTACCTGAAATCATCCCAGAGCGTCGCCCCCCGCACGTTCTTTAGTCGACCCAGCACTCGCTTTAAATTATCCCCAGATGGTGTTGATTTTGCAACGAAGCGTTGTTGATTTCTGATGCTTTCTTCAAGCACCGACTTGCTTGGATTCGTCACATTATGGTTCATTATCATAAACGAATGTGCAATGATTAAGCACGAATGTGATTGGTTTTTCGCTGGGTGTAGGATTGTAAGTAGTACTTCGTCAGATTTTGTAAACTCTTTTTGATAAACAATAAATAGAGTTTAATAGTTGTTAAAAGTAAAGCCAAACGTTTTAGTACATCGGAAACTATAGGTAATTAATTGGCAACTCTTGTCATTTTCGAAAAAACGAGATTAAGTATTCTTTGGAAAAGCTCGCGTCTTGCATATTCTCGTACTCGTATAAGTACGAACGTGTGCCAACGCGGTATTTGTGGACACATTTCACACCACAGACCGACCGACCACAAACTGCAGTGGAAAAACATTCATTAATCACAGGGCATTACTTGTGATACCGTTTTAATGCCTATTGACTTATAATAATAATATTCTTCAATAATTATCATCACTATTGAAAAGCTAACAATGACAACTCAAAATCAACTCTTTCGTATCAGTTAGTTTAATTATTCGAAATATAGAAATTGCACAGTGGTTTGATAAGATTTCATTTATGTTGGCAGTAAATTATTCAAACTCTTTGTTTATACTCGTATTCACTACGTCGATACAGACTACCCATTCGCCCATATTTACTCGTAGTAGTGGGGATGTTAATGAAAGGGCGGAGCCATTGATAAGAGAAAAAGTAATTGATTGATGTTTTATGGCTGTCACTTCAACTACTCACTGTAAGGTGACACTTTCACCAGAATGTGATGTGATCGATCGCAAGTGTACAAATTACGACGTTAGCTTATATAGTATTATTATCTAGGAAATTTTTTGTTTCTTTAGATTTCCCCTTTTTTGTACTTATATGGAGGGATCAAAGATAGCAATTATAAATCATTGTTTTTAAAGTGAAGAATTTATAGAACAGATATAGAAGGGTATGGGGGAAAAAACGTCAAGGGCCCACTTTTTCAATTTTATTCAGATCGCGTCAAAAGCAAGTGGTGTTGCAGAAGTACAATGGGAATGAGGTGTGCCAAAAATACAGCTTCTTAACGTGATAGTTTACGAGGATACAATGTGTCAAAGTTTGAAATTTTTACCATTGTATCATCTGACTACGTGGATCGATTTAAATGAACCGTGGCTTATATGGCAGCTATTAAGACACGCACAAAATGTACATTGATAATTGTTTGCAAATATTTAATTTTCATATTTTTTTCTCGCGACTTATGTTTTCCCCGCGATTTTATTTGGGTTCCGCGGATGAGATTCTATTTATTTAAACTTCAAAAACCAAGACTTCAAAGACAACCACAACAAAAGCTGTGGCAATTTTAAATGTCAAACCCACTATTTTTTTTTTAATTTCTTTCGTATTATAAACACTGTACACTGACCTACAATATTGAACTGTTCACAACGAATCATAGTCAGCAGATAGCGGACCCGATTTCGAAGGATTGTGATTAGGTATGTAACGAAAGTGACATTAGCGAAAAATATTGAAATGTATTTCTTGCGA
This sequence comes from Eudasyphora cyanicolor, assembly GCA_963930755.1. Taxonomy (NCBI): domain Eukaryota; kingdom Metazoa; phylum Arthropoda; class Insecta; order Diptera; family Muscidae; genus Eudasyphora; species Eudasyphora cyanicolor. The sequence continues at coordinate 67,418,231 of OZ005738.1, forward strand.
ATAGTGAAATATGCATTTTTGCGATGGTGAAAATCTTGCTGTCACAGTTCGCAAAACTAAAGCATTTTTGCGTCAGAAAACCCAGGTTTGTAAGAAAACCCAGGTAAGAAAACCCAGGTTTGTCCATTCCTCGTCGTTCTTTGGAATTGGGCTTTCCACAAACGTCATTACACCGTATCTTGCATAAAGACTTGGGTCTTAAGGCTTATAAAGTTCAGTTAACACAAGAACTCAAGCCGGCCGATCAACAACGTCGTCTCTTTGATTGAGTCCTTGAAATGCATGAAAATGATCCGGAATTCCATCGAAAAATCATCTTGACTGATGAGGCCCATTTCCACCTCGGTGGCTACGACAACAAGCATAATTGTCGCATCTGGGGCTCAAAAAACCCAAGAGTTATTGTTGAGAAGCCTCAACGTTTGGTGCGGTTTATGGTCCGGCGGGGTCATTTGACCTTACTTTTTCGGAAATGAGGTTGGATCAACAGTTACGGTGAATGGATTGCGCTATCGAGAGATGATTAATGATTTTTTATGGTCGGAGTTGGATGGTATTGATCTGGACAACGTTTACGTTCAAAAAGACGGCGCTACGTGCCACACAAGCAACGAAACCATTGCTCTGTTACGGGAAAAGTTTCCGGACCGTGTTATCTCTAAAAAAGGTGATCACAATTGGCCACCGAGATCTTGTGAATTAACACCGACTTCTTCCTTTGGGGCCACGTGAAAGATAAGGACTACGACGACAGCCCAGAATTCGTGAGGCTATCGAGAACAAAGGGCAGCCACTTTGCGATTTGGTTATGGAAAATTTCATGAAAAGGATATGGTCCTGTAAGCGTGGTCGTGGTGGCCATTTGCCTGAGTTGTAATCCCCTCACCTTAGAGAGGAGGGTATATGTATATCATTTGCTACGAGCCAAAAGTGTAACACATCGAAGGAGTGACCTAAGACCCTAAGTATGTTCGGCGGATATCCGTTTTGGGTCATTTTAAGTCGAATGGGCAATGTCCGTCCGTCCGTCTGTCTGTCTGTCTGCTGGCTGGTGCGCACGATAACTCTCGAATTTTGTATGTGGTAATATTTTCTTCTATCTCCGGCTAAGTTAGAAGATGGGTCATATTGGTCCACTCCTTCTAGTGCCTCCCCCACAAAGGGTTAACATTTAGTCAAATATTGATTATTTAATAACTTCTATACTGCTTATTTGAATCCTATGAAATTCTACACATAGTATTAGTTTATTAGTCACTATAACCTCGAGAAAATTGGGCGAGGATGCCACGACACGTTTGGTACCTCCCACACAAATGGACAATTTTGAACCAAAAGTTAATAGCTTATAACTTTATTACCAGTGCATACAAAGACCTGAAATTTTGTACAGTGTAATGGTTTAATAGTGCCTAGAGTAAAATACAGTAAAAATGGGCATTGTTGCCACGCGCTTTTTGGTACCTCCCACACAAATGAACCATTTTGTACTAAAAGTTACCCGCTTATAACTTTAATACCAGTACATAAAAATACTTGAAATGTGTTAAATATTGTACAGTGGGGGCAAAAAGTGTTAAATATGGTACAGTGGGACAAAAAGGTGTACATATGGTACAATGGGGTACAGCAGATCAAAAGGGGTTAAACATGATAGAGATGGGTGACAAAAGGGTAAAATGTGGAATAAGGGTGCGAATATAGCTTTTGGATTATACAAAATTTTTTTCTCCAACTATATACTTTTAGTGGCCCTGTGGGTGAAAACGATTAAATGTTGTACAGTTATGCAATAATGGTTAAATATAACACGGTAGGGCAAAAGAATTAAATTCATACCAACAGGGACACGGTGGGACAAACATGCTTTTATATTGTCCCAGGGTGTGAATATAGCTAGTGGAATATAAATTAGGGGGAAAGGTTTAGGGTCTTACGTCATACTTTCGATGTGTTACACTTTTGGCTCGCAGCAAATGATATATATCCTCCCTCCTTTTATGGTAAGGTGATAAAAACAAGAACTTCTCCACCGATTTTAAAAATGTTTCTTCTATATAATACCTACTTGGTCACAGATGGCTTTTAAAGAAATTAAAAATGGGCGGGGCAATAGTGGGCGTGGTATTATTTAAAATTCCAATATCTCGGAATGAGTAATCCGTAAAAATAGTAATCCTCACTTCAATCAAGCCTAGCGGTTCCAAAGTACCGTAGGTTTAGGTTTAGGTTGGGGTGGCAGTCGTTCTTTTTTGTCACATAGACCAGTATAGGTCCCGAGTGTTACCACGGAACCAACCTGTTTGGTATACAAATTTATCGATAGTGCGAATATCGGTACCGGAAAGATTTGTTAGACTGCGTAGAAAGGCCGACCACAGTATATTCAGTCGCCGTTTACACAAATTCTGCAGAATTCAATGGAGTCAATACCCAATCTTATAGTGTGTACGCGGATCAAGCAGTGTCCCGTCTGAACTGATACTAACGTAGACAATCTTTGCCTCTCTAGTGCGAGGAGATATTTAGATCTTCTTAGGTCATACCTTGGCCAGATTTGTCTAGCTACCCTGCAGGTGCCGATTTCTGTCCAAATTTCGTTGGACTGCCTGATTGCCTCTTGCCTAAGCCAAAGCTTACACTTGGATTACTATCCACGTGTAAGCACCAATATATGTAAATTCTTCGAGAATTTGTAATGTCGTCCCTTTCCTAGCAAGTTCATCAGTTTTGCAGTTTCCCGGGATATCCCTATGCCCGGGCACCCATATGAGGTGTATATTAAACTGCTCAGCCATCTCGTTAAGAGATCTGCGGCAGTCGAGGGCTGTTTGTGAATAAAGGGATGTTGCCTCCAGAGAATTGATGGCAGCTTGGCTGTGCGAGTAAATGAAAACACCAGTGTTAATTACTCGGTTCCGACTCAGCCACTTGGCGACTTCCCACATTGCCATAATTTCGCCGTGATAGACACTGCAGGTACCTGGTAGTCTGTGAGCTATATCCAGACAAAGTTCTTCACAGTGTACTCCGAAGCCAACTTTTTCATCAAGCTTCGAACCATCCGTTTTGAAGTGGAGATGGCTGGAATAACAGTGATGTGGTTTCTATCGAAGGTGTACATAGTTGGCATATAGTCCACTCGGTCGTTTACCATAGCACTACACTTTGATATCCTCATGCGACCGTAGTTCTTGTACCTCCACATTGATAGGCAGTTTAATCTTAGTGTCGCTCTGCTTGCAACTTCTCTCGCCACAATATAAACCGGCAGTATATGGAGTATAGACTCAGTCGCTGTAGTCCTTAAGGCTCCGTTTATGCTCAGGCAGGCAGTCAGTTCTCTAAACCTTTGATAGTAGGTTGGTTATGGTTAGTTTGTCAGTTGCCGTCCACCATATCAAAATACCGTATAACAGTATTGGACGAACTACTACGAACTACGATTTTAGGAGAGAGGCCCCACCGCGATCCTACAGCCTTTTTGCAGGAATATAAGGTGACGTTGACCTTCCTTACACGTTCCAATACGTCTAACTAACAGTTTTTTTATCTAGAATTATTCCTAAAAATTTTGCACTTTCAGAAAAGATGAAAGACTAGATCTATTCATTAATCCGGGGAGGAGGATCCACATGTGGGGCATTATTATTATTAGTAAAGAGAACTAATTCTGTCTTGTTTGGGATAACTCCCAAACCGCTGCTTCTTGCCCATCTAGCCAACTTGTTCATTGCATATGCTACGACTTTGCAGCATTGTTAGAGTTGTGGACCCAAGACATGCTCTTATGCGTCTTCTGTTGAACGGGCTTTGAATTAGTCTACCAAGCTAGAGTTCACCTTTAGATGTGACAGTACCGCAATTACCGCATCTCAGTGAATGTTGTTAAAAGCTCCTTTTATGTCAAGAAAAGCCACCATGGTGAATTCCTTGAAATGTAGGAACGATTTGATAGTGCTCACAAGTTCGTGCAGGGCTGATTCTGCGGACTTTCTCTTGTAAGCATTTTGGTTCCCCGACTGGAGTTTTCTATCCAGTTTTTCCCTAATGATATAATCTTTCCAGACCTTTCAATAGGAAGGAGGATATGCTAATTGGTCTGAAGATTTTTGGCTTTGGCTTTCCCGCTTTGGGTATGAATACCACTTTGGTATCCCTCCATCGATTCGGGATGTAAGAAAGCCTGATAAAAATTTTCTGCATTTCTACTGGAGTGATGCCGTCTGGTCTAGGTGACTTGAAGGGCTCAAAGCTGTTAATAGACCAGCTTATTCTGGATATCTCAGTAAACAAGGTGGGACGCTCGCAGTCCACTCGCACTCTTGTTGGTTCTATTAGGGAGTTCCCCGGTAAATGTGTGTCGAGCAGTACATTAAGCGACTGCTCACTGTTTTTTGTCCAGTTATTTGCCTCATCCTGCAGGTAACCCACTGTACAGGGTGAAGCTGATAGTATCTTTCTCAGCCTTGCCGCTTCGGAGACCTTTTCTACTTCGCCACAGAAGGTGTAACAAGAGCGTCTTTGCGCCTCTCAATCTCCTTCTTCTATATCTTGAGTTGCTCCTTATAGGCATCCCAATATTAGCGACCCCTGTAGATTTCGCCCTGTTGAATAGCTTGTTGCAGGTCTTTTTCCTAGTCAATAGCTCTGATGTCTACCATTGAAATTAAGTTTTACCCTTGTACCTTGTTTTTGAAGAGACTTTTTCAAGGGAGCTATTGAATAATCTGGTGATTTGCTCGACCAGATTATCCAGACCGGCTTTGTCATTCGGTTCGTACAGAAGTTTAGAGTTGTTGACCTTTTTGAAATTCTTCTTATACAGGTGGCACTTTGTCTTCCTCACATTTCTGTGGACGGCAGACATTCCGCCCAATAATTTTGTCTGACAGCTGGTCAGTAGCAAACGTTACGTCTAGTACTTCTTGTCTGTCTTTAATTGTGAAGGTCGGTTTATTGCCAATGTTACAAATCGTCATCAGAAACGAAAAAGGGCCTATCATCATGTTTGAAAATTTTACAGGAGAAGCAAAAAACTAAATAAAATGAAAAGTGTTGCCGTTAGAGAAACGTAGTTTTCAGGATATTATCTAAACATAATGATGGATATATAAAATCACACAAACATGATTTATAACTTGTTTGTGAAAAATGCGTGAAATAGTATTTTTTAACTATGAAAAAAGAAATAATTTGTTGTTAGGCCCTTTTGAATTTCGTTAAAAAATTCGCCATTTTTAATATTACGCCGCTAAAAATTTGTCAGGATGTGTATATTATGCATGTTACCGAAATCCGTCAAAAACTGAGTTTCCATTTTTCTTGTTGTTACCCCCTTTTTCGTTTCTGATGACGAAATAGTTAGGTTGGTAGTCAAGAAGCGACTCACCCCTATTGTTTATGTCCGTACTACCCCAGATAGTATGATGAGCGTTCGTGTCTGCGCCAATAATCAGCTTGAGCTCGTCAGACATTGCTTCTTCTACTACTTCCCTGAAGAGAGCTGTCGGTAATACAGCTTCATAAGGGAAGTAACTTGAGACCACCCAATATATGCGATTACCGATCTCCAGACCAGCAGCTGTTTGGTCTTTACCACATAAATTAATCAGGAGAACGATGCTTAGATCTTTACTGGCCAAAATGCAGGTTCTTGGAGTGCCTTCACAGTTGGCCACAAGCAGTTTAAAGTTAGGTGTCCTGATACCGCACACCCTTCCTCCTACTAGGTAGGGCTCCTGTATCAGGACGATGTCAACTGCACCTATGGACATGCGCAGCAATAGAGCCGCTGAGGCTGTTTTAGCGTGATGGAGGTTAATCTGTAGAATTCTTACCATCATTGGTAATCGACTGATTAACATCCACCCCGACAAGGGTGTTATCGAACCCTTCGTCTGTATCATTGAGGAGCATGTCCCCTACAGATGCGTCAAAGAGTCAGGAGACTCTCCTCAGCCCCTCAGTGACCGAAGTAGTGCTTTTGTCCACAGAGAAGGACTTTACAGATCTGTTAGAGTTGGAGTCACCAGAATTAATGGGCGTGGTTCCCTCCGCACTTGCAGAAAGCCGTGTATTAACCACTGCGGGAGCAGTGGAGCTATATACTGCTTGTATACCTCCAAGACTATAGTCTCGGAACCATATTGCACTTGCACGTTGTGTATGGGAAGTAGATTCAGCGTTAAGGATCAAATTGACCTGCCGCTTTTTACTTTTCGCCCCACCCACCTTGCTTATTCTCCAATTATGGGTCGGCAGACCAGGATTGGAAGCTTTATTATCTCTCTCTATTTATTATCTATAGTCAGCCGAGTTGGAGTGCCTTTCTGTAACCCAGGTGATGGCTCTAGGGTGACACGGGATGTTGTTTTTTTCGACCACATCCAACAGGGCGCCCGGCCACTCCTCAGTTGAAAGTTGGCACCGACCACGGCCAATAAACTCCAAATCGATTTTTTCTCATTAAAAATGTCTATCCAAGCAAAAGTCTTCAATTTTGGTACATACGCTTAATAAACAAAACTTCCTGGAGTCCATTCAATATCACAATTTCTTGAAATAATCGAATCTCCAAACTTTTCTCGCAACAATTCAATTGTTTCATTTGCTTTGTGACACGTAGCCACAATCGGTCAATGGCAACAAGATAGCTATTAACGAGCTAAAATATTGCTCATGAGTGTCAAGCCCGTAGGTCGACTGGAAAGTGTTTTTTGAATTTAAAAAAAATGGACTTAGCATAATTTTTATTATTTTTGCTTAAGTTCCTTAACGGTACGTCGGATCGGGAATCGTTCAATGACACGAAGATAGCTCTTAACGAAAGCTAAAATATTGCTCATGGGTGTCAAGGTCGTAGGTAGACTGGAAAGTGTTTTTTTGGATTTTAAAAAAATTGACTTAGCATACGAAAAGTTGCAATTGGAGAACGATTATTTTGATAATAAAACTGAATAATTTGTAAACATTGTTCTTGCGTATATCTCTCCATGATGAAATTGTAAACACTTCTGAATACAATGACAAACAATTGACAGATCATGACATATTACAAATGGCCGAAACGTCACTTCAAAATCATATCATATCATCCCTATTGGAAAACCCGTTATTTTGCATGCATAAGGTACTGAGTTCGTAAAAATGTTCATTAGTTTTCTATGACAAAATATTATTTTTTACGAAGATGGATGTTTCTTATTGAAACACTTCTCTATAGAACTGCATCATTCGATTTTTGAAAAGTAATTGTCGGCAAATTGCTTTTTGGCATCCAAAATATCTCTGTGCACAGTGGGATGGCTTCATACATTTTTATGCAAAAACTAAAAGGAGTGGTCCTATATCATTGAAAGTTGAGCATTATATTGACTAAATCAAGAAAAAATGGAATTTCATCTAAATCGACAACGCCCAAGCAATCCAAATAAATTTGTACGCATAAAATGTTTCCTATCCAAGCAAACGTCTTCAAAAGAAGCGTGACAAGTTTCATAAAAATCGGTCACGCCCACCGTCCACATCCCATATAATCCAAATCGATATTTTCGCATAAAATGGTACACTTGTTGCAGAATAAACTAAAGAGTTTGTCAAAATCGGCCATGCCCACGACCAACCGCCCATACAATCCAAATCGATTTTTTCGCATAATTTTTTTCCTCTCCAAGAAAAATTTCTCACATTTGTTAAATACACTTTCTAGAACAAACAGAAAATGCATGCCAAGTTTCATCAAAATCGGCCGCTGCCACCGCCATAAAACCCATACAGAATATAGATAATCAGTTTTTGCAAGAAATTTATGACAAATTTGGTGACTTTTACCAGAAATGTATCATTTTCAAATTTTAAATGATGAGCTTCGAATTTCAATGGATGTTATTCGAATTTCAATTGATGTTTTTCGAATTTCAAATGATGTGTTTCGAATTTCAATTGATGTGTTTCGAATTTCAATTGATGTGTTTCGAATTTCAGTTGATGTTTTTCGAATTTCAATTGACGTTTTTCGAATTTCAATTGACGTTTTTCGAAATTCAATTTACCTTTTTCTTATTTCAATTGAAAATGGTGTAGTACGGTAAGTATGAATAACAGTTTCCTATCAAGAATTATTCCTAAAAATTTTGAACTTGCAGAAACCAAATTACTCTTGTATAAATTAAGCATAAGACCACTTCTTTTATATGCATTTCCCACATCCTCCCATCTTGGGTTGACGGATAAACACCAAATTTTGACTGAATATAATTTGGAATATTTAGAAATTAAAAATGCAATATCCCTAAAACATGCTATGTCAACTTAGCATGTTTTAGAATGGAGGTATCGATATGAGTCTTCTTCTCTTTCTCCTTTATCTTGTTACGCGCTTGGACTGATACTCAGGTTTACAATAGGTTTAGTGATATTTTACGGAAATGTGAGCTAAGTGTTTTAGCGTCAGAAGGATCCATTAGTTGCTCAAAAATAACACTGTGATACAAAATCGAACTTTCCGAATGGGAATGGGATGAGACCAATTGCAAATTAAAGTTGACATTATCCATAACAAAACCTTCAAGGGTTTTTTCAGGTCATTTATGTCAGTTCATAACTCTTAATATTTAGTGTATAGGTTTAGATTGAATAAAAACTCTGTAGATATAGCTCTACATGCAATTGTATGAGCCGGGAGGAAGCACTGTACTACTAGTACTCGTGAATTCATACACATTATGTAGTTTGTAAACATTTACGCATCAATTTAATTAAAATAATACATTACAGTTTTAAGTTATCATCTAGAAGCATTAGTTTATGACATTTATTCAAAATCGTTCAAACTAACTACATAACTGATTCAATAACTTGTTTCATTAGAGTGAATAATTCAGCTGAACAATTTCATTAATAAATACCACAATTTTATTTACAGTTTCAATTTCGTAATTGAATCCAGTTTATAAATAACAATCTCGCTGATACTCGTATATGTATGTAATTATTTTTTTTTTTTTTTTAAAGTATGGATATTTTTATTTTGACCACAGAATGACGAATGTAAGCAGTGTTGATAGAAGTGTAAGTGTAGACCAGTAAATGTCGTCCACTTCTCACCTAATAAAATTCATTTAATTTTATATATTCTAAATATTATTTATTGTTTTGTATGCACATGTATGTACATATATAATAAATACAAATGTATTTTTGGACGTCACAATCGGAGCCCTAGTAATCAATATTCGTTTACTGCCAACCAATTATCAGCTTTACACCTGATTTTATGCCACTTGATTTGGCCTTATCTAAACGACGACGACGGCGACAACGAAGACAGAGCGACAACACTACAAAATTGCACACACTGGAAGTGGGTGATAAAACCGAAAATTCCACAATCAAACCCCAAAAACTCCCCTCATTTGGCTGACTTCAAGGTACTTCAAATGATTTTAATGGGTTTCCAAAATATGAAAAGTGTAGGTACACACACACACACACCATTGTCTATCACTCCTTCGCGAGTACGAGTACGAGTATGTACCTAAAAATACTAATTGCACTATTTATTGGTATTATTTGCCCTTGTCGGCATTCGGCGTTTTTCACCATTTGAGAGCTCCACAAATAAAAGGACCATAAAATGGCAATTAGCCAATAATATCACACGAAAATTAAACTAAAAAATAATTACTTTTTACAATTACATAGTAGTTACTTTATTATATTACAGCAATTTTAATTTTATAGATACATTTGTTGTTTAAAATTTCATTTTAGATTTCGATATTTATGTCAATATAAGCAAACAATTTCTCAAAAACATTGTCAATACAATCAATTGTTGTAATTTAAAAATATTTGGCGTCGTAAACTTTACCTGAATGAAGAATGCATGCTACACGAATTGTATGGGCTGTGACAACCGAACAGCTGATTAAAATTTGTTAATTTAGGGCTATTTTCACACAGACAACAGGAAAAATTGCGTTTATACATACATCGCTTGACTTCGGCAATCAAAATGGTTAACCCGCCAGGGTTGTATTTACGTACTTGTGGGTTGGGAAGTGACACTACCTAACAAGTATTGATACAAGCTATTTGTATCAGGGGTGCGGTTAGGTTTAGGTTAGGGTGGCAGCCGTATTTTTTTACAAGCTCACATAGACCAGTTTAGGTCCCTAGTGTTACCACGGGCTGAAATGCCCCTCATCGAAACCAACCTGTTTGATATATAAATTTATCGATAGTACGAATATCAGTACTGGAAAGATCTGTTAGGCTGCCTAAAAAGGCCGACCCCAGTATATCCAGTCGTCGTTTACTCAAAGCGGGACAGTCGCAAAGCAAGTGCTCAATGCTCTCCACTTCTTCCTCATCTCCACAGCTTCGGCAGAAGTCATTGGACTCAATACCCAATCTTTTGGCGTGTTCGCCGATCAAGCAGTGTCCCGTCAGAACCTGTACTAACGTAGACAATCGTTTCCTCTCTAGTGCGAGGAGATATTTTGACCTTCTCAGGTCATACCTTGGCCAGATTTGTCTAGCTACCCTGCAGGTGCCGATTTCTGTCCATCTATCGTTGGACTGCCTGATTGCCTCTTGCCTAAGCCAAAGCTTGCACGTGGATAGTGGCGCACCAATATATGCAAATTCTTCGAGAATTTGTAATGTCGTCCCTTTCCTAGCAAGTTCATCGGCTTTGCAGTTCCCCGGGATATCCCTATGCCCAGGCACCCATATGAGGTGTATATAAAACTGCTCAGCCATCTCGATAAGAGATCTGCGGCAGTCGAGGGCTGTTTGTGAATTTAGGGATGTTGCCTCCAGAGAATTGATGGCAGCCTGGCTGTCCGAGTAAATGACAACGCCATTGTTGGTTACTATGTTGCGACTCAGCCACTTGGCGACTTCCCATATTGCCATTATTTCGGCTTGATAGACACTGCAGGTATCTGGTAGTCTGTGAGCTATATCCAGACTAAGTTCTTCACAGTGTACTCCGAAGCCAACCTTTTCATCAAGCTTCGAACCATCCGTGTAAAAGTGGAGATGGTTTATATTACCTGGTATTCTGCCGACCCATTCATCTCTGGCGGGAATCATAGTGATGTAATTTCTCTCGAAGGTGTACACTGTTGGTATATAGTCCACTCGGTCGGTTACCAAAGCACTACACTTTGATATCCTCATGTGACCATAGTTCTTGTACCTCCACATTGATAGGCAGTTTAATCTTATTGCCGCTTTGGTTGCAACTTCTCTCGCCACAATATTAATCGGCAGTATATGGAGTAGGGCTTGTAGAGACTCGGTCGCTGTAGTCCTTAAGGCTCCGCTTATGCTCAGGCAGGCAGTTCTCTGAACCTTTGTTAGTAGGTTGGTAATGGTTAGTTTGTCAGTTGCCGTCCACCATACCACAATACCGTATAACAGTATTGGACGAACTACTGCTATATATATCCAGTGGACGATTTTAGGAGAGAGTCCCCACCGCGACCCTACAGCCTTTTTGCAGGAATATAAGGCGACGTTGGCCTTCCTTACACGTTCCAATACGTTAAGTCTAAATAACATTTTCCTATCTAGAATTATTCCTAAAAATTTTGCACTTTCAGAAAAGACTAGATCTGTTCCATTTATCCGAGGTGGAGGGTCCACATGTGGGACATTATTCATCCTAGTAAAGAGAAGCAATTCTGTCTTGTTGGGGTTAACGCCCAAACCGCTGCTTCTGGCCCATCTAGCCAACTTGTTCAGAGCCTGTATAACAAACTCACTTATTGTGTTTTATTTCCTAAAAAACGATGTTGCCTATACTCCAATGCGTTACCTAATCAAACATCTTCATTAAAAAAAATACTTTGACACCACGCAAATACAAACGCGGGTATTGAGGTTATTCACTTGATGCTGAAACAACATCTGTTTGTAGGGCAGCGCTTCCTCCTTGAATTAATACGGGACCGCTAATGTAGCATTTTTGCATAGTTCGAGTGCGACACTTTTTACAAAACGAAACCCTTTCGCAGTTCCATTTTATTCACAAAGAAAACAAAAGGCGTTTTTAGGGCGAAAGGCAGAAAAAATTTAGCATTTTTTCACACAAAGGAAAAAACCATTAGACTGTACAGTTATCCATATTACATCCCGTTAAACCAATTTGATGTCTTTAAAAAGCTCAAAAGTTTGCGGATTCCAACATCTGCCAAGTTAGCTAACTCCTCGCCTCCTAGAGAGAGCGTGGGCACAGGCCAGCGTTACCAGAAGATAAGTTTAAACTTATTTTTCAAGTTATTTAAAATGGAAATGGCAATTTTAAGTTTTTTCTTCCATAAATTAGTTTTGGCCAAGTTAGCTAACTCCTCGCCTTCTAGAGAGAGCGAGGGCACTGGCCAGCGTTACCAGAAGATAAGTTTAAACTTATTTTTCAAGTTATTTGAAATGGAAATGACAATTTTAAGTTTTTTCTTCCATAAATTAGTTTTTTAAGTTCTGTAAAAATTTAATATTATATTATTATCTCAGAAGAACACAAAACCTTTCCCAAACCATTTAATTTTAGGTTTAATTTTGAATTAATATTAACCGCCTGACCCACGATGTCGAACTTTAACGTTCTATGCGAACATAAAAAAAAACATACTTCCTGATGCCTGTTAGTTGGTCGCAAATCAGCTGTTTTCTGCATAAAGTCATGCGAACGTTAAGGTTCGACATCGTGGGTCAGGCGGTTTATGTTGTTGGTCTGTTGTTTTGTTATTCAGTCATTTTTTTTTGGTTTGAGACCATATGTTTCAGTTATATTCTGTCTATTGCAAAATATATTAGAAACAAGTACAAAAGAATCTCTCTCCGTGTCGACCAATATGGCTGTGACCCGTCATGACGGACACGATAAGTGAGACGTCTGGTCCCGACAACGACAGCAGCGCATTGGTGCGTTTTGAGTTTAGGCCGGGCCACATCAACCTGGAATGTATGCAGTTCGTGTTGAATGTAGTGATCACCACAGTGAGGGCAGATTTTGAATTCGTTAATAACTTCAATACAGCACCACCTATCGGATCGGTATCGATATATTTTCATGCAAATAAATCATTGTTCGGCAATAATAGTCCCTAATTAAAACATATTATGTAGTATGGACACATACGAGTAGTTTTGTTTAGAACATCATCCTCCCAAACCTATTTAATTTGTGTGTGTGTCATTCGAATTCAATTGATGTGTTTCGAAGTTCAATTGATGTGTCTCGATTTCAATTGAGGTTTTTTCGAATTTCAAATGACCTTTTTCGGATTTCGAATGGAATATTTGAATTTCATCTGATCTTATTCGAACTTGAATTGATTGTTTTTCCAATTGCAGTTAAAAATGGTATAGTATTTGAATTATATTTGTTGATGTATAAGACCGATAGAGCCGTGATACACACTAAATTTAAGGTAATTATACACACTAAATTACCAAAAGGGGGTGACAATAACGCCCATTTTTCACTGGACTGTAGGCCCTATAAAAGCATTTCCCTGCGCAAAATTTCAAGTATTTTTATTCACTGGTATTAAAGTTATAAGCTGTTAACTTTTTTTACAAAATGGTCCCTTTGTGTGGGACCATTTTGTAGCGACGGATAAACTATTACTACACGGGGCAAAACAGCGTTTTTTGCCTTTTTCGAAGGCAGGGGTTCATCAGGTGATCTGATTCGTTTTACTTTATTAGCCGTTAACACAGCTGAATTTGTGGCTCTTTCAGCCGACTCATTGGCCTTAGAAGCATATATGACGCCTTTAGCCCAGGTAAGTGACTCTTTTTGTTTTTCGGTAAGAGCCGAAACCTCAACAGCCTCCAACTTCGTCAAAACTCTGAGCGCTACACGATGCTCATTGTGCTTTCGTTTTGACGGTCGGACATGACGTTTTCCCCTCACCGCACCACCTGTTGTGAGTACTTGGGGGAGATTTTCACCATTTTTGGTGTGGTCGGCTTTGGCCAAGACCAACGGACGGACAGTCGGACGATTGGGGAACCGCGCTCCATCGGAACACGAAGGCATCCCCGTCAAGAGAATTTATTTTTATTATGTCTGTATTAGACCGTAATAGGTACTACGATGTAGGCCTTACAGACTTTGTACAGATTTTTGCTATTGCGTAATAGGTACTGGTAACTATCCGCTATGTGATAAACACGTCCGTTCACTGCGAATGATCAGCAACGACACACTTTGAACTTAGCCTGAGATAGGCTATATCTATTCTTTAATTGTTTTAAGTTTTCAGCAATTGAAAGGTAAATTTTAGAAGTTTTTAATGTTACTAAAATTTCTTTATAATTGGAAATAATGACTTGGAATACTCAGAAAATAAAAATAAGTGATTTCAAATAGAAGTTAATGCTAAGTATGCCATTTAATAGGAATGCATAATTCGAAAACAAGGAAAAATTAAAACTGAAATTCGAAAAATTCAGCAACGTTTTGAAAATCTTTTTTTTGATAAAATATATATGGAAATATTCATAAACAATAATTTTAATCACATATTTTATTTGAGAAAATTAGTTCGCAAATATATTTTATTAAAAATTTTCAAATAAAATTTATTTGCTCGAAAATATATAATATTTAAAAATTTGTGTTCCAAGTATATTTTCTTTCGATTCAAACATATCAAAAAAGGTGTTTTTGCCCCGTGTATAATTAGTTTATTGTATATTTTAAAAGCTAACATGCTAACGAAGAAAACAATACCCATTTGAACAAAAATGTGTGGATAAATGTATAAGTTATTATCCACATTGTAAAAGGGAAGTTAAAAAAATATTTCTGATTTACAGAAAGGGATGTTGCAATAGCACTGTAAAACATTTCAAGTGTTTGTATGCGCTGGAATCGATTATAAGCCTTTAACTTGAAAACTTCGCCAATTTTTCTGAACGTGGTAGCTACTAATAAACTATTACTATGTGTGGAATTGCGGAAGATTCTGATATGTAGTATATGAGTTATTAACGAATAATTTCACTAAATTTAAATAATAACACTGTGTGTGCACAAAAATGTATCATCGATGAAAACAACGTATTCCGCATAATTTTGACCCGCTAATTCGAATGGCATTATCCGTTTTTTCTGTTATATATATACGTTTTCGAGATATTTAGCCACAAAGTTTGCTGGGTAAACACATAGATTAGTTAATTTAAACACAATTTTAGTATAGAAAACTACGGAATAGATATTTCATATCAAAGAATAAAAGAAAGGAGATACTTGAAGAAGTATTTCTCCCACAACACCCGACACCACCGCTCATCACCTTACCCCTCAAAATCTCCCACAAAAAATAACACAGGTATACACACATTTTGGTGCCGATACATTTGAACTGTTTTAGTAGTAAATTTAGCAAATTCGACCTCCTGAATGCGAATCTGCAATCGGGTTTCGCCTAGCAGCTCCCGTTTTCATGTTATGGGGTAGGGTGTTGCAAACCTGACACCACTTAGAATGAGCTTCCTACATCATTACAGAAATCTATCCAGGATATTCATTTAAAATCATTATGACTTACGCAACGAACAGGGGCGTTTAGTTTTCAACAATGGGATCGTAAGGGCGGACTTCATGGTCAATACTCGTACAATTTTAATACAATATATCCACTAAGGCAAAAGTTCTGGATGACCATGGACGGTTGATATACACCTTCGACTACCTAAGTGTATGTATATCAAACGTCGTTGAAATTGGCAGAATACCATTCGACATGCTTGTTAGAGTTCATGAAAACGTCAGAAAACGTATGCAGAAGTGTGTGGATAGCGAAGGTCAACATTTGCCAGATACACTATATAAAACAATGTAATTTATAAATTCCCTTACTGTTCAAAATAATTAAAATATAAAAAAATTGTTTCTAAGGTAACTTTTTTATTTCATTCCCAAATAAGCAAATTACCGCGCTTCACCCTGATTATTACTTCCTGACCTTGTGCTAGTATTTTCTTAATATCATAGCAATATATATACAGATTTCTTAAACAGACTCAGGAAGTGATCCCAGGACGATCTGTATACTATATGATGGATTTATCTCTTCTACTTTGTGGTGTTATAAACAAAGCACAAACTCATAATAAGCTGGATCGCAGCACAGTGGGAGGAATTAAAAAATAAATAATTCAGCCGTTTCTTAACCAGACAACCAATTCCAACAAAACTTGGAATGCTTGCAGAAGAGGTACTTGTATTACAGAACTTAAGTTTTACATTTATTGCATACACGGGCGGAGCTACAGAGCCTCAAAGTTTGCTAGATCGGATATAGATAATGTACCGATTCCACTCTCATTATCACAGCGCATCTCAAGGGTTAAAAAGTTTGGTTATGTTTTGTTCAGGATTTTGTGAAGAGATCAAAATCGGATCTGCTTCGTTTCGCGAGATATCGCGAAAACAGTAAAACACGATGTTGTTTACAATGAAATATTTAAAAAAATACCAGAAATTTAGAACTGTAAAACAATTTCCACTAAGTATGAGTAATTGTAAGTCGTTTTACAATTAACGCAATATGTCCATATTGCGAATTTTTTGTGATCTATAAAATCGCATTACACCGCCAAGTTTAAAAAAAATTAGTTGGTGAGAGTTTTTAGATTTATATAGTCGACGAATAGATTAATATAAAAGTTTCCGCGATAGCCATTCCGCGATTAAAACATTTCAAGAAAAACACTTTAATCTCACGCTGTGTTATATTCTCTAAATAGCCAAAAAATTTGTTATTTTATGAAAATTATTACCATCAGAATACCAACTGAGACAAACGTTCTGGCCATTTGATATATATGATATACAGGGTCTCCCATATTCGACGGACCCATCTGGCAACGCCATAACTTTTGACAGAGATGTCAGATCGCTTAATGACATACCGCGTTTGAAGCGTCAGTCCAAGCAGATTTTTACCATGGAACAATACACGCCACGCGAAATAGTTGAAATTTACATTCAACAGAAGAAGTCAATTGTGAAAACTCAACGTGCTTTTAAAATATTAAAAAATGTGAGAAGTGCGCCTTCTAAGAACACCATTAAGCGTTTATACGAAAAATTTTCGACTGGTGAGGCTCTTTCTAATCCGAAGAGGCCAAATAAAAGTCGACCAAGGCGATCGGCCGAGAATATCGCTGCCGTACGAGCCAGTGTTGAGAGGTCCCCAAGAACATCCCAAAAACGCCGTTCTCAGCAGTTGGGCATGGCTCGGTCCACTTTACAACGGATTATTCGCGTTGATTTGCATTTGTTCCCGTACAAAATTCAATTGACGCAAAGATTGTTGCCTGCGGACAAGCCTCGTCGATTGGAATGGGCCCAAAAAAAACATGGGTCCGTCGAATATGGGCAACCCTGTATAGTATTTTTGAAAAGTACAACTTCAAATTGTCTCTGTGGTTATAATTGATGGCAATATTTTTCATAAAATATAAATGTTGTTGTCTACCCAGAAATGTAATGAAAAAACCATCATACATTTAGCAATCGATGACTAATTTCAAATAGTGGGTAACCAAGTGTATGCACGCTAAAAAAATCGATTCTGTAGTATATTGTCCCAACACTCCAAATATATAATATTTGACGCACACAAATATTATATGTTTAGGATGATATTGTTCTAAAAATAATATGTTCCCAATCTAATATATTTTTATTTGGAACTAATATTTCCGAAACAACAATTAATTTGTATTATTAGTATTTTGGCAATGTATCAAAAAAATATAATATCGATTTTGAACATATTTTCTAGAAATGGTTTAGGTTAAAATAAAAAAAAAACAAGTAAGAAAGTTCAGTCGGGTAAACCGACTTATGAATCCCCGCAACTTGAGTCCCAAAAAAAATATTAGTAAATGTATTTATTTTTTGTTTTAATTAAATTATAATCAATTTAAATTGCATTTAATAACTTTAAAATATGTACTGGTATCAAAGTTATAAGCTGTTAACTTTTGGTACAAAAAGATCCATTTGTGTGGGAGGTACCAAAAGGGGCGCGCCAATAACGCCCATCTTTCTCTGGACTCTAGGTACAATAAAAGCATTACACTGTACAAAATTGCAAGTATATGTATGCACTGGTATTAATGTTATAAGCTGGTAACTTTTGGTACAAAACAGTCCATTTGTGTGGGAGGTACAAAAAGGGGCGTGCCAATTACGGCCACTTTTCTCTGGGCTGTAGGTACTATAAAAGCGTTGCACTGTACGAAATTTCAAGTATTTTTATGCACTGGTATTAAAGTTATAAGCTGGTAACTTTTGGTACAAAATAGTCCATTTGTGTGGGAGGTACCAAAAAGAGCGTGGCAATAATATCCATTATTCACTGTATTGTAGGTTCTATTAAACCATTACACTGTGTAAAATTTCAGGTCTTTGTATGTACTGGTAATAAAGTTATCACCAAATGGTCCATTTGTGTGGGAGGTACCAAAAGCAGCGTGGCAATAATGCCCATTTTTCTCTGCAATGAAGGTATGTACTATTAAACCATTACACTGTACACAATTTCAGGTGTTTGTATGCATTGTCCATTTGTGTGGGAGATACCAAAAGGGGCGTAGAAACTTCGTCTATTTTTCTCGAGGTAATAGTGGCTAATAAACTAATACAATGTGTAGAATTTCAGAGAATTCAAATAAGTAGTATAGAAGTTATTAAATAATCATATTTAACTAAATGTTAACCCTTTGTGGGGGAGGTACTAGAAGGGGTGGACCAATATGGCCCATCTTCGAACTTAGCCGGAGATAGAAGAAAATAATACCACATAACAAATTTGAATTCAATCGGTTACTCCTTTCGAGAGTTGTCGTGCGCACCAGCCAGCAGACAGACAGACGGACGGAAGGACATTGCTCATTCGACTTAAAATGACCCAAAACGGATATCCGCCGAACATACTTAGGGTCTTAGGACACTCCTTCGATGTGTTACACTTTTAGCTCATAGCAAATTATATATACCCTCCTCTCTAAGGTGAGAGGATAATTAAATACGGGACTGTGCCTTCTAGAACGTGGTTATGTCAAAATGGAATGTACCATTAAATAGGAGATATATCAAAAAGTGGACTGATCTTTCGCATTGCGGAACATAACACACACCCTTTATATGAGGGCTATAGCTAAATCTGAACCGATTTTCTTCATAGGTAGCAATCTTTGTTTCTTTATCAAGAAACTCCTCCAAACTCCAAATCTTATTATAATCGGATGTAAAACAAAGCTTCTCTGAAAAGATGATGTTAAATCGGAAGGAACTTGTATATGAGGGTTATATCAAAATCTGAACCGATCCCATTCTAATTGACAGTCTTCATGCTTGGCCAAATTTTGTAATGCTCAGTAGTAAAATACGATTTCTGTAGCTCTTAGATGCCAAAACTTAAGTAAATATATAAGTATATAGGGGCTATAGGTAAATCAGAACCGATTTTCTTTAAAGTTGGCAATTTTCGTTATCTGCCAAATTTTATAATGATTGGATGTAAAAGAAAGCTTTTTTGACACGTTGCTACCTAATTTCTTTCAAATTTGACAGTCTTTAATCTTGAACCAATGAACTCCTTTATGCGAAATTTGATAATAATCAGATGTGAAATACGACTCCTATAGAGCTTATATGCAATATCGGTGGTAAATATATATGGGCCATATATCTAGATCTGAACGATTTTCACTCGTTTCTATAGGGATCAACCTTGGGCCGAAAACAAGCACTGTGATACATTTCAATACGATCGGACCACAAATACGATCTGCTCTGTGATTACAGCAGTACATCCACGTCTACATCAGACGGGCGGACGGCCAGACGGACATGGTAATATCGACTCAGGAAGTGATTCCAAGTCGATCGGTATAATAAACGATGGATTTATCTCTTCTACTTTTGGATGTTACAAACCAATACACAAACTCATAATACCATGGACCACAGTGTGGTGTAGGGTACAAAAACGGAATACGTACATTTTCTAGTAACGTTATATAAGTATACATAGTTTCAAGATTCATGTTGTACATATGGTTTCATTCATGGGAAGAAAAACATGTTGCAATGTGTTGTTTACTCTTAAACATGAGTTAAATACGTAATAAATATAAAGATTTACCGCAGCTATTTAATAATAATTTTATACGAGTATATATGTATACACTGAATATATTTTAAAGAATTTTCTCATCTGTGACGCATGAAAGAATACAATGTTTTCTTTGGTTTCACGATTAACCACTTACGATCAAAAATATAACAAGTAAGAAATTTCAGTCGGGGTAACCGACTTAGGTATGTATGCCCTCAGTTTGAGAGCACTGTAAATATGCACTTATACATGTATTAAACTATGAGCTATTTAATTTTGGTATATCTTGGCTCTTTTTTGTATATGAGGTACTAGGTTAGGTTTAGGTTTAGGTTAGGGTGGCAGCCGTATTTTTTTACAAGCTCACATAGACCAGTTTAGGTCCCTAGTGTTACCACGGGCTGAAATGCCCCTCATCGAAACCAACCTGTTTGATATATAAATTTATCGATAGTACGAATATCAGTACTAGAAAGATCTGTTAGGCTGCCTAAAAAGGCCGACCCCAGTATGTCCAGTCGTCGTTTACTCAAAGCGGGACAGTCGCAAAGCAAGTGCTCAATGCTCTCCACTTCTTCCTCATCTCCACAGCTTCGGCAGAAGTCATTGGAGTCAATACCCAATCTTTTGGCGTGTTCGCCGATCAAACAGTGTCCCGTCAGAACCTTTACTAACGTAGACAATCTTTTCCTCTCTAGTGCGAGAAGATATTTTGACCTTTTCAGGTCATACCTTGGCCAGATTTGTCTAGCTACCCTGCAGGTGCCGATTTCTGTCCATCTTTCGTTGGACTGCCTGATTGCCTCTTGCCTAAGCCAAAGCTTGCACGTGGATAGTGGCGCACCAATATATGCAAATTCTTCGAGAATTTGTAATGTCGTCCCTTTCCTAGCAAGTTCATCGGCTTTGCAGTTCCCCGGGATATCCCTATGCCCAGGCACCCATATGAGGTGTATATTAAACTGCTCAGCCATCTCGTTAAGAGATCTGCGGCAGTCGAGGGCTGTTTGTGAATTTAGGGATGTTGCCTCCAGAGAATTGATGGCAGCCTGGCTGTCGGAGTAAATGACAACGCCAGTGTTGGTTACTATGTTGCGACTCAGCCACTTGGCGACTTCCCATATTGCCATTATTTCGGCTTGATAGACACTGCAGGTATCTGGTAGTCTGTGAGCTATATCCAGACTAAGTTCTTCACAGTGTACTCCGAAGCCAACCTTTTCATCAAGCTTCGAACCATCCGTGTAAAAGTGGAGATGGTTTCTATTACCTGGTATTCTGCCGACCCATTCGTCTCTGGCGGGAATCATAGTGATGTAATTTCTCTCGAAGGTGTACACAGTTGGTATATAGTCCACTCGGTCGGTTACCATAGCACTACACTTTGATATCCTCATGTGACCATAGTTCTTGTACCTCCACAGTGATAGGCAGTTTAATCTTATTGCCGCTTTGGTTGCAACTTCTCTCGCCACAATATTAATCGGCAGTATATGGAGTAGGGCTTGTAGAGACTCGGTCGCTGTAGTCCTTAAGGCTCCGCTTATGCTCAGGCAGGCAGTTCTCTGAACCTTTGTTAGTAGGTTGGTAATAGTTAGTTTGTCAGTTGCCGTCCACCATACCACAATACCGTATAACAGTATTGGACGAACTACTGCTATATATATCCAGTGGACGATTTTAGGAGAGAGTCCCCACCGCGACCCTACAGCCTTTTTGCAGGAATATAAGGCGACGTTGGCCTTCCTTACACGTTCCAATACGTTAAGTCTAAATAACATTTTCCTATCTAGAATTATTCCTAAAAATTTTGCACTTTCAGAAAAGACTAGATCTGTTCCATTTATCCGAGGTGGAGGGTCCACATGTGGGACATTATTCATCCTAGTAAAGAGAACCAATTCTGTATTGTTGGGGTTAACGCCCAAACCGCTGCTTCTGGCCCATCTAGCCAATTTGTTCAGAGGCACCTGTAGGATGTCTCTGAGGACGTTTACGAATTTGCCACTCACTGCGATTGCCACGTCGTCCGCATATGCCACGACCTTGCAGCCACAACGTTCTAGATCTAGCAGGATTTCATTCACTCCTCCTTGCGGGGTCCCTCTGTTTACATACCTTGTTAGAGTTGTGGACCCTAGACATGCTGTTATGCGTCTACTGGTGAGCAGACTTTGAATTAGTCTAATCAAACTAGTGTTAACTTTTAGATGTGAGAGTGCCGCAATTACCGCATCTGAGTGAATGTTGTTAAAAGCCCCTTCTATGTCAAGAATTGCCACCATGGTGAATTCCTTGAAATGCATGGACGATTCGATAGTGCTCATAAGTTCGTGCAGGGCTGATTCTGTAGACTTGCCCTTATTGTAAGCATGTTGGTTCCTCGACAGGAGATTTGTATCCATCTGGTCCAGGTGACTTGAAGGGCTCAAAGCTGTTAATAGCCCAGCTTATTCTGCATCTCTCAGTCAAGAAGCTAGCGACGCTCGCAGTCCACTCGCACTCTTGTTGGTCCTGCTGATCCTCGGGTTCTTTTACAGAGTCCCCGGGAAATGTGTGGCGAGCAGTACATTGAGAGACTGCTCGCTGTTTTTGGTCCAGTTATTTGCCTCATCCTGTAAATATCCCACTGTACAGGGTGAAGCAGATAATATCTTCCTCAGCCTAACGGCGTCGGAGACCTTTTCCACTTCACCACAGAAGGTATACCAAGAGCGCCTTTGCGCCTTTCTAAGCTCCTT
Source organism: Eudasyphora cyanicolor (assembly GCA_963930755.1). NCBI lineage: Eukaryota > Metazoa > Arthropoda > Insecta > Diptera > Muscidae > Eudasyphora > Eudasyphora cyanicolor. Next base: position 67,441,137 of record OZ005738.1, read on the forward strand.
CTTATAGATCTTGAGTTGCTCTTTATAGGCATCCCAATCATTAGCGACCCCAGTAGATTTAGCCTTATTGAATAGCTTGTTGCAGGTCTTTTTCATAGCCGTTAGCTCAGAAGTCCACCATTGGGGTTTAGTTTTACCCTTGTACCTTGTTTTCGGACAGGCTTCTTCAAGGGAACTATTGAATGATGTGGTGATATGATCGACCAGATTATCCAGACCGGCTTTGTCATTCGGTTCGTACAGAAGTTTAGAGTTGAGGACTTTCTTGAAATTCTTCTCATACAGGTGCCACTTTGTCTTCCTTACATTTCTGTGGACGGCAGGTTTAGGCGCTTTTTCCGCGAGTTTGAACTCAATATAATGGTGATCTGAGAATGAGTGGTCGTCCAGTACATTCCACCCAATAATTTTGTCTGACAGCCGGTCAGTAGCAAACGTTACGTCGAGTACTTCTTGTCTGTCTTTAATTGTGAAGGTCGGTTTATTACCTATATTACAAATACTAAGGTTGGTAGTTAGAATAAAGTCAAGAAGCGAATCACCCCTATTGTTTATATCCGTACTACCCCAGATAGTATGATGAGCGTTCGTGTCTGCGCCAATAATCAGCTCGATCTCGTCAGACGTTGCTTCTTCCACTACTTCCCTGAATAGAGCAGTCGGTACTACAGATTCATAAGGCAAGTAGCTGGAGACCACCCAATATATGCGATTACCGATCTCCAGGCTAGCAGCTGTTTGGTCTTTACCACTTAAATTAGTCAGGAGAAAGATACTTAGATCTTTCCTGGCCAAAATGCAGGTTCTTGGAGTGCCTTCACAGTTGGCCACAAGCAGTTTAAAGTTGGGTGTCCTAATACCGCACACCCTTCCTCCCACTACGTGGGGCTCCTGTATCAGGACGATGTCTACTGCGCCTGTGGACATGCGCAGCAATAGAGCCGCTGAGGCTGCTTTAGCGTGATGGAGGTTAATCTGTAGAATTCTTACCATCATTGGTAATTGACAGATTAACATCCACCCCGACAAGGGTGTTATCGAACTCTTCGTCCGTATCGTCGAGAAGCATGTCCCCGCCAGATGCGTCAAAGAGTCCGGAGACTCCCCTCAGCCTCTCTGTGTCCGAAGTAGAGCTTTTGTCCTCAGAGAAGGACGTTACAGATCTTCTGTTAGAGTTGGAGTCACCAGAAATAATAGGCGTGGGTACCTCCGCACTTCCAGGAAGTGCCACGGTGGACGACTCACCTTCTGCAGTGGGAGCTATATCCTGCTTGTATATCTTCAAGACTATAGTCTCGAAGCCATATTGTAGGGTTGCACTCGCACCTTGTATATGGGAGGTGGATTCAGCGTTTAGGATAAGATTGACCTGCCGCTTTTTACCATCCGCCTCACCCACCTTGCTGATTCTCCAATTATGAGCCGGCAGACCAGGATTGGAATCTTTTATTATTTCTAAGATGTCAGCCGGGTTGGAGGGCTCTTCTGTAACCCAGGTGATGGCTCTAGGGTGACTAGGGATGCTGTTTTTTTCGACAACATCCAACTGGGCACCCGGCCACACCTCACCCGCCCGACTCAGAGCAGCCTTATACAGGTCTACTGATCTGGCATCACCGAAATATAAGAGCTTTACTCTCCCCTGATGCCATCCTGCATCGTTACAGATTGGTGGTTTGCCCGGCATTTCTCTACGGACATCGAGGTAGTGAGCCATAATGGCTGATTGTACATGACTCCATTTGTCCTTGAGGATGGATCCATCCTCACTACTTCTGTCTATAACAGCCATCACTTCGCCACTTCATTGAAGGGCTTGGTGAGTGTCCTGTTGATGGTGACATTAGGGCCTCTTGCCTTTTTCGAAGGCAAGGGTTCATCAGGTGATCTGATTCGTTTTACTTTATTAGCCGTTAACACAGCTGAATTTGTGGCTCTTTCAGCCGACTCATTGGCCTTAGAAGCATCTATGACGCCTTTAGCCCAGGTAAGTGACTCTTTTTGTTTTTCGGTAAGAGCCGAAACCTCAACAGCCTCCAACTTCGTCAAAACTCTGAGCGCTACACGATGCTCATTGTGCTTCCGTTTTGACGGTCGGACATGACGTTTACCCCTCACCGCACCACCTGTTGTGAGTACTTGGGGGAGATTTTCACCATTTTTGGTGTGGTCGGCTTTGGCCAAGACCAACGGACGGACAGTCGGACGATTGGGGAACCGCGCTCCATCGGAACACGAAGGCATCCCCGTCAAGAGAATTTATTTTTATTTTGTCTGTATTAGACCGTAATAGGTACTACGATGTAGGCCTTACAGACTTTGTACAGATTTTTGCTATTGCGTAATAGGTACTGGTAACTATCCGCTATGTGATAAACACGTCCGTTCACTGCGAATCTGCGAATATGAGGTACTAACACCGGGTGTGGTGATAACTCCCATTTTTAACAGGACTGTACGAATTTTCAAAAACTTTACACTGTGCAAAAATTTTCAGTATTTATATGCATTGGTATGCACCATATAAGCTGTTAAATTTTTGTACAAAGGGAAGTGATAAAAACGCCAATTTTTCGACAGACTGTAGGTACTATAAAAACAGTTCACTGTACAACATGTTAAGTATTTGTAGGCCCTATTATATAAGTACAAAATTTCAAGTCTTTGTATGTATTAAAGTTATAAGCTTTCACTTTTGGTGCAAAACGGTATATTTGTGTGGGAGGTACCAAAAGGGGCGTGCCAATGCATGCATGAAGCGATATTAATGCTACAAGCAGTTAACTTTTGGTGCAAAATAGTCGATTTGTGAGGGAGGTAACAAAAGGGGCGTGGCAACTTCGCCCATTTTGCTCGAGGTAATAGTGACAAATAAACTAGTACTATGTGTATAATTCCAGAACATTCAAATAAGTAGTATAAAATCATTGAATAATCAATATTTCACTAAATGTTAACCCTTTGTGGGGGATGTACTAGAAGGAGTGGACCAATATGGCTAATCCACGACCTTCGCCGGAGATAGAAAAAATATTACCGCATACCAAATTTGCATTCAATCGGTTACTCCTTTTTAGAGTTATCGTGCGCACCAACGAGCAGACAGGCAGACAGACGGCCGGGCGGACATTGCTCATTCAACTTAAAATTACCCAAAACGAATATCTGCCGAACATACATAGGGTCTTAGGTCAATCCTTCGATGTGTTACACTTTTGGCCCGTAGCAAATGATATATACACTCGTATCACTAAAGTGAGGGTATACATATTGAGGGTCTCGATGTCAACCACCACCCGTTCCGAATCAAGAAAAAAGGCTTCACAATACGTAGCGCATTTTGTCCCTACAGGTCAATATTTTCAGCCAATCTGGCGTGAATTAAGATTGTTGTAAAACTAAGAAAGTTTGTCTACAACTATTTGAAGTAAAAAAGGGGCAAAAGGGTTCACGCAGATCCCGGAGAAAACGTATCCTCGACGCTCTGGGAACCACATTTAGCTATTGGTCTGACTGAAATTAAGATTTTTCCCTGATATGTTTCCCGCTAAAAATGACGCAATGGCGTTTTGATATAGCCCCCATATAATGGACCTTCTCGATATGCAATTTTAGCTGTAGTCCCATTGACATATAGCCGGCCCTCCCGATTTTAATCCTTCTTTAATTTTGTTATAAATACTTAATGAAGAAGTCGAAACGTTTACAAAAATGTATAACAATTGTATCTATGTATGTATATTAGGAACACAATAAATACAATATTATATGAGGGCGATTTAAATATGTATTCTATATTATCAAGCCGGGCCAAAATTGTCGGCATTTAATGCCACTACTACGCGGAATAGGAAAATGTTGGTGAAAACATTGAAAACAATAATTATTTCGGAATACATAAACAGTCGGACTACTTTGGAACAAAATATACATATTTTTGCGTTTGTGCAAAAAATTCAAAATTTTTTCTACATTTTACGCTGAAACCGCATTTTTAGGTTCGTTTGTAAAAATGGTGCAGCCGTATGAATGGGTTTTGATTTTGTTTGTAAAATTATTACATTCCGCAAATGCGAAAATATCGCATTTTCCACACTCAGCCCAGTTCACGGTGAGTGTTGCACCGTCAAAAAACAGACTTGAGAACAAAACCTAAATGATAACGTACATTCTTAATGCACTACCAACTGGTTGCGCCAAAATGTAGTAGGTATGGGTTTTACTCACCGCACGTTTTTTGTTTGCATGCAAAATTCGAAATTAGAATAGGGTGCAGGGGGAATTTTTAAAATGTAGCAACATGAAGTGGTGACTTTATTTTTCAGAAACGAAATCACCATAAGCTACTACAAATGTATTCTAATTTATATAGGGTCTCCCAATAAAAGGAATAATTTTAATATTGAAAAAAACGTATATTTTAAAGGGAAATCATCCGATGTTTATTTGACTAGAACGAGGAGAGTATGTCATTATTAATGGAAAACAATGTCAGGCAAATGGTAGCCACGGCTACGCTACGCTTCTAAATGGTCCGGAATTTCATTTCACCTCGGAAGCTCGGAAAACCTAATAATTATTGTTGAAAAGCCTCTCTATCTTCAACGAGTGACTGTTTTGTGCGGGTTTCGACCTAATGGGGTCATTGGTTAAGTTAGGTTAAAAGTGGCAGCCAACAAAACGAACTCACTTACCTCCTGATCACGAGAACGTTAAAAACAGCTGATTTGTGACCTAAAAAAAACACAAGACCGACAAAGCAAATGAAGACGCCTTAATACAGATCCCGGAGCAAACGTATCCTCGACGCTCTAGGAACCACATTTAGCTAGAGGTCTGACTGAAATTAAGAATATTCCCTGATATGTTTCCTGCTAAAAATGACGCTATGGCGTGTTGATATAGCCCCCATATAATGGACCTTCTCGATATGCAATTTTAGCTGTAGTCCCATTGACATATAGCCGGCCCTCCCGATTTTAATCCTTCTTTAATTTTAATTTTGTTATAAATACTTAATGAAGAAGTAGAAACGTTTACAAAAATGCATAACAATGTATATTAGGAATACAATAAATACAATATGATATGAGGGCGATTTAAATATGTATTCTATATTCGAATTTTACACCAGAACGACAAAGCAAATGAAGACATACTGTCTGATGCCTGTTAGTTGGTCGCAAATCAGCTGTTTTTCGCATAGAAGTCGATGTGTTACACTTTTGGCTCGTAGCAAATGATATATACCCTCCTCTCTAAGGTGAGGGGATAAAAATGATCGCTGATATCATTACTGGTGATTCAGAGTCAACCGCCTCCTCGACAGCGTCGAAGTACTCGGTAAAAAACGCGCGTCTAATCTTTAGCAGATTAGTTAAAAAGGAAAACCAAATTGAAAGCGATAGCAAGCGGCTAGCCCTTGCAAAAAAACACGAGTTAAGGAAAGTTACCAATGTCACCGAACCATTGACTCACTCTAGAAGCGACAGTGGCTCCCTAATAGATACCAAGAGAGATATTGGGGTATCATTCTGAAGATCTGTACTCAACAGATAGTTTCTTCTTCCTAAAGGTGAACACTCAAAAAAATTTATTTCCTAAATTTTAGTAAAATCCGTACTCCAATTTAGTTCAATGTTTTTATTCATATTGAGTTAATTTTTTCTTAAAACTGGGAAATTTTAAATTTTTTTGGGGGATATGCAGAATAGTTCGTTAACTACAAATGAGGACATATTTTTACTAAAATAATATTTCTTGAAAAAAGTTCGAATATACATATATTTATCAAATTTAAACATATGCGGTGGACACCCAACATAGACATTAGGAAATTATGAACTAATAATGGAAAGCATGATTTTTAGGAAATTTTAACTAAAAATAATCATGAATCCTTATTTCGAGTCCATGAATTTGAACTCAAAATTAGGAAAACATACTAAAATCAAGGGAAAAATTAACTATTTTCGGACTATGTTGTAGTGTTAAAAACACAAAAAATTCTGTCCTTTTTCGTTCCGCAATTTTTATTTTTTCGCAAATCGTTACTTGCAGAAACTTTAAAAATGTTACGCCCGGGACGAGAGTCGAACCGACAACCTTATGATAGTGAGCCAGACACACTATATATCGAGCTACGAACCTCTTTTGGGATTGATATAAAAATGTCATTCATAATAAAATTTCTTCGTCGCCTATAAATATAGTATATGGCAACCCTATTTATCATTATATGATGGCAATCCTTTTATCAAATTCAAGTGAACATAAAAATACATTGTTTCGAAAATTTTGGGATATATACATAATTGTATTTAAAAACAAATTTTTCATAAAAATTTAAGTGTCTACGTAGCTCAGTTGGTAAACATGTGGTTCAGAAAACGGAAGGTTCTGGGATCGAATCGCATTCGGAGGTAAAATTTTATATACATAATGTTTAATGTTTAATAAAATAAATTTCAATTCCTAAATTAAAGCAGAAGAGAGAAATCCAAAGAGGAAGTTGTACGAGAGAGATTCCAACATATAAATGGAGGAGGAAAGGAAAATGATTGAAGTAGGATCGAAAATCGCAAAAAAATCATGGACTAAAAAGTCGAAGGAAAATTTTAATTTTTCTTTTCTTTTTGCATAAATTTAATTAAATTTTCCTAAATTTGAGTAAAAATTTACTTGCAATAAGGACAAAAGTATGCTGAATTTGCATAATTTCAAGTCAGAATTTGCTAGTATTGAGTTAATTTTCCCTATTTTAATTTCAATAGTTACTTAAAGGAAGTACGAGTTAACTAGAAATAAGTTAAAAATATTTCATAATTGTGAGGAAATGTATGAACTTTATAAAAGGAAAAATAGCTTTAGCGAAATACGAAGTTCAATATTCCTACAGTTAAGTTCATTTTAACTTCCTCTAGGGTTCACTTTTTTTTGAGTGAAGGAGCCCCTTACAATGAGGCTGAAGCTCTCTGCAAAAGGCGAGGATAAGTATACAGAGGATGAGAAGGGAAGGTATCGTATGGCAAAGGATACAATTGCGAAATGGCAACAGGCCAATAACACTATGCAACAAATGAACACATTTTGAAAAATACACGGACTTGACAGTATAGGTTTGATTTTACTACCAAAGGGTAGTATAACCCTATACTCGGATTGCCGAAATGGGGCACCATTTTTTATGGGCCTCCAAAGTTTCTGAAAATTAGTGGACCCCTCGAAAAAGGTGTCATCAGCTTTTGTCCAACAACTAATTCAGACTTGATGATACAGCTTAACTATATTTGGCAAAAATGTAGCTAAGAATATGCTGAATAAAGTTTCTTGTCATTTTATGCAAAAAAATGTTTCCAACACATTTTTTAGAAAAAGTGAAGGAAAAAATATTTTTTTCACTTTTTTCAATTTTGCACGACAATATTTGGCAAAATTGCAGCGCACAATCTGAAAGTGTCTGGGCACCCCAAATAGCTCAAAATGATCACATTGTAACTCAAAAATGTTAGCATTTCACTATTTTTTTTAAGTAAAAGTGCGCAACGGTAACCGGTTTTTTACCCATAAGTCCGGATTTTGGGGGTGTCTGCGGAATTTCAAAAACAGGGAAACAAGAAAAATTATATCGCGTCAATGGGTTTTCAACTTCATGCTTTTTTGTCGTATTGTGTAATAAATATTTTACTAACCCCCATTAACTCAAAACAAAATGACCGAGCGTTAGAGCTAACGAAAGTTAAATTGTATGGAATTTGACAGCTATAACCGGTAGTTAGCTCATAAGCCTAGTTTATTTATTTATTGTTAATGGACCTAAATGTTATTTAGTAAATTAAAAAAAAAGTGATAGCGAGTTCTTATTTTACATATTTGTAACTGCTTATAAACATTTTAGCCAAAAATAAACTACATAGGTCCATATTAAATATTCTGACGCAAAAGGATTGAATAAAATATAGGAGAAAAATTTGAACTTATCTTATACATTTATTGATATCTCAAAATCAATAAAATATTTTTTTTGACAAATGTAAAAATATTACTTTTTGAAAAAATCTAGGTTTAAAATTGGTGTTTTGAAAATAAAAATATTTTATGCAGCTTCCAAACAGCATCCATCTCAATATAACTAAAACTGAAGCCTTTAGGAATTTAGGTCAAAACAAAATATTTAAAAATATCTAGTAGAACAAAAGTTATGAGCATTCGAATGCAAGCACTTTTCGATATTTGCCCAAATTCTAATGTTTAAATGTAAATATCTCCTATAGTTTTGAAGATTTTTCAATAAAATATAATATTTAACATTTCCACCAAGTTTCATCAATATCGGAGACCACCGGCAATTTGTATGTACGATTAACATGGTTCTCGTCATATAGCATATAGCGTCATAACTGATATAAACTACTTTCAATCGGCGGTTTAAGATGGGCAGCAGATAGATGGACGGACATATAGCCAGACATGGTTAGATCAAAAGGTCAATATTGATTTTGCATCTGACCGCTATATACGCACTATTCAACCCATCTTTATTCATATTAGCAGATAAAAGTTTCATATGCCTAGAATATTTCTCAACTGATCCGTTGAAAATTTAGCAGATAACAGTTTCTTGAACCAAGAAGAAATCATGCCATGTATGAATAAAATCGGTTCAGACATAGTCCCTGTATATACCTATATGCTGATTTTGAATCTAAGCGCTTTAAAATAAAATTTTTTGAAAATATGATTATTATTAGACAAACTGCATTAATAAAATTTCACAATATTTATTCCTATTTTGCTCTGGGAGGGTTGTGTAGAGTATTATAAAGTCGGCTCCGCCCGACTTTAGCCCTTCCTAAGTGGTTCTAATTTTAATTTCAATGTAACCGCCAGAAACACTAGTTCGTATCTCGCGATCATGACATCGAACAAGATGTAAGAGCCAAAAATAACGTTTTTTATAGATATGTAAATATTACTAATTTGTTAATGTATCCTGTGAATATCTGTCTTTGGTGGTTACATAGTTTTGCGTTTATGACTCGATTTATTCGGCTCCCCTCCTTACGGAACTTTTCAATGTCTTTTACAAAAACAAACAATTCTATAAATAATTTAATTTTGTTCGTAATATGTTAAACAATTGTATTATATTACAGATTCATATATTTTCACTACAGCCGCCTGGAGAGTTTTTTACGCCGCTCTTTAACTTACTCACTCCTTGCTCACATTTCACGTTGCCACATTAATTTAGTTTTTTTCTTTTGGGAATTTTCCCGATTACCTTCAGCTAATAAATATCAATTATAATTCCATTGTTTGCGATTTTGTATTTCGCCTCAATATAAATTGCATAATATAAAGGGTGTCCCAAGAAGAGCGCAATTTTTTAATTACTGATGCAGCAATTGAATTGTTTCTCTGGCTGTATGACATGTTCATTTCTTCAATTCTAGGCAAGAAAAAACTGGTTATCATTTCACGATACCGAACACCATTGACTGTTTGCGCTTGACCTGCCTCAAAGGTCCAATGATTCCTCCAGCCCAAAAACCACACCACACAGTGACACGTTGAGGATGCATTTGCTTCTCGTGAATCACTCGAGGATTTTCCGCACCCCAAATGCGACAATTCTGCCTATTGACGAAGCCATCAAGATGAAAATGGGCCTCGTCACTGAAGATGATTTTATCGGCTAAATCAGCATTTTCATGTTGTCTCTCCAATACCCAATTAACGAACTCCCTTCGCTGTCCTTCTCCATTTTTACTAACCTCGTACCTTCTACTAACAAACAATAACAATTATTCAAATGTCAAACAATGACACTTCGAATGTTGCGAGATTTAAAAATTGCGTTCTTCTTGGGACACCCTTTATATAACATTCGTAGGTAGCACGCACATATTTCCTAAATATTTTGGAATTTTCTCAAAAAATGGAAAATGTTGTTGCGGCTTGTTTTTCTATATTTTTTTCAGGAAGTCACAATTCGCTGTCTGTCGCTAAGTGTTACTTAAGTATTTACACACACTTTTTGTTGTTTAAACTCGGTTATTTTTTAATTGTTTACAAGTTGAGAGAACACTGATAATATCACACACAACATTAGCGCACATCACATACTCGTACATAATAACATCACGTTGATTTATGATTGATATCACTTATCAATCGAAATCAAATTTCGCTATCAAGGTTTTGCGTTATCGACGGAACGAAGAAACGATCTTGACATTTCAAATATTTGCGTTTAGTGCAAAACTCAAAACCCATCCATTGCCCATTGTGACCGAACTTTTATTGGAAATTGGGTCAGCATCTCTTCTGTATTGGAATAGCTGGTTTGAGTGCTCCTCATATCGATATTATTTTCTCAAAAGTAAATGATCTCATTACGCACACTTAGTCGATAAAATATGTACTTTACAGTATTTTAGAATGAATCCATCCATCAATTCTATTGACTTTTTTATCTTCATCACACCCGCACTTACACTTCACTATATAGTAATTCCAAAAGATTGTTTTGTTTGGATGGTTTGTTGCTCCTCTCTCTCTTTTCTTTCGATGCAAATACAAATGCATCCGCCGATTTCCGATTTCAATTTGTGGAAACCCAAAAAAGTGGAGCTGAATTTTTCTTTTTCCGGACAATATAACGACCGTATACGTTGAGAAATATCCGCGAACTGAGTTACGGGGTTTCGGATACAAATCATGAAAAAAGAACTCCCTCTCTCACTCTCGCGCTCTTTTAGTTTCAGTTCTACTGATTGTCAACAGTCGCGGGCGATGGCGATGTCGATGGTGAGTGAGCAACTCGAAATTATCGAAATCAACGCATGTTATTGTAACGAACGAACGAAGTACCAACGAACGAATATTGTTGCATTTATTGAAGCGAGCAATTATGATAAGAAATTCAATTTTATTTGCGGCTGAGATAAATTCACACCAGTACAATGACGTTCGTCGAAAGCCCTTAACAGTGCTACAGTCAGAGAAATCATATTAACTAAATAAATATAATCGAAGCCTATGCATGATGCCATCCATTGGTAGTTTACTAGTATAGTAATAGGCGTGTTTTCGTAACACCATTATAATTCGTGAGGAAAGCTAAGCAATATTATTCGATATAACTATTACTCGGAGCGCACCCCAGTCTCCATCCTTTATTTATTATCCCCTCACCTTAGAGAGGAGGGTACATGTATATAATTTGATACGAGCCAAAAGTGTAACATATCGAAGGAGTGACCTAAGACCCTAACTATGTTCGGCGGATATCCGTTTTGGGTAATTTTAAGTCAAATAAGCAATGTCCGTCCGTCTGTCTGTTGGCTGGTGCCCACAACTCTCGAAAGGAGTAACCGCTTGACTTCCAATTTGGTATGTGGTAATATTTATACCCTCACTTTAGTGTGACGATGGTATATATCATTTGCTACGGAAAAAAGTGTAACACATCGAAGGAGTGATCTAAGACCCTAAGTTTGTTCGGAGGAAATCCGTTTTGGGTCATTTTAAGTCGAATGAGCAATGTCCGTCCGTCTGTCTGTCTGCTGGCTGGTGCGCACGATAACTCTCGAAAGGAGTAACCGATTGACTTCAAATTTGGTATGTGGTAATATTTTGATCTATCTCCGGACGAGTTCGAAGATGGGCCATATTGGTCTACTCCTTCTGGTACCTCCCACACAAAGGGTTAAAATTTAGTGAAATATTGATTCTTTAATAACTTCTATACTACTTATTCGAATCTTTTAAAATTCTGCACATAATATTAGTATATTAGTCGCTAACTCGAGAAAAATGGGTGAAGTTGGCATGCCCCTTTTGGTACCTCCCACACAAATGGACCATTTTGCATCAAAATTTAACTGCTTATAACTTTAATACAAGTGCATAAAAATGCTTGAAATTCCCTACAGTATAGTCCGGTAAAAAATGGGCATCATTGTACAGCCCCTTTTGGTACCGCCCACACAAATGGCCCGTTTCGTACCAAAGTAAACGGCTTGTAACTTTAATACCAGTGCATACAAATACTTGAAATTTTGTACAGTGTAATGCTGTTGTAGTGCCTACAGTCCTGTAAAAAGTGGGCGTTATCACCCCGCCCCTTTTTGTACCTCCCACACAAAATGACCAAATCATACCAAAATTACATAGCTCGTAACTTTAACATACCAGTGCACACAAACGCTTATAGTTCAGCACTATGCAATGTATTTAAGAATGTACTGTTTACCGAAAAATATGTGTATTTGGAAAACCCCTTCTGGTACCTCCCACACAAATTGACAGATTTATTGGTGTAATGTTATATATTACATTACTCACAAAGTGAGGGTATACCTTAGTCGGTTTACCCGACTGAAACTTTCTTACTTGTTATTTTATCTCCGGCTAAGTTCGAAGATGAGCCATATTGGTCCACTACTTCTAGTACCTCCCCCACAAAGGGTATACATTTAGTGAAATATTGGTTTTTTAATAACTTTTATACTACTTATTTGAATCCTCTGAAATTCTACATATAGTATTAGTTTATTAGTCACTATTACCTGGAGAAAAATGGGCGAAGTTGCCACGGCCCGTTTGGTACCTCCCACACAAATTGAAAATTTTGAACCAAAATTTAAAAGCTTATAACTTTATTACCAGTGCATACAGAGACTTTAAATTTTGTACAGTGTAATGGTTTAGTAGTACCTAAAATACAGTGAAAAATTGGCATTGCCACGCTCCTTTTGGTACCTCCCACACAAATGGACCATTTTGTACCAAAAGTTACCAGCTTATAACTTTAATAAATTTTGTACAGTGTAATGCTTTTATATAACCTAGAGTCCAGAGAAAAATGGGCGTTATTGGCACACCCCATTTGGTACCTCCCACACAAATGGACCTTTTTGTACCAAATGTAAACAGCTTTTAAATTTACTACCAGTGCATACAAATAATTGAAATTTCGTACATTATATTACCCAGAGTCTAGAGAAAAGTGGCCGTCCCTTTTAGTACCTCTCGCACAAATGGACCATTTTACACCCAAATTTAACAGCTTATAACATTAATACTAGTGTATATAGCTACTTAACATTTTGTACAGTGTAATGCTTTTATTTTTTTACCTAGAGTCCAGAGAAAAGTGACCGTTATTGGGAAACCCCTTTTGGTACCACCCACACAAATGGACCAGGGAAATCATCGGATGTTTTTTTCACAATATATTCTTTTCAGGACTGTATTCTTTTCATGAAATTTCCCATCACCAATTCGCACATTTGCCGATACCCTCGTATGTCCTCGATAACTGTACGAATTCTATTTTGTTGTCTTGAATCGATTGTGGCATAGGAACTTACCTTTCACATTTTTTTGTTGGCCTTTATTTGTTCCTCAACATAGGCTATCTACAACGTTGTTCCATCTTACTCTATCAAGACATAATGATTTTATTTCATTGAGTGAAATATTCAGTTGTTCGTTTTTTAGTGTTCCTCGGTCGTCCACTTTTAGGGATGCCCTGTAGATCCCATTCTAGTGCGTTTCTTGTAATGCATTCTGGGGTCTTAGGATGCGTGTGACCCACCCAATTTCTTCTCATTGTTTGCAGATTAATCGTTCCTCTTACATTCTCCACAGTTTAGCATTGGCGATCGTCTGTGGCCAGAAAATCCTCCATACAATTCGCATGAATTTGTTTATTTGCGTTTGCAGTTTTTTAATAATTGCATTTGACATAAGCCATGTCTCGCTCCGGTACAATAATGTTGGCTTTACGCACGCCTTGAATATTCGTAGCTTATGGAGATTTGAGGCGATCTACATATCTTGTTCAGACGTCCGAAGGGTGTTCTAGCTAAGTTTGTGGATCACATCTTCCTCAACTCCTCCTTGTACTAACATGCTGCAACCTAGATAGTAGAAGCGCTCTACGTAGCCAATTAATATATAGTTTATGGCTGCTGGTATTATTAGTACACATGGCTTTATTCCCTTAGATGTTGACTTTTAAGCCAATGCGTCTGGAGAGGGTGGCCAGATCGTTGATCTTGCTCTGCATACTCTTGAAATTAGACAAACAGAATGCCCAAATCGAGGTCTTCCAGATGACGGTGTAAACCCCAGACTAACCCCCTCCTTTCTGCACATTTCGCTCAATACGTTGTGAAGAACTACCGTAAACAATATGGGTGATAGAGAGCATCCTTGCTTTACGCCTACGTTAGTCGTGAAAGATCCGGCTTGCTCATCACAATGTTATTGTTCAATACACTGTTATCTTTTATTGGTAATTGTCGCCATGATTTTATATACTGTGTTGAGAAGGATACCCCTCCAATTGTTAAAGTCTGTTAAATCACCTTTTTTGGTAGTTTTATTATTTCGCCCCTTACCCATTCATCTGGTAGGCGTACTTGGTGCCAAACTTATGTCAGGTGGGGTTGAAGGATTTTGGCTGCGGTCAGAGGTTCTTCTTGCAGTATTTCTGCTAGTAGTCCATCTTCACATGTGACTTGTTCCTCTTTAGCGTTGTAAAGTCGAACTTTACAAGCGGAAGTTTGAGCAATCACTGAGTGTGTGAACTGGCTCAGTAATACATACCACAAAGCCTAAATATGCCAGCACCTTCACGGACAGCCAAATGGCGATCAAAGCAAGACATCGGAAAGGGTCGAATCCAGAACTGTGTTGGACTGTAAAGAACAATAAACGATTACTCTGCATGGTCAACTGTGTAAATTCGGGTAGAAGGACACAGCGGAGTAATTGGAATAAACCGGCAAACAGCTTGGCTTCAAAGGGCAGAGAACTTCGAGTAATAAACTTAGAAAATTGGAAACCTTTCAAAGCCACGAAATATGAGTTGAAGCACTGGGTAGTGATGAAACTGCAAAGACCCAAAAACAAGAGCAGTATTAGTAAGATGACGAGTGTTCTCACGGGACACTCAACCTTACAAGCACATCTTTCTCGAATAGGACTAACAGATGCAAGATCCCGATATTTCGGGTCCGACACCCTACCAGACATAACTCATCTCAGAGAATATGACTGGAAGATACTGAAAAAAATCGTATCTAATACCGATTTTCTGTAAGCCATGAGTTGTTAATAAGATCATAAATAAGGAACGCACAGCAGGCCGAACCACTGGCTTAAGTGTAGGTCCATGGACATGAGACGTTGAAACGTCTCCTCTCTTCAACCTAACTTAATATAACCTTAATTACACTGTACAACACAAACAAAATGACGAGGTTCCGACAATGGATTTTGGTACAGAAGACAAACATAATGATACAACTGAGATTTCATGTCAAGTGAGTAAACTTATGAAACCGAAGAACTTGTCCTATTGTGACACAAAATTTCAACGAGATCAGTTAAGGACTCTCCGAGTTGGAGGGTGTTGAATTTTGACGTTTAAGTCAAACAGCCTTTTATTCCCATCAATAGAAATAATTACCTATTGCATTTAGAAAATTTCGAACTATTTCTAAACTAGCGGGGTTCCGACTATGGATTCTGTTCGAGGCAGTATTCGAAAAAAAACTATACGTACGGTTGTTTAATAGAACGCAAACGCTATTTCATTTTATAGTGATTATGTATGTGTACGCAAACATAATACCGAACACTAATGGTGTTTTCTTTTGTGCCAAAAAATTATACATTTTTTCTGCTTTTCGCCCCAAAAATGCCTTTTTGTTTTCATTTGTAAAAAAATGCTGCCCTGTGAAAGGGTTTCGTTTTCTTTTGTAAAAATGTCGCACTTGCTCGATGCCAAAATGCAACATTTCAGACCTGCATTTAATCGAAGGGGTGGACGCTTCCCCTACAAAACAGATGTTTTTCGGCGTCGTGCGAATAGCCTAAATACCCGCGTGTGTACATGCATGCTTTTTATACCCAACACCAAACTGTGGTTCAGTGTATTATGATTTTATACATTTATTTGTAACACCCAAAAGGATTAGAGATAGACCCATCGTTTATTATACCGATCGACTTGGAATCACTTCCTGAGTCGATTTAACCAGGTCCGTCCGTCCGTCTGTAGATGTATCGTTGCAATCAAAGTGCACGTCGTATTTATGGTCCGATTGTGATGAAATTTAGTACAGTGCTCTTTTTTGGCCCAAGGACGATCCCTATGGTATTTGGTCAAAATCGGTTTAGATATAGCCCCCATTAATATGTTACCCCCGATTTGACATTTAAGAGATGTAGAAACTGTATTTTATATCAGATCAGTACGAAATTTTTCAGAGAGAGTTTTCTTATTACTCGAATCAACACTGCCAAATTTGGTTCACTATAGCCCCCACAGGTCCGTGCGCAGGGGGGGAAAGGGAGTTCAAACCACCCACGCTGAAATGAGATCTAAGTAGATAAGCAAGCCACAGTGTCCATCGATAAACAATTACAAATTCATGAAAAGCAGTTCGTAAACGCAAATAGAAAGCATTTGGAAGCAATAGTTCAAACAGTCGTCCGTTGTGGTCGACAAGGCTTAGTGAAACTTGTGATACAAGCAGAATCAATTCAAATGAAACTATTCAAAATGCTGGCAATTTTAGAGCCTTGCTAAGGTATCGGGCGATAACGGATTCAAATTTGAATATACACTTGACAAATTCACCTCGTTACGCAATGTGTATAAGCAATAGTGTTCAAAATGAAATTAATAGTATTTGTCAAGCTTTGTACACACGATTGTCAGATCTAACAATATTATCAGGGAAATGGCGGAAAAATGCAACCCTGTGAACTTACAACCGTGTGAACATACAATATTTTTCTTGCAACGTTGGCAGACAAGTTATTGTATATATATAAAGTGTAAACACACATCGTTGCCATTGCGAGATAATTTGCAGACACTTTTGATTGTCAGATGTGGGAAATTTATGCATGTGACAATGGCGCAATTTTGTTGGCAACTCTTGCAATCGTCTAAACTGGCAATTCACCTTTGCCTAACAATCTGTCATTGTCCGTACATTTGCAGCACTCTAACAAGTTTGATACCGTTGTCCGATCTGGCAATCGCGTGTACATAGCTTCACACTCTTATACACAGACAGCTTATTGAGAGAATCAATAATTTCAAAGCTTTCACTATCATGGCGGGCGAATTAGCTGATATTTTAGGGGTTGAGCAAGTTTCAATGTGTATCCGGTACCTTAATGAAAACGATGGGCGATATCTCTCAACAAAAACAGTTCGATGAAAAAGGTTTGGCTTAAGTTATTCTAAATTTCCTCGGAACGTCTGGTATTGGTTGTTTAGTTTATGTTTATGCATCTGACAATGGCGCCATTGTCAGAGAAACATTTTATAGGCAGCACTGTCTATAAAATATTTTTATTGACAATCCTGCATATAAATATTTACAAAATATATTGTAAATACATGAAATTGTAAGGTTTTTTTTTTGGAATCGTCCGAACTGTCAATTCGCCTTTGCATAAAAATCTGCCATTTTCCGTACATTGGCAGCTTTTTAACAGGGTTGATAACGTTGGCCGATCTGGCAATTGTCTGTACATAGCTTAAGTTACGCACGCAAAGTAGTCTCAGTTAAAAATTTTCTCGGCATTATCCAAACCATATACCACTTTTTCAATATCCTAGGCAAATAGCTCTCCAAGAAGCAATTTCTAAAAACAGGAATTTCCGTGATGATAAAAAACAATAATTAAAGTGATATTGCGAACTCGATGGGCAGAACAACATGAGTCTGTTGAAATATATATTCACGTACAAGAAGCGGTTATCGAGGCTTTGGAATAAATGCATTCGACCTGGACTGATCAGAAAACTACAACATCCGCATTATATATAGATATAGCCCCATATAAAGGTCCTCACCGATTTCACTTCTGGATGCAAACGCTACCTCGGAGTGGCTGTGTTTTTTTTAAGAGAACGCAAACAAAATACGATTCGTTTAGCGTTGTTCATTTTTTATTCGCGACACCACAGGTCGCAAATATGAAGAAAATTGGTACAGTATCATCTATTAGACTGATTTGATAAGTTCTACTTATTTCACTTCATAACGCTCTGGAGAACTGATTTTTCAATTGATCTGGCTGAAATTAAGGAATTTACACTTTATGTTATACATAATCGTACCTAGTAAAAATCGTGCTCATCGGTCCATGTTTTGATATAGCCCCCATATAAAGGTCCCCACTAATATCACTTCGAATATAAACCGAATACATATCAAAACATACACCGGTGTGCACCATTTGTACTAGCAACGATTATGTATAATCTACACTAAAAAAAAGCGTACTGAAAATCAATGAATTTTTCGTAAAGTTTAAGATTTCGGCAATGATTTCCAGCCAAAGACAATCGCTATAAAAATAAGAAGGTTTTATAGTTAATTTAAAGACGTGAATAGTACTTGTTTTGAGGATGCATTTCATAGAATTAAGAATTTTGGGTAATAAAACTAATTATGTTTGGTCTTAAAATAAGCACATTTTAATATGGCGCGTGCTTATTTTTAGTAAAATATCATATAATTTAAAACATTATCGTAATAAAATAAGAATATACTGGTAATTAATTTAAGGCATACATGAATTTAAATACAGTTTTTTTTAAATATGTATGGAAAATTCGTTACATTATATTGATTATAATGTTGCTCTTTTAAATGAAATCTTTGAAATCATTTAATGTTCATAGAAAATTCAATAACACAACACTTTATCTATCTAAATAAATATTTTATTTGTTATATTTTATATTACAAAATACAAAAAAATATAATACATATTACGGACAACCTTGAACATTTTATAATTTAAAACAATATGTAAAATATTTATGTAAGATATTATTAATAATATAAACTGATTGTTTTGAAAGTGGCGAAAGTGACATTTTTCATATAGAGTTATCAAAAATAATTTTCTCAAAAAAATCAATCGTGACTTACATTTTAAAACCTTAAGTTTTGTTATCAAAGAAAACTACAAAAACTTATTAAAATGTACTTCTGTAAAACAAAAGCTAATGCTGCTTATGACATTCTTAACCCTGGTCTTAGATTAGCAAATCAGTACGAATCCTAGATTAAGAGTCCATTTGGTCAACATTAAATTTTTCATATAAAATGAATATGGGAGACAATATTTTATATTTATTTTTATTCAATACTTCGTGAAAAGAAAGCAGCTTATTTACAATTATTTTTGGGCAAAAACGCTTATTATTTTGATTTTAGTAAAACAAAAATATCCCTTGGACCAAATTATAAGACAATATTTATACATACATATATTACCGTTTATAAAGGAAACGATACAAAAATTAGACCAAACGGGAATAATCTAACAGCAGGTTTAATTATGAAGTACTTATGAAGCAATTATGAACACGAAATCAAGGAAAAATTTAAACTAAAATTCAAAAAAGGAAAACGTCTTTTTAAATAAATTATATTTGGAAAACTTTTTAACAATAACTTTGTTTGTGAGAAAACACGTATTTTATATGTGAACGTCAGTTCGCAAATATATTTTGTTCTAATACATTAATATATGCGTTCCAAATTAAATTTCTTGATTTTCAAATAAAATATATTTGTTCAGAAATACATAATACTTACAAATATTGTTTCCAAATCTATTGTTTCCAAATCTCACTTATTGTTGTAATTTATAAATGGCATTCAGCACTGCATTTTTCTTTCATTTATCTTCAAATATTGCGTGATCTAAAATTAAAATAATTAAATTTTTCTGAAAATAAATCAAATAAAATTATCTATAAACAAAAAAAAAATGCAAATAAATTTTATCATATCACAATTGGAAAACGCTGAAAACTAAAAGAAATATTTCAGCCGTTCATATATAATACTTACGTTGAAATATTTTGTAAAATGTGCCACTCTTCTCACAAAAGACCAATTCTAAAATTATTTTACTAAAAAAATTAAAAAATATAGTTATATGTATAACATATTATTAATAATAAATTTCTATATTGTCACAAATAATTGTACATTTCTGCATTATGCGCTGGTATTTTTAATAAATAAATACTTTCAATTAAAATGTGTTTTGTTAATTTTGTAATTGCCAATAAGATGTTTATTTCAGGATAATAATATTATTTTTCACGTACCTAAACATTTTCCCATTGTCTTTTTCAGTAGTACAAAATCTATTACTCACATTTTTATCATCCATTTGGCACAAATCTCTTCACAGGACTTACAAACAAGATCTCCTTCAAAAACGCATGTACATCGCCATAAATAACATACAGCAAAAATAACTATGACACACGCACTCCCTTATCACAGAGATCGATGGTGACGCCGACGGCATAACCACATGCATACAGACATGTACACGACGGTTTAATTTGTTGTTGTTGCTATGCTTTAGCAAAAAGAACTGTTAACAGCCCATATTAAAATTATTTTCGGTGCAATATGCCCGTATACTTACATATTCACAGCAATCAAATTTTTTCACAATCCGCGTCCCGAAAACAGGCAACCGTTTCCTTCCATCGCTTGTAAATAACTGACGATTTAAAAGAAAACGAACAGAACTGTTCTCTATTTTCTCTTCTAGCATTCCATAACAATTATTGATTCACACATTACCAAACAAAACTGATTCTCCGAGCGAGAGAGGGAGGGAGAGATTGTATAATTCTCTCGTATGTATTCTTAAAAATAATGACAATAGTCATAAAATTTATTACCAAGACAGCCTTTCCTTTAAGGGGAGCATAGCCTTTATTTATTACTCAAATATCTCATACTGTTAATTAAGTCCGATTCGGCATTAAAACTATGACATGTCTACGTCGTAGTGTTAATGTAGAAAATCCTTAAAAGTATTGAAATATTACTTAAAATAATGCGGATTGTCACAAAAATAATGTTTTTTTTCTTTAATTTAAATGCGTACATTTAAAGAAGCGGGTACACAAAACTAATGATTAGATAGACATTAATTCAAATTTAAAAAACTTTATATTAAGGAAAATTTCGTAAAAAACGTGTAAATTTTCATTATTTTAATGAAAATTGGCATTGAATTGATGTCGAGGTAGCATACTTAATATAAGAATGTGTCATCATTAGTTTTATTACTATTTTTTTTTCAGTGTAGGAACACTCGCGTTCTTTTCGACTTATATAATGTTTTTATACAGAATCGCGACTAAATCTTCTTTCATTTGGCTACCCACACTTAGCATTGCAAAATTTCTGCGAATTTAGCCCTATCAATAGCTATTTATTTACTATTTAACCATAGACAGTTTCGCTTTTAGTTTCAAAATATCTTTTAATTTGAATTGTGTTCAACGTTTTCTATTTTCAGCAAATGCTGCTATACTTACAAATTCCACAAAACATAGACAATTTACGAAGGAAAAAAGGGCTATATTTCAGAACTTCGCGTATATATTCAAATGTTTTTGTTTCTAGCACATAGTAGCAATATGTATGTAGAACATATCGTAGAACAAAAATTCGCTGAAGCACAAATATACATAGTGCCGATAAAACAGTCTTTTTGCTCTCCTGAAAAATTGGGTTTTTTAATATAGCCACAAATGGATATAAGCCATCGATATTTCTTTCAGTTTTGGCAACTCACATTTCGAAAATTGTTTTCGCGAATTAATTTTATTTTGTTGCCTAGTTAAAATTGTTATCCGTACCAACTGTTTATCGTTAGAAAAATTGGGTTTTTAGGTTAATTCATAAATATAAAGATGTATAAATTCACACAAACATGATTTAAAAATTGTTTGTGAAAATTTCGTGAAATAGGAACTTTAACTATGAAAAAAAAAAATAATTACTTGATAGGCCCTTTTAAATTTCGTTAATAAATTCCCCATAGCAGTAGGTCGCTAAAAAATGTTTGCTTCATCACATGTATGTTATCATCAAGCTCACACATACCAAAGCTCTTGCTTTAAAATTTGGCTTTTTGGAAGCCTAACGCGGTAAAGTTGATCCGGTAACACAGAGGGAGATCAAGTCCACCAAATCATCCGTTAAGTATAAGGCCTTAAACAAAAAGACTCTGCCGACAGGGAAGTCTTATTCTAAAATAGCTAAACAAGATTTCCGAGACGATCTATGCGAGGGACCTAACACAGTCTAACCCCCTTCCTGGAGATCCGCATTTCCAATCGACAATTGTTTACTACATTCGACTTAATAACATTTGATTTCAGTACTTTTGGGGAAGCTTGACTGACTCCATAGACATTTATGTGCCGTTTGACATGAAATCTTGCTGTTTTATAAAGCACAGGGTTTCGAGTATAGCACAGATTTCCACTTGGAACACGCTGCTGGTGTCAATTAGTCTATAAGAATTTCGTGTACCAAGAAATTAACTGAGGATGCCAGCCCTTGTGCCTACAACCATCTGTGTAGCCATCCAGAGGGAAATTCCTACCAAATCATGCTGTTCTGGAAGGAAGCATTATGACGATTTTGGGGAGGAAAAAGTATAACTGGTTGCATATAGTCTGTGGGTCCTGTCAATTCCCTCAACTTGGACAAAGCAATCGTCTCATTCACAATGTTGGAGTGTCCCAAGTCTGAATTACGCCACATGTGTGATTCGCGAATTCTCAGAGCACACTTTGGTGGCACTGCACTTTACAAATTAACCTATCGGTTGAAAAAGGTGTCAAAGGCCTCTTGACGTAGACTCTTTCTCGTGCCGGTTATAAATACCGACACAGTCAACTCAAACCGCTTTTTCCAGCGCTTTAAGTTGACTGCTATTACTCGTACATTCCATAAGATCGGGGAACCATATGTTTGAAGGGGGCGGCCTTGGCCTGAGCCTCCGCTCTTTCTTATGGAGTTTCTGCATAATTAGATCGCGTTCAGTTCTTTTTAACTCTTTCCTTAGAGTCCCTTTTTCAATTTAGTTTATAGTGTAGGATAACACCGAGGAATATGGCCTTATAGGATAGTCTCAACTTTAATCCATACAGAATTGATCCGTTGAAAGTTCCAATTTCCTGCTTCTGAGTGAAGAGAAAAAGTTACGTCTTACTTGGGTTAAATCATCAGATCAGTGATCGTGGCAGAATATTTGCCCGCTATCAGGATGACAACATTATATGCGTATCTAATTTCCTTTCTGTGGACGTGCTCGAAAAATCTGAGTGCGCCATTTATTGCATTGTACCCATGGTCACAATCTTCCTTATGTAGCGCTCTCCCGTTGATAATACGGTTGTTAAGTACACTCATATGTGTAGAAACTGAGATGGCCTCTAATTCAAGCATTGATAGGCATCGTGGATCGCCAGATTTACTTTATTGAAGTCTCCTTCAATTGGGGCCCGGCTCCAAATGCCCTTGCAGGTCAACGTACACCATTTGACCACATATACAAATTATAAAAGTTTTAATATTTTAGCTTTGCGACTGAAGAAAAGTTGGCTAACTGTTTAAATTTGTATGAAAAAATGGGGTAAATTAGAGAATCTTGGTAACAATACCAGTGAATATTTTTGCCCCATTCTTTCTTCGAGAACATTCTTTAGGAAGTTTCCTTTAAGATGAATAAATATGTTATACCATTTTTTAAATAACGCCTTCCATAATTCGAAAATGCGATATAAAATTACAAAAAAATATTTTTTTAATATATTACTTCAAATTACCATAACATTTGTGTTATTGGGTATATCGTATCGAAAAAAAAAACAAATTTGTTGCCAATATATATATATATTCTGTGAAAAAAATTCAATTTTCAAATGCGGATATCTCGGTAACTGTATGAGATATTTCTTTTGTGTTAAAAGCTTTTTGTTGATCTCGAAAGTAGAAATTCGAAGTGAAGAAAATAGAAAACGAACGAAAAAGTTACATTTCGTATGACCGAAGTGGCCAACTTTGAAGTTCTGTAGCTCCGCCCCCAAATTCCATTAAGGGCCCAACATTTAAAACATAAATTATCTAAAACCCTCGCTTTTTTGGTTAAGAAATGGTGGAATTATTATTCGTTTCACAGATTTATGAGTTAGATTAGCTCGTTCTTCTAACAGCAGAGCTAACTAACTGTATTATTTTTTTCCAGAAACTATAGTATCTTTCTCAATTTCACATTTATATTAATACAAATCGCTAGTAGAGATTGCATTTGAGTCCTCAATTATATAAAAATAGCAAGTGCCACGCCCAACGCCCATATACCAATTTCAATTTTATACGATATTCGCAATTACAGAATAATTTTGCATAAAACGCGTTGTATCTTTTGATAGATGTAAGCCAGTACATACAAGTAAGCAAATAACTAAAGCTTAATATATTAGCTCAACATTTCCAAAAAAAATCATAATGCAAAAGTTTACCGTTTTTTGTTAATTAATCAATCATTCTAACCATCCGGAAAAAATCATCATTGTTTTAGGATTGTGTTCGTTAATAATATGTTATTTTTAAAGCATACTTTTAGGAATATGTGAAAAGGACATACAAACAATGAGACATATATAACATAGTCCGACAAAATAAACACAAGTTGAGAAGCAAATAACGCGATACTGTTTTTCCTGTAGGTCTTGTCGAGTAAAACACGAATATACAGGGTGGCTGATGAATATTGCTACATTAAGAAACTCAAATAACTTTTTTTTCAGTGTATGGAATTCCGTTTTCTTTTATTCATGTTAAAGCTCATTAAATTTAATTAAATATAGCTTAATTAGTTTTAAAAATAATGGAATTTAAATGCCACCCTGCTCGTTGATGCATGTTCTTACCAAAAAGTTGTTCATTACTGCTTGGAGAGTTGAGACGGGAATAGCCGCAATTGTTTCTCGATTGGATTGCTTTAAGGTAAGTACACACGATTTGCTGATCGGAAAAATGCAACCCTGTGAATTTACAACCGCGTGAACACACAATTTTTGTTTTGCAACGTTAGCAGAAAAGTCATTGCGAGATAATTTGCAGATTGTTATATGTGCGAAGTTTATGCATGTGACAATGGCGCCATTGCCAGAAAAATATTTTATTTGCAACACTGTCTATAATGTATTTTTATTGGCAATCCTGCATATAAATATTTACAAAATATATTGTAAATATATGAAATTGTAATGTTTTTTGCAATCGTCTGAACTGTCAATTTACCTTTGCCTAACAATCTGTCATTGTCCGTATATTTGCAGCACTTTAACAGGGTTGATAACGTTTGCCGATCTGGCAATCGTCTATACTCAGCTTTAGTTTATTCAAATTTGTTGGTTTTGTTTTGTAGACTTCCTTTTTGCAATAACCCCACAAGAAAAAGTCAGGCTATTTATTTTTGGTTCAAAATTGTCCATTTGTGTGGGAGGTACCATTTCATCTTATATATACATATAAGATGAAATGGTGTCCGTTGTTACGCGATGGACTCTTTAACAGAGTTGATAACGTTTGCCGATCTGGCAATCGTCTATACTCAGCTTTAGTTCATTCAAATTTGTTGGTTTTGTTTTGCAGACTTCCTTTTTACAATAACCCCACAAGAAAAAGTCAGGTGCAGTAAGGTCAGGCGACCTGGGGGGCCAACGGAATGTGGAGTTTGTGGATATCAGCTTATTGGGAAATTTTCGCCGCAATTCTGTCATAACAGGCCGGGCTATGTGAGGAGTTGCACCATCTTGCTGAAACCACACAGAGTTGAAAGAAATTCTCATTCGGCGTAATTCTGGATAGAAAAACTCTCTCAACATGCTCAAGTAACGGCCTCCAGTAAGTGTAACGGTGTGACCGTTATCTTCGAAGAAGTAGGGCCCGACAATGCAGCGTTATGAAACTGCACACCACACTGTGACACGAAGTGGATGCAATTCCGTCTCATGGAGTATCTGTGGGTTGGAAGCACTCTATATTCGACAATTTTGTTTGTTTATGTTGCCGTTTAAATCGAAATGGGCCTCGTCAGACATGAAAAGACAGTTCAACATGTTTCCGTCCCTTCCAACATTTGAAGCATCTTCTGGCAAAATTCCGAGCGAATCGGGAAGTCTGCGAGTTCACTTTGTTGGCCATTTGAATTTTATACGGGAATAACTCCAAATCTTTGTGCATAATTGACTGCAATGACTGTCTGCCCATTTGAGCAGATAAGGTTCTTGTCGAAACTCTTGGATTGTTTTGTATGGCATCAGCTACAGCAGCGATTGTTTCCTCCATCCGAACTGAAGGGTTTCGATGGTAAGGTCTTCTTTTGACTGTCCCATGCTCGGAAAAATTGTTAACAAGTCTGCTCGGAGGATTGCCGCCAAACGTGCCCCTATACTCTCTTTGAACCGAAACTACGGACTTCAGTGCGTAATAGCGGCGGACAATCCAAATTCTTGTTTCAGTGTCCCAGTTATCCATTTTTGTTAAATCTAAAAATCAATCTGCAAAATAAAAAAAATTAACCAGATTCATTAAATAGAAAAAAAGTTATTAAATTTTTTTTGGTAGCAGCTTTCATCAGCCACCCTGTATATGTAAATTAATTAATCGTACGGTTATCTCACAATATAATTGGTAAAAACATTGCCTAAACTAGAAAATGACGGACAAAAATGAAACAAGTAAAATAGTTCAGTCGGGTAAACCGACAAACGAATCCCCTCACCTCAAAAAAATATTAGTACATTTATTTATTTTGTTGTTTTATTTAAATTATTTTCAATTTAAATTGCATTTAATAACTTTAAAGTATGTACTGGTATTTAAGTTAAAAGCTGTTTACATTTGGTACAAAATAGTCCATTTGTGTGGGTGGCACCAAAAGGCGCGTGTCAATAACGGTCTCTTTTCTATGGACTCTAGGTACTATAAAAGCATTACAGTGTACAAACTTTCAAGTATATATATGTACTGGTATTAAAGTTATAAGCTGTTAACTTTTGGTGTAAAATGGTCCATTTGTGTGGGAGGTACCGAAAGGGACGTGCCAATTACGGCCACTTTTCTCTAGACTCTAGTTACTATTAAAGCACTGTACGAAATTTCATGTATTTGTATGCATTGGTATTAAAGTTAAATGCTGTTAACTTTTGGTACAAAGAGGTCCATTTGTGTGGGGGGGTACCAAAAGGGGCGGGCCAATAACGCCCATTTTTCTCTGGACTCTAGGTACTATAAAAGCATTACACTGTACAAAATTTCAATTATTTGTATGCACTAGTATTGAAGTTATAAGCTGGTAACTTTTGGTACAAAATGGTCCATTTGCGTGGGAGGTACCAAAAGGAGCGTGGCAATAATGCCCGCTTTTCACTGTATTGTAGGTACTATGAAACCATTACACTGTACAAATTTTCAAGTCTTTGTATGCACTCTTAATAAAGTAATAAGCTATTAATTTTTGGTTCAAAATTGTCTATTTTTGTGGGAGGTACCAAAAGGCACCATTTGTGTGGGAGGTACCATTTCATCTTATATATACATATAAGATGAAATGGTGTTCGTTGGTACGCGATGGACTCGAAAACGGCTGAACAGATTTTGCTGAATTTTTGTATGGGAATATCTTTTGGCGTGTGGAAGGTTCGTAGCTATATTCGGTTTTGATTGGACAAAGGGGCATGGCACCGCCCATACAACGTAAAATTTAAAAGTGGAATATCTTGGGTACTATTGGTTCAAAATACTCGAAATTCGATATGTGTGACCTTGGTACCAGTACCTATCATGGAGCCAAAAACTGGTGTGATAGTGACAGTGGGCGTGGCACCAACCATACAACCTAAAATTCAAATATGAAATATTTCGAATACTATTGAAGCAAAATTCTCGAAATTCGGTATGTGTGACCTTGGTGCCATTACGCTTTATGTAGCTGAAAACTGGGGTGATAGTGACAGTGGGCGTGGCACCGCCCACACAACCTAAAATTTAAAAATGCTTTATTACGAGTATTGTTGCTGTAAGTGTCTCCAAATTTGGTATATGTGACATTGGTACCAGTATGCGTGATGGAACGATAAACTGGTGTGACAGTTATAGTGGGTGTGGCACCGCCCACACAAGCTGAAATTTACAAATACTATATTTTGAGTACTATTGCAGTAAGATCGGCGATATTTAGTATTTGTGCCCTGGTAGCAGTACGCGTGTTGGAGCCAAAAACATATGTGATTGTGACGGTAGGCGTGGTACCACCCACACTACCAGAAACTCAGAAGTGCAATATTTTGATTGCTATTGGACCAAAATTCTCGAAATTTTGTATGTGGAACCAGATAGAGTGCTGGAGCAAGTAACTGGCGTGATAGTAACAGCGGGAGTGGCACCGCCCACACAACCTGAAATGTGAAACATGACATCTGAATATATAATATTTCCTGCACTATTGAAGCTAGCCTGTAAAAATGGGCGTGTAACCTTCGAACCACAACCAATGATTGAACCAAATCGTATTAACTGTGGGTACTCCTACACATCATGAAATATCAAAATTCAATATTTCGATCACTATATCAGCCATGTTTTCGAAGTTTGGCTATCTGGCCTTGGTATCAGTAGGGGTGATGGAGCTACAAACAGGAACGATGGAGACAGTTGGCATAACACCCCCATGTTTATAGTGGATGCTGTTGATAGCACTCTACGGAATCTGATTAAAAAGGTGATCAGTGGAAGTATATGTGCATACGACACGCTTGCTGAAAACGAAATAACTGGAGACCATTATATCTAGATTGACGCTCGACCAAATGCGTTGAGTGTTCAAGTGCCTTCAAAGTTAGCACGTGACTCAACAAAATTGGGAGATATCGGATTAGAGGGAGTGACTACGCGCATGCGGCATCGTTGTAGAAAAAATATATACTGATAGAATTATTGCACTTATTGGTATGACTGTATTTCACAGCAATCTATATGCCCCAACAGAGAATGAGCAACGTAGCCTCCCAAGGTGATTTGACGGGTATTGCACTACACGAAATTTGTACATTTAAGTGCAATATGGACGACCCGAAAACACTGCCGTAATATCAAGATTGTCAACATATCATATGGTTCTATTTCACTGAAACACACTTCGAGGACAGCGAAGCGCACCGGGCCAGCTAGTTATTATTATAGTTATAGGCGTTCAAGTGAAAAAAGGCAAGAAAATCGTTTTTTACCCGTAAATCCGGATTTTGGGGGTTTCCGGCAAATTTAGTAAACAGCAGCTTGAAAAGGAAAATGAAAACACAATTATATTATTTTTAAGGAAAATAATTCTTTAAAAGTTCCTGTATTCTATGAATTAAATAAAATTCCACCCTGTATATCATGGATGTAACGAAAATTCCTTTAGCGGAAGCGAATGAAAATATTGAAATATTTTTCATGAGAATGCGAAAGCGAATATTAAAAAAATCATTTTTGCGAAAGCGAATAATATTTTTTGCGAATATCTTTGAAATGTACTTTATTATAAAGCTTTGTAGGTCCTACGCGGTCACTAAAATATACACTTTAAAAAAAAATTTTATGAAAAAAATTGTCTATGAAATGTCAAAAATCATTCCCCTGGCTGTCCCTAACTCTACTTTCACTTAATTTGTTCAACTTTTTTGACAAAAATAGTTAATATTTATTTAATAAAATTGGTTCAATGAAAAACATAGTATTTTAAGATTTAGGTTTTCTATTATTGTTTATAATTTTGTATCAATTACTATTTTTATGGATGATAATATGTTGTCCCTGTAGATATGCGTCATTCCCCTGTCAAATCTTATATTCCGTAAAATTTAAATTTCCAAACCATTCTGGATTTCTAATAATTCAAATTATAAAGAGTATTAAATTTACTACATATACTTGTGGTTGGATTTTCGACAACAATGTAAGCATTCACTCTCACGTGCGTCATACCCCTGTGTTGCTTTTATTTTTAAAGTTCAATACTTTTTATAACTTTTTTGTGCTTCTTAACTTCATTCTGAAAACCAAGTTCCGATCCGTGCAAATTTTTGAAATGCAAGTAATAAAACAGAAATTATGGAAACATTTGTAGTCAATCGTCATTCCCCTGTCGTTCCCCTGTCAGTCCCCCACGATTAACAAGGGAACTATAAAGGGCGACCATCAGGATCATCGATCTTATGATAGTCTTCGATAACTTTCGAGTTATCGAAAGTTATGTCCAATACGGCTTCGAGAGAAATGTCCAAAGTACTGTACTGCAACGTGGTCAGCCTTCGCAGACTGCTACTCGGTGTCATAGCTTGGAATCGAAGTAATCGATTACGGAGGCAGATATCGATAACTAAAAAGTTATCGATTTTTTTTTCTAATTTTCGATGTTGTGCCACTGGAACGAAAAAAAATTCAATTTTTTTGTCGATTTTTTCAAATGTTATCGTCCGATAAATATGCAGGTTATCGATAAATTACCCGATAATTTTTCTTCTTATTTTGAGGTGTTCTATCCAAATATGTCATAAGATCAAGGATCCTCGGATATAATACTCCTCCGTCATTACCCTGGAGGATGTATTTTAAAAATTTCGCATAACTCGGTTAAAAAGTAAAAAAATTGATGTGTACCTTCAATAATAGTGTTGCTATTCTTAAAAATCTACCTATCTGAAATACTGAATTCAACAAAAAACTTCAATGCCACAAATGATGTCGAAATTGACCCGTAATGTCGAAACCACCCCTATATGAAAAACCAGTAAGGAATGGCTAAAGTCTGACGGAGCTTATTCTATTATGGACGGACGGACATGGTTATATGGGTGCAGAACTTCTCCTTTTGGGTGTTCATAGAAATTCGATTCTAACGTAAATAGATAATGTTAATTAACTTTCGAAAAATTTAATATTCAAAGTTTTGTAGAGCCAAGTTATATTTAAGAAAAAGTAGCTTCACTGTTTTTTCACTATTTAATCTCCGCTAAATACCTGTTACCTGGGGACACTTCCCGGTGGCGTAGTTTAAATCTATCGACAAGGTCTAATGCCAAGATTGTCATTTTTTTGTATTTAAATAATACTTAAATGCGGTGCAGAAAAGTACAAACAATATTTAACGTGATCTCACACGTGATCTGTCAAAAAAAGGCTATTGAAAAAAAGTATCTCTACTTGGATCACCCTGTATATGTTGTATATATATAATTCCATGGAGATAATGAAGATAGTGATTCTGAGTCGATCGGTGTACTTTAAGGTGGGCCTAGCTGTCTTAGAAACAGCTGTCACAAAACAGACTTATAGTTATAATACCCTGTATCAGAGTGTGGTGTAGGCATAAATATATAATACGTAACGTGATCTCACACGTGATCTGTCAAAAAAAGGGTATTGAAAAAAGCATATCTACTTTAATCATCCGGTATATATGTGGTATATATCTAAATCCATGAAGATAGTGATTCTGAGTCGATCGGTGTACTTTAAGGTGGACCTAGCTGTCTTAGAAACAGCTGGCACAAAACAGACTTATAGTTATAATACCCTGTATCAGAGTGTGGTGTAGGCATAAATATATAATTTTATATTGAACGGTACTTTTCTGGTTACTGTGGTTTTGGTATTTAAATAACCATATATTTATGCACATGTGCTGATAAGTCTATGTTTAGGTAGCGAATGAATGAAGATGAAACCGCAAATAATACCAATTGCGGTTAAAAGTGCAGATCATATTGGTCTCTCTCTTATATTTCTATACTCGTATATACACTGAGGATGGAAACTGAGTTCAAGTGAATTAATAAATATAAACCACAAAGTAATCTAGAAATAACTTCAACCCAGCAAATTTTGCGGCAATGTATCTCATTATTATATTCATAGTTTTTTGAGAGTTTGGACCCAGTGAACAATCTAAAAACTCCGTTCAAATGATCTCGTATTCAACGGGAACCCAAAGTTTACAATTACCTGGGGTTTACACGGAGACAGTTTTGCGAAGACAATAGCAACACATTTACACTTGTTTACTAATGCACCTACACGTCTCTCAATGGCTTCTTCACTGTCTCTTATCTTTTAAAGACAGTAAATCCGACAAGTGATTTGACGTAAGAGTATTGTTTTCGTTATTCTCTTGACGCCACGTCACACAAAGAATTTTCCCTTTTTTGACAACTAATACATACTTTTTATTGTCTTCTGAAGTTAAAACTCTTTATTGGATATTTTTATTGATGTCCACGTGTTTATGAGCGATGCCTGATTGGTTACTGCAAAGATTTCAATAATTTGCTTTTCTCTAAAATACCCCAAAAATAGTTTGAAGGAGTTTGTACATTGTTTTTGGGTATCAAATTCTCAAAAGGTGCTTCTAGGGCGGTCCACTCGTCCTTTTTCCAGCGATACTCGTTCAGCTTTAATGGTTCCAATACTTCATCCTTAAAATTCCTCCGCTACGAATTCTTCTCGATTTTCATTTTCTTCAATACTCTCAATGAGTATTGACATCTTCACATAAAAACAAAAAAGTTGTTACTTTCTGTTACCTATTTTAGCTACTTCAAATAAAATTTTATTAAAATAAAATATCACAACGTTATTAGTTTTTTCGATTCAATAAAAAATACAGCTTATAATGATATTTTCTGCAGAGTTTTACAAAGTCACATTTATTACGCAATTTTAAAAATGAGTTTTACAATGCACCTTTTTGTCACCTGTAAAGTCAACAATTACACCCCAGGGTAGAAAAAATATGAAATGTTTGTTTTGAAAGTTGGTAAGCGACATTTTCACATAAATTGAGTTAAGGATGGACTCGGCATCAGATAAGCGGCATATAATTTTATCAAAAAAGTCAAATGTGTTGTAGATTTTTGCTACACGGTGAAAAATCGCCATTTTTGATACGTCTGAATTGAAAGAAAATATATTTGGAAACAAAATTTTTAAATATTATATATTTGTGAACAAATACATTTTATTTGAAAATCAAAAAATTTTGTTTGGAACGCATGTATTAATATATTAGAACAAAAAATTTGTAAATATTATATATTTGTGAACAAATACATTTTATTTGAAAATCAAAAAAATTTGTTTGGACCACATGTATTAATATATTAGAACAAAATATTTTCTTAAAATAAATAAGATTATACGATTTAAATTTTAATCGAATTTTACAAGCATATGAAATTTCTAAAAATTTGCACTTTGAGATTCTGAAAAACACAAACTTGTGTTTAAGATAAGACATTGATACATTTCCAAAATAAAGAATACAAATTAATCTTTTTTCGCAAATATAGTTCCAAATAAAAAAAAATTGGTTGAAAACATACTTTTGTTTTAAAGAACATCCTCCCAAACATAAAATATTTGTGTGTGTCAAATATTATAAAGAGTCCGCCAAATAACTTTTTTTTTTAAAAACATCGCGCAAAACATCGAGTGTAGCTTATCCTCCTCCTCAATTTCTGTGAACAAAAATTCAACATGGCCCGATAACGATCGCCATTGACTGTAACGGCCACTCCTTGCTCATTTTCGAAGACAAATGGCCCAATTATGCCTCTGGACCAAAATCCGCACCAAACAGTGACTCGTTTTGGGTGTATCGGCTTTTCAATGTATGCGTGCGGGTTTTCTGTGCCCCAAATGCGACAATTTTGCTTGTTTACATACCCGCCAAGATCAAAATGAAAAAATCAAAATCAAATGAAAATCAAAAATGAAAAAAAAAGATCAAAATTTTCAAAGTAATGTCGCAATATTTCCCAGCGTTGTTCAAGCGTATACACAACCAAATTCGGTCAGCGCACTGTGGTTGCACTTGTATGGGGGATAGCGACAAAAATAGTAAGAATGAAGATATCGTCCTGAAATTTACACAGTATACTCCTTGCGATACACGGACGACATTCTGAAAAAATAGGCGTGGTTGCAATTGTCTACGTCCACTTTCATATAACTTAAAACAATTAATTTAAAAGGAATTCAAGGACGTAAACTAAAATTCGATTTTCTTGCAACAATTGAATTGCAGATTTTCATAATGCACAATTGAACTAACCCGTTTTCGATAACTTTGGAGGAATGAACTATTGTTATCTTAAATTTATCCGTGTTTATTGTATATACTGATGACACAGCTTGCAGTACAGCTTAGATGTTGCACATCTAAGTATGAGCCCCTCGTCAACACCAGTTATGTTAGCATCCAAAGCAGGACTATTAAAAAATCATCTTGTGGTGTTACCATCATTTGAGGTACCACTACCTCCTGCTTTTGGCTTGTCAACAATCAAAACCTTTTTTGATTGAAACCTGTTTTGAATTTCCTTTTTTCCTTCCATGAATTTTTGCTTTCCATCTTTCATCCTAATTTGCTATTTTTTAGATCCAGTCTATATGAAACTTGGATGAAATATTAAAAAAATCGAATATATGAATCCAAAGGTGTTAAGCCAAACTTATAACTTTCTTTATGGACTACCTTTTGTAGACATATATCAATATCGTTAATTTCTTTCGGTTTCGCTTTCCATTAAGGACATAAAAATTTTCTGTATTAATAAAATAAAGAATATTTAAGTATATAGAGTTGAAATTTATTCCAGGTATAGTGCAAATGTTACATTTTAAGAATGAAATTCGATTTCGGTCATATGACCACCACGAGCCCGTCTACAGCGATCTAGTCTTTGGGCCCAATTTTCCACCACTCTTGCAGACATTTTGACCGGAACGTTGGCAATTTCGCGTAAATCGATTGCAGCGCGTGCTGTGTGGCTAGTGGCACCGTCTTGTTGAAATCACATATCGGCGATGTCAAGCTCATCCAATACTGGCCAAAAATAATTTTCTAACATGGCACGATAGCGCTCTCTATTCACGGTAACATGACGACTGTTTTTATCGATGAAAAAATACGGCCCAATCACACCTCCGGCATGAAAACCGTACCACACAATAATTTTTTGCAGATGCAATTGTGTCTTTTAAAGCACATGTGGGTTTGTTGCTGTCCAATAAAGCATATTTTGTTTATTGACAAAACCACTCAGCCAGAAATGTGCTTCATCGCTGAAGATGATTTTTCGATGAAATTCTGGATTTCGGTAGTAATTTTTATTGATGTTTTGCAAACGTTACACGTAAGTGAACTTTACCATGATGAAAATGTTGGGTTCGACTAACGTTTTGAACCTGAAAGATCATTAAAAATGTTTGAGGGTTAGTTGACATAAAGATACGAAATTGTAATATTGGAAAACCCGGTATATCATTTAGCAGATGATGTTTGACTTAGTCATTGCATACATTGCCATCAACCATAGTAAGTTGCAATTTGTGTTCGACGTTTATCAGATTTGA
Organism: Eudasyphora cyanicolor; assembly: GCA_963930755.1. NCBI lineage: Eukaryota > Metazoa > Arthropoda > Insecta > Diptera > Muscidae > Eudasyphora > Eudasyphora cyanicolor. The sequence goes on from OZ005738.1 coordinate 67,476,491, forward strand.
AATTTAACACATCACTTTGCAGATCTAATATTCGTGAAAGTGGAGTTACAAATAACTTTTATATTTTATACATTTTAATAGATCATAAATCGTATTTTCGTCGCCTTTAAAGACAATGTTTTTGACTACTTCGTCGAATACTTGTTGAGTTTTCGTAATGTTTGACCCATTTTTAGAGCACCAAATTTCAAAAATGTATATGCGTGAAAATATGAATTTGTGAGACATTCCTATGACAACAAATTAAAGAAATAAGCTATATAAAGAATAGCAGGAACAGTGTTTGTTTGTTGGCTTGACTAACAACAACAAATGCTACAACGGCAGCATCAGGTGAGAAATATACATTTTAAAACGAAGGGTTAAAGTTGGTTTATTGAATATTTTTTAAAAACCTGCAAATTCCTGCACCTGAATTGAACGCAATAGTGAACTACATACATGTCTTAACATTTATAAACTAATCCCGTCACGGCATTCGGTGGGAAAAGTTACTAAAACTCTAAGTACATTTTAGGTTAACTAAAAAACACTCTGAAAATGGCATTCAATTAAAATGTGTACTTTAAAAAAACACAACACAATTCAAAGAAATGTTATTACTCAAAAATAGTGCTAATACCATCTACTTTAATTTCCATTTAAAACAATTTAATTTAGGCTCTTTATAAATGATATATTCACAGTTGAATCTTCACTTTGTTTTCGAGTTTTTTTCAGCATACTAACTGCGTCTATGAAAGTTCGTACCCATGTTGCTTTTATTTATGAAGTACCGTTAGAAATTATAAAAACAAATTTTGAGTAGAGGAATTTGATGACTTTAGTGACTATTTATGCAGCTACAAGGTCAATATATTAACATAGATTTTTTTATTTTTGTCGTATGGGCGCAACCACTGTGCAGCGGAAGGATAAAACTAATTATCTGTCAAATCAGACATGAGCTAAGTGTTACTATTCACGAAATAAGCACTAGTTGAAAAAAACGTTAGATAGCGGACCCTTTATATGTGAAGTGTACCCCAAACATATGTATGTTCCAAGCTGAATATGTTTGGGACAATATACTATAGAAGCGATTTTTTTCAGCGTTTACGTATTGTGAGTGACTATAAATGGTGCCAATTCAACAAGAGTCTAAAAAAACTGCAAAAAAAAAATGCAAAATTTGTCAATTTTATCAAAAAACAGCGATAGGACAACACTGCTCAGCTAACCGCTCTGCTCAGCTAACCGCAAAATAAAAAATAAAGTACAGGATGGCTGATAAAAGCTGCTACCAAAAAAAATTTAATAACTTTTTTCTATTTAATGAATCTGGTTAATTTTTTTTTATTTTGCAGATTGATTTTTAGATTTAACAAAAATGGATAACTGGAACACTGAAACAAGAATTTGGATTGTCCGCCGCTATTACGCACTGAAGTCCGTGGTTTCGGTTCAAAGAGAGTATAGGGGCACGTTTGGCGGCAATCCTCCGAGCAGATGGACCATAAAGAGACTTGTTAAAAATTTTTCCGAGCGTGGGACAGTCAACAGAAGACCTTACCATCGAAACCCTTCAGTTCGGACGGAGGAAACAATCGCTGCTATAGCTGATGCCATACAAAACAATCCAAGAGTTTCGACAAGAACCTTATCTGCTCAAATGGGTATAAGCAGACAGTCATTGCAGTCAATTATGCACAAAGATTTGGAGTTATTCCCATATAAAATTCAAATGGCCAACAAAGTGAACTCAGCAAACTTCCCGATTCGCTTGGAATTTTGCAATTATATTTTTATAAACATACCTTTAATTCAGTCGCCGTCAGTGGTAGCGAACGGACGTGTTATTGCAGAGCGGATAGTTTTTCCAATCTATTACGCAATACTTATTCACCTACCTACTACGCAACCATAAGGTGTTGTTCTTAAAGTGGGTGTTGAATTTGTTGCATCGGTCTCAGGACAGACATTTTGGAAGTAGTCTGGAAGGCCAACATCGAAGTACCTATTACGGGCAAATACTGGCTATGGGGGTCTCTCCCAAAAATTTATGATTAACCCTGATGAAGTAAATGATATTACGGTGCAGGGAAAAATAAACCCAGTACCGGCGGAAAGCGTTGATTTACTCGCGAGTCACGTGTCGTCGTTATCAAACAATCGTGAGCAAGTAACTACTACGGGGTTGGGTGCCTCGGATTCCGTAGTCGAAACAGATACAAGCGCACATCTAACCTTTGGCAAAATAAACGATGAGGAAGATAAAGAAAACCCAAGGGGGGGGGGGGGGCTCTAAGCAACCCCAGCTTTTAAAAGCTAGTGGGAACTCGGACTCTGAGTCATCAAGTGATAACAATATTACTATTGTTGAAAATCGGAAAAGACTGTCAGGGGCACAAAGAAGGAAACTGAATAAGATGAACCAGCAGAAGATATTACAGGATGAATCTGACTCTTCTACATCTACTAAAAGAGTCAGATCTCCCGAAGAGCATAGCCATGCGAAATCAACTAAGAAGAAAAAAAGCTCACCGACACCCAGCACTTCGAAGAAACCTATTCAATCTAAAATACGTATTCAATCAAAAAAGGAGTTTCTAGTCAGAATCCGTTAATGGTGGGAGGAGAAGTTGATCTTGTTGTTGAGATGGTGAGTAAGTCCACCAAACCATCCATAAAAGAGGGGGCCTCAAACAAAAAGACCCATTCTAAAGGAAAAAGCAAGGTGGCTATAAGAAAGGGTAAGGAAACACCATCTTATTCCCAAATAGCCAAAAAACATATTCAGGACGAACTACACTATGCCATAATTGACAGCAGTAGTGCGCCTGGCAGAATTCCCGAAGAGCAAAAGAGCATCTTCGAAGATTTGTTCTACACAAAGGTATTGGACCACATTCTCGAATCTAATGATGGACCAACAATCCAAGTAATGAGTTGCACGTTTGAGAGGGGCGTTTTGATGCTGAAACTGGCATCACAATGCTGTGTCGATGTCCTCGGAAAACTAGTGGAGAGCATCCCCTCACCTTGGGACGGCGCAAAGCTGAAACTGGTAAGGAAAAGCGATATCCCTGTACTCATAAAAACATCTTTCTATGTCAGAGGATGGGCTAGTAAGGTACCGTCAGAGCGCATACTCAGTGTCATTGGCAAACAAGATTCGAACCTTAAAGTGGGGAAGTGGGAAGTCTTCCACAGGAAAAATTATCCTGATGGTTCTCTTCTGGTGGTAGGCATAGACCCGTATTACAGGGATAGCCTTGTCAAGACAAAAGGCATGGCATTTTTCGGGATTTGGAAAATCTTCTTTAAGATTGGAAAAACCCCCATTGGCAGGACAGTTAAGTCGAGCCCAAACACGAACGTACCGCCTGCAGTGGCAAACGAAAATAGTGAACAGAATGAAGCGAGTGAGACAATTCCAAAAAGTGAGGTGGAAGTGGTCGATAACATCGCCAATTTGCCGATAACATCATCAATTTTGCAGAAAGTTCCCAGCAAAGGTGGTGATAAGGATATGAAGAGGAGCACAAAAACTCAAAACAAAGAGGGAGCGACAAAAAACAACACCGCCTTCCAAAAAGAGGTCGATAACATTACCAAATTGCCGATAATATCACCAATTTTGCAGAATGTTCCCAGCAATAGTGGTGATAGGAATAGGTACATAAAGAATCAAAACAAAGAGGGAACGACAAAAAGTAACACCGCCTCCCAAAGAGGTCTACTTGAAGAGTGTGTAATAGGTAGTAAACGAAAGGAGGAGAAAGACTCACTACCAAATAAAGAGGGAGTGCAACCAAATAGGATAGACGACTCCCAAAGGAAATTTTTACTGGAAAGACAATGATTGAGGTCATCCAGATAAACCTCCACCGGAGCGAAATGGCATCCAGTGCTCTGATGGACATAATAAATAAAGGCAGGGTTCATGTTGCTTTGGTCCAGGAACCGTGGACTACTAGTAACAAAGTTACTGGATTAAACCATATGAACTACAATCTTTTCTACGCTAACACAGGTACTCGTCCAAGGACTTGTATTCTGTGCCATACAAACTTATGCTATCTATTCTCTCCAGAGCTGTCAACATCGGACGCAACTGTGCTGATACAAGGTAATGGAAGTATGTATCTGGCGTCAGTATACCTGCCATTCGATGCGCCGACATTGCCACCTACGTCGGAATTACAACGTCTGGTAAGGGAATCCAAAAATACAAGTAATGTGTTACTAGCTGGTTGTGATGCCAACTCGCACCATATTGCTTGGGGTAGTAGTGACACCAATAAAAGGGGACAAGCCCTTATAGAATTTTTGAATACTAACGATCTCCTAACTCTCAACATAGGGAACAAGGCGACCTTTGTTAACAAAATTAGGGAAGAAGTATTAGATATAACGATATGCTCGGAAAACCTCATTGATGAAATCCATGAGTGGAGGGTTTCGGATGAACACTCCTATTCGGACCACCGTTATATAAGGTTTAAAATTGCACGGCCACCGCCTAGCCCAATAAGTTTCCGTAATAAGGCTAAAACCGACTGGACCAAATTCGGCAATCTACTTAGAAATCGATTGGGCCAGCCTAAACACGATTATCCAAGTACAGAAGACATTGATATCAATTTGAGGAGGATTACGGAGGCTCTTGTAAAATCATTCGAAGATAGTTGCCCGCTTCGAGAAAGGAAATCTGCCTATGAGAAACCCTGGATGACAGGGCAAATTCGCTCGATTCGGATGTCCGCAGACTTTACAACATAGCTCGACGTAAAAAGCTATCAGTATATTGGGATGACTACCACAGAAAGCTCAAAGAATACAATAAAATCATTAGACTGGCGAAACGTAACTCCTGGAGACTTTTCTGTGAGCAGGTAGACAGCGTTAACAGCATGTCCAAAATAAAAAAGTTCCTCTCAAAAACTCATATCCAAACCGAAACACTGGTGGATGAAACGGGTAAAAACATGGAAACTATAGATGATACCGTAAGGCTTTTGATGAAAACTCATTTTCCGAGTGGTAATGCTGGGCCAATAGAGGAACAGTTACAGACCGAAAATGTAATGCTCCAAGTACCTATTACGGATGCTATGGTTAAAGAAGCAATAAAAAGCTTCTCTCCTTATAAGGCTGCGGGACCGGACGGAATATTTCCAGCGCTTCTTCAGAATGAGGTGGATCTGGTATCAACTCATCTTGTTGGAGTTTTCACTGCATGCCTAACTCATGCATATACCCCAAAAAATTGGCAGGAATCAAGGGTGGTCTTCATACCTAAGCCTGGCAAGGCGAGTTATACGATCCCAAAGGCTTATCGACCTATTAGCCTAACTTCTTTCCTCTTAAAAACAATGGAGCGAATAATTGACGACATGATCAAAAGTAAGATAGCCGGTGACAAGCTAAAATTCAAGCAACACGCATATGTTAAAGGAAGATCAGTGGAAACAGCTCTACATGAGGTAGTACACCACATAGAAAAGTCCTTCAGTGAAAAATTTTACACACTTGCCGTTTGTATAGACATTGAGGGCGCTTTTAACAACGTTCAGAACGATACACTTATCCAGTCCTTAGACGAGTTTCAGGTTGACCGGGCGTTGATAAACTGGATCAACAATATGCTAAGGAATAGGTGGATTATTTGTGGGTCATATGACGTAAAAATCAGAGACAAGGTAAATCGTGGTATACCTCAGGGGGGCATTTTATCGCCTCTCCTATGGGTTACGACGATACACAGTCTCCTTAAAGCCCTCACCAATGAAGGACTTAAACCAGTCTGTTATGCAGACGACGTTATAATACTTCTAAGGGGCACACATCCAAACCAGCTATGCAGAAGAGCTGAAGAGGCACTTAACATAGCATATAACTGGGCACAACCAAGGGGACTAAATGTCAATCCAGACAAAACAGAAATATGTCTATTTACAAGGAAAAGGAAGATTCATCCTTTTACCGTGCCTCGTTTCCTGGATAAGAATATTGCCATATCTAAAAAGATAAAATACTTGGGAGTAATCTTGGATCAGAAACTGTACTGGAAAGATCATATTGAAGAAAGAGTTACAAAGGCCCACAGATGTTGGTCGTTGTGCAGAAGAGCTATAGGTTCAAAATGGGGACTACGTCCAAATATGACACACTGGCTTTACATGAGCGTGATTAGACCAATAATCACCTACGCCTCTGTAGTGTGGTGGACATCAATGGACAAAAAGTACAACGTAATACCATTGCAAAAAGTGCAACGTATGTGCTGTCTAGGCATAAGCGGAGCAATTAGAATCGCACCACCAAGAGCGTTGGAGACTATACTGCACATCCAACCAATAGATATCCGTATAAAGTATGAGGCAGCCCTCACAGCAAGACGTCTACAAGTGATGGGTGAATGGATAAATCGAGACCACAAGTCGTACCATCAGAAGATATTACAATCACTGGTCGGTCATATTCAAACAACGGAAATCTCCGACCGCATTCCTGAAGTGCGGCTTACAGCTACCTGTGAATCGTTCGTGCCAGACAGACGCTCCTGGGAAAATGGAACACTTGCTCATGCGCCAGTGGGAACCAGCTGCTACACTGATGGGTCCAGGCTAGGAGGAAGGACGGGTCTGGGACTTTTTATTGATGAACCAGAAGTCGAACTTTACTTCCGCCTCCCAGACCATAACACAGTATTTCAAGCAGAAGTTCGAGCAATCACGGAGTGTGTTAACTGGCTCAGTAATACCACAAAGCCTAAATATGCCAACATATTCACAGATAGCCAAATGGCGATCAAAGCAATAACATCGGAAAATGTCAAATCCAGAACCGTGTTAGACTGTAAAAGAACGATAAATAATTACTCAGTCCATGGTCAACTGCGTATTTTCTGGGTACCGGGACACAACGGAGTGATTGGAAATGAACGGCTTGGCTTCAAAGGGCAGAGAACTTCGAGTAATAAACTTGGAAAATTGGAAACCTTTCGAAGCCACGAAGGATGAGTTGAAGCATTGGGCAGTGATGGCTCACAAAACTGTGTGGAATAGAGCAACTGTAGGAGCAACTGCAAAGATACTGTGGGGTGACCCAAATGAGAAGAAAACCAGTAGTTTTCTGAAACTAAACAAGATCGAGATTAATAAGATGATAAGTGTTCTAACGGGACACTCAAGCTTACAGGCACATCTTCATCGCATAGGACTAGCAGAAAACGACGAGTGCAGGGCATGCAGGGAAAACATCGAAACGATAGAACATTTTCTGTGTCACTGTCCAGCTTTCACACATGCAAGATCCCGATATTTCGGTTCCGACATATTGCCAGACTTGACTCATCTCAGAGGATATGACTGGAAGATACTGAGAAAATACGTGTCTAGTACCGATTTTCTGTAATCCGTGGGGTATGAAAATCATAAATAAGGAGCGCACAACAGGCCGAACCACTGGCTTAAGTGTATGTCCATGGACATGAGACGTTTTAAACGTCTCCTCTATTCAACCTAACCTAACCTAACCTACCTTTAATTTTCCATTTAATTTGTTATTTGTATAGGACGCGACAACGAAAATTCAGGTGAGTGATTTTGACATTTTCGTTTGCTTAGATGACATAAAGATAATTTAGTGGGCCCGATTTGTACTGAAATGCTTACTTTTTCGTTCGCTTTGGCGATCTGATGCCTGTTAGTGGGTTGCAAATCAGCTTTGTGTCGCATAGAATGTAAGCGAACATTCGATATCGTGGGTCAGACGGTAAATACTTTATATTTAGAAATGTCTTAAACAGCATTACATAGTCTTTCTTACAGCACTTATTTTTAATGTATAAATATTTCAATTCATCAAATTTGTCAATCCATCAATGCAATTTATACACGCTGAAAAAAATCTTCTGTAATATATTGTCCCAAACATATTCCGCTTGAAATATACAAATGTTTAGAGCCCTCTCGAAATATATTATATTTGGCAAGACGTTGTTCTAAAAAAAAACGTTGTTTCCGTACTAATAATTGTTATTTGGGACTAATATTGGCGAAACATAGAAATATGAATTTACATTTATGTATTAACAAATATATCAATACATTAATTTTAATACAAGTTTTATGATTTTCAGTAATTCAACTTTAATTTTTCAGAAATTTTAAATGTTCATAAAATTTCATTTATAAAAATGGTATAATCTTAAACAAATGATGACGTGGAATATATTAGAAATTAAAAATTAGTACTTTACTCGTACAACAAAAGTTATTGCTACTTTGGTCATTTAATTTAGAATGGAGGTATCGGTATATTAATATATGCGTTCCAAATAAATTTTATTGATTTTCAAATATAATTTATTTGATCAGAAATATGTAATATTTAAAAATTTGTGTTCCAAACATATTTTCTTTCGATTAAAACATATCCAAAAAGCCGATTTTGAACCGTGTAGTTTCGAAAGATTTATATTTTAATCGAATTTTACAAACATATACAATTTATAAAATATTGCACTTTCAACTTTAAATTTGGGTATCAATATATTACCAGAATACTTAAATACAAGTTGATCTTTGTTTCGGAAATATTAGCTCCAAACAAAAAATATTTGGATGGAAACATAGTTTTGTCTAGAACAGTATCCTCCCAAACATTTAATATTTGTGGGTGTTTAATGTTATACTATTGGAGTGTACCCTAAACATATGAATGTTTCAAGCTAATTATTGGAGTTTTCTTTTGTGCCAAAAAATGGTATTTTTTTCTGCCTTTCGCCCCAAAAATACCTTTTTATTTTCGTTGGTAAAAAAATGCTACACTGTGAAAGGTTTTCGTTTTCTTTTGTAAAAAATGTCGCACTTGCCCTGTGCAAAAATCGAAGGGGTGGACGCTGCCCTACAAAACAGACCTTTTTTACCGTCGAGCGAATAGCCTAAATACCCGCATGTGTACGTGCGTTTTTTTTTCTAATGAATTTGGACCGATGCTGTATTTAAGTGGCGCCGTGGAGTATTATTTGTATTTAGTTCTTTCTAGTGAGTTAGTCCACACTTGCAATTTTCCCCCGCAGAATTGAAGTGTTTGTGGGAGAGGGACGCAGTCGGTTACAGGCTACCCCCTTACCGACGGCGTCCCTCTCCCGCAAACACTGCTATTCTGCGGGGGGGAAATTGCAATTGTGAATATGAACTTAAAGGCTAGCTTTTTGCATTTTTTTTCTTTTATGATCATTAAAAATGCAGCAGTACAAGAGGGTGTACGCGAGATTATTGAAATGCTGCTCTCTGATAGGGCAACATCTTTTTTTTTGGAAAAGAAAACACCATATGTTTAGGAAAAACTATTTTTATTCAGCGTGTAGCAAAAAAATTAAGTGCGGGGATATTTACAAAATCGTGGATTGGTTTGCAGAACTCATGATTTACTAAAATATAGGTATTATAATACAATTTTATGCACTTTTCAAATTATTATTGAAATCATTTAAAATGCAACATCGTCTTTAAATAAGAAGCTGCAACAAAAATTTTAAAATATATATTTTTCGTTTAAAATTTAATTTTATCAACATTTTCATCATAAACATTATTTGAAATACAAGCTAATATTAATACTAGACCGTGATAACGTTAAATATATGCCATTCTTAGAAAGAATATGCATATTTATCTTTTGATTGACAATTGAGGGCAGAAGTGGAGGTGATAGTTCAGAGAATTTATTTTTTCTTCTTCACTGTGGTACAGGGTATTAGGACTTTGTGCATTTGTTTGTAACGTCTAAAAAAGAGATAGACCCATAGTTTATTATACCGATAGGCATAATAAAAAATAAGAATATTATTAAAAACATGCAAAGTTTTCCGGTTGAGGAAAGTGGGAAAAATTCCAAAAAAAGGGGATTTTTGAAAAGGAGGCATCAAAAGCGGAATGGCTTCAAAAAAGAGTCAAAATGCCACCTTAGTCGCACAAAGGCAACGCTGACGGAAGTCTTAAAACAAGAAAATCCTTACGTTAGGAAATTGTTCTTCCATGCAATATGAGCGATTTAGATGAACATCGTACTACTCTTCTAATTTCTGTAATACTATATATCTGGGTGTCGAGATTCTTATACGAAACACATCGCATGTCCCTATTTAACTAATATGAAATTTGGGGGCAACAAAGTAATCATACTTATGTGGGTATTATGCCGTTCAAGCGAGAAATTCCCTGTAGATTCAGACAATTAAGTCAACAGAGTAGTGCGGACCTTTTTAAAAATTGTGTTTTTTATAAGGACCACGAATACAAAAACAGAAAAATTTTGTTTCGGAATGTTGTTATGCAATTTAGTTTCGCCACTGAGATCGTGCACTTTGACAACTGTATATTATTTATCAGTTGGCAACGTATGTCGTTGTCAACTGATGGAAATAGTCGACTACATTTTGTAGTAGATTATTTCATTGTAGAAATATAGTTAAAGAAACGCTTGTTACCCACATTTTTCTTATTTCGTATACGATGAATTGGAAATTGGAAACCCTACAACTTTTTCTAGAATTTTTCCAATTACTTTAGTACTTGGACCTAGGAGATTTTAATGGATAAAATAAAATTGGCTGGAGAAGATTTGCTAAATTAAAAATATCTTATTAATTTATTGATAGATTTTCGAATATGACTCTCTTCTTTCATAAAAGGCTAGCCGACTTTACAATCAAAAAATATATCGTATATATGGGGGATTTCATGTCAAATGAATCAATTTTCAGACATCGGTTTTAGTCTTCTAATCGGGATGAAAGTTGCACCAAGTTTAGTCGTTTGGATAGTAGTTATGACACAAAATGTTAACGAGATCGCTTAAGGACTGTCCGAGTTGGAGAGTATTGAATATTGATATTTTGGCCAAATGGTCCTTCTTTCTCATCGAATTAACTAATTATCGATAGCTTTTTATTCAATCTAATTCAAATTAAAAAAAATCTCAGCATAAACAAATTTTTTTTAAAGATAAGCAATCGTGATATGGTTTCGTTTTCTTTTGCAAAAAAAATTCGCACTTGCACAGCGCATAAAGGCAACATTTCAGCCCTGTATTTAATCAAACCAGCGTCGAGCGAATAACCTGAATATCCGCGTGTGTATGTGTGTAAAATACAGCAGTACAAGGCGACATTAGGCACAGGGATGCCAGAACTGGGATTTTGACCCCAATACTGGGGTTATGCCAATGCAAATCGGGATAAAAAAATAATTTGGGAATGGGATTTTTCTTAGGGGATTTTGTAAATTTTATTGGGGTTTCTTGGGGTTTTTTATGCAATAGAAAGATCTTCGTTAACGTTAAGTTTGTAATAAAAAAAGACTGAATAGGAATAAGTTGCTAAGAATTTATACGAGAAAACGAATTTGTAATTGATAGATTTGATTCTGTTAAAATCTTTCGGCTATTTAAAGACCTTAGTACCCGAAACACTTTCTTGAATATATAATTTCTTGAACCATTTTTTTTTAAAAATAGTACGAGCCTTTTTAGGCTCTTACTATGTTCCGAGCATTTGCACCATTAAGTATGAATAGTCATCAAATGAATAGCTGAACAAATATATATTTCAAAACCATTTACAATATATATGAGACTTGAGGTATTGATGGTGATGCTGAAGTATATAAACTTTTAAATAACTGTAATTATTACTACATTGCAATTTACATAGATGCCATGCATTATCATTTTAAATTATTAGAAGTTACACTAGTTAGACAGACGAATCTAAAATTCAATTAAATTGCTATATTTTTAAGGTCAATCAAGGCTCTATTTGGAGTTTTTTATGATCAGTTCGTAATAGTTTGACCCTTTAGTCCAAAATTAAGAACCTGATTTGATACTCTTCAAGGATATAGAACGTTTTCTATATTCTGACCTCCTCAAACACAAAAAATAATGAGTGACACTGTTCAGAAGATGACAATTTTAACTAAAGGTATTTTGACAAGGTAAATCGTGGTATACCTCAGGGGGGCATTTTATCGCCTCTCCTATGGGTTACGACGATACACAGTCTCCTTAAAGCCCTCACCAATGAAGGACTTAAACCAGTCTGTTATGCAGACGACGTTATAATACTTCTAAGGGGCACACATCCAAACCAGCTATGCAGAAGAGCTGAAGAGGCACTTAACATAGCATATAACTGGGCACAACCAAGGGGACTAAATGTCAATCCAGACAAAACAGAAATATGTCTATTTACAAGGAAAAGGAAGATTCATCCTTTTACCGTGCCTCGTTTCCTGGATAAGAATATTGCCATATCTAAAAAGATAAAATACTTGGGAGTAATCTTGGATCAGAAACTGTACTGGAAAGATCATATTGAAGAAAGAGTTACAAAGGCCCACAGATGTTGGTCGTTGTGCAGAAGAGCTATAGGTTCAAAATGGGGACTACGTCCAAATATGACACACTGGCTTTACATGAGCGTGATTAGACCAATAATCACCTACGCCTCTGTAGTGTGGTGGACATCAATGGACAAAAAGTACAACGTAATACCATTGCAAAAAGTGCAACGTATGTGCTGTCTAGGCATAAGCGGAGCAATTAGAATCGCACCACCAAGAGCGTTGGAGACTATACTGCACATCCAACCAATAGATATCCGTATAAAGTATGAGGCAGCCCTCACAGCAAGACGTCTACAAGTGATGGGTGAATGGATAAATCGAGACCACAAGTCGTACCATCAGAAGATATTACAATCACTGGTCGGTCATATTCAAACAACGGAAATCTCCGACCGCATTCCTGAAGTGCGGCTTACAGCTACCTGTGAATCGTTCGTGCCAGACAGACGCTCCTGGGAAAATGGAACACTTGCTCATGCGCCAGTGGGAACCAGCTGCTACACTGATGGGTCCAGGCTAGGAGGAAGGACGGGTCTGGGACTTTTTATTGATGAACCAGAAGTCGAACTTTACTTCCGCCTCCCAGACCATAACACAGTATTTCAAGCAGAAGTTCGAGCAATCACGGAGTGTGTTAACTGGCTCAGTAATACCACAAAGCCTAAATATGCCAACATATTCACAGATAGCCAAATGGCGATCAAAGCAATAACATCGGAAAATGTCAAATCCAGAACCGTGTTAGACTGTAAAAGAACGATAAATAATTACTCAGTCCATGGTCAACTGCGTATTTTCTGGGTACCGGGACACAACGGAGTGATTGGAAATGAACGGCTTGGCTTCAAAGGGCAGAGAACTTCGAGTAATAAACTTGGAAAATTGGAAACCTTTCGAAGCCACGAAGGATGAGTTGAAGCATTGGGCAGTGATGGCTCACAAAACTGTGTGGAATAGAGCAACTGTAGGAGCAACTGCAAAGATACTGTGGGGTGACCCAAATGAGAAGAAAACCAGTAGTTTTCTGAAACTAAACAAGATCGAGATTAATAAGATGATAAGTGTTCTAACGGGACACTCAAGCTTACAGGCACATCTTCATCGCATAGGACTAGCAGAAAACGACGAGTGCAGGGCATGCAGGGAAAACATCGAAACGATAGAACATTTTCTGTGTCACTGTCCAGCTTTCACACATGCAAGATCCCGATATTTCGGTTCCGACATATTGCCAGACTTGACTCATCTCAGAGGATATGACTGGAAGATACTGAGAAAATACGTGTCTAGTACCGATTTTCTGTAATCCGTGGGGTATGAAAATCATAAATAAGGAGCGCACAACAGGCCGAACCACTGGCTTAAGTGTATGTCCATGGACATGAGACGTTTTAAACGTCTCCTCTATTCAACCTAACCTAACCTAACCTACCTTTAATTTTCCATTTAATTTGTTATTTGTATAGGACGCGACAACGAAAATTCAGGTGAGTGATTTTGACATTTTCGTTTGCTTAGATGACATAAAGATAATTTAGTGGGCCCGATTTGTACTGAAATGCTTACTTTTTCGTTCGCTTTGGCGATCTGATGCCTGTTAGTGGGTTGCAAATCAGCTTTGTGTCGCATAGAATGTAAGCGAACATTCGATATCGTGGGTCAGACGGTAAATACTTTATATTTAGAAATGTCTTAAACAGCATTACATAGTCTTTCTTACAGCACTTATTTTTAATGTATAAATATTTCAATTCATCAAATTTGTCAATCCATCAATGCAATTTATACACGCTGAAAAAAATCTTCTGTAATATATTGTCCCAAACATATTCCGCTTGAAATATACAAATGTTTAGAGCCCTCTCGAAATATATTATATTTGGCAAGACGTTGTTCTAAAAAAAAACGTTGTTTCCGTACTAATAATTGTTATTTGGGACTAATATTGGCGAAACATAGAAATATGAATTTACATTTATGTATTAACAAATATATCAATACATTAATTTTAATACAAGTTTTATGATTTTCAGTAATTCAACTTTAATTTTTCAGAAATTTTAAATGTTCATAAAATTTCATTTATAAAAATGGTATAATCTTAAACAAATGATGACGTGGAATATATTAGAAATTAAAAATTAGTACTTTACTCGTACAACAAAAGTTATTGCTACTTTGGTCATTTAATTTAGAATGGAGGTATCGGTATATTAATATATGCGTTCCAAATAAATTTTATTGATTTTCAAATATAATTTATTTGATCAGAAATATGTAATATTTAAAAATTTGTGTTCCAAACATATTTTCTTTCGATTAAAACATATCCAAAAAGCCGATTTTGAACCGTGTAGTTTCGAAAGATTTATATTTTAATCGAATTTTACAAACATATACAATTTATAAAATATTGCACTTTCAACTTTAAATTTGGGTATCAATATATTACCAGAATACTTAAATACAAGTTGATCTTTGTTTCGGAAATATTAGCTCCAAACAAAAAATATTTGGATGGAAACATAGTTTTGTCTAGAACAGTATCCTCCCAAACATTTAATATTTGTGGGTGTTTAATGTTATACTATTGGAGTGTACCCTAAACATATGAATGTTTCAAGCTAATTATTGGAGTTTTCTTTTGTGCCAAAAAATGGTATTTTTTTCTGCCTTTCGCCCCAAAAATACCTTTTTATTTTCGTTGGTAAAAAAATGCTACACTGTGAAAGGTTTTCGTTTTCTTTTGTAAAAAATGTCGCACTTGCCCTGTGCAAAAATCGAAGGGGTGGACGCTGCCCTACAAAACAGACCTTTTTTACCGTCGAGCGAATAGCCTAAATACCCGCATGTGTACGTGCGTTTTTTTTTCTAATGAATTTGGACCGATGCTGTATTTAAGTGGCGCCGTGGAGTATTATTTGTATTTAGTTCTTTCTAGTGAGTTAGTCCACACTTGCAATTTTCCCCCGCAGAATTGAAGTGTTTGTGGGAGAGGGACGCAGTCGGTTACAGGCTACCCCCTTACCGACGGCGTCCCTCTCCCGCAAACACTGCTATTCTGCGGGGGGGAAATTGCAATTGTGAATATGAACTTAAAGGCTAGCTTTTTGCATTTTTTTTCTTTTATGATCATTAAAAATGCAGCAGTACAAGAGGGTGTACGCGAGATTATTGAAATGCTGCTCTCTGATAGGGCAACATCTTTTTTTTTGGAAAAGAAAACACCATATGTTTAGGAAAAACTATTTTTATTCAGCGTGTAGCAAAAAAATTAAGTGCGGGGATATTTACAAAATCGTGGATTGGTTTGCAGAACTCATGATTTACTAAAATATAGGTATTATAATACAATTTTATGCACTTTTCAAATTATTATTGAAATCATTTAAAATGCAACATCGTCTTTAAATAAGAAGCTGCAACAAAAATTTTAAAATATATATTTTTCGTTTAAAATTTAATTTTATCAACATTTTCATCATAAACATTATTTGAAATACAAGCTAATATTAATACTAGACCGTGATAACGTTAAATATATGCCATTCTTAGAAAGAATATGCATATTTATCTTTTGATTGACAATTGAGGGCAGAAGTGGAGGTGATAGTTCAGAGAATTTATTTTTTCTTCTTCACTGTGGTACAGGGTATTAGGACTTTGTGCATTTGTTTGTAACGTCTAAAAAAGAGATAGACCCATAGTTTATTATACCGATAGGCATAATAAAAAATAAGAATATTATTAAAAACATGCAAAGTTTTCCGGTTGAGGAAAGTGGGAAAAATTCCAAAAAAAGGGGATTTTTGAAAAGGAGGCATCAAAAGCGGAATGGCTTCAAAAAAGAGTCAAAATGCCACCTTAGTCGCACAAAGGCAACGCTGACGGAAGTCTTAAAACAAGAAAATCCTTACGTTAGGAAATTGTTCTTCCATGCAATATGAGCGATTTAGATGAACATCGTACTACTCTTCTAATTTCTGTAATACTATATATCTGGGTGTCGAGATTCTTATACGAAACACATCGCATGTCCCTATTTAACTAATATGAAATTTGGGGGCAACAAAGTAATCATACTTATGTGGGTATTATGCCGTTCAAGCGAGAAATTCCCTGTAGATTCAGACAATTAAGTCAACAGAGTAGTGCGGACCTTTTTAAAAATTGTGTTTTTTATAAGGACCACGAATACAAAAACAGAAAAATTTTGTTTCGGAATGTTGTTATGCAATTTAGTTTCGCCACTGAGATCGTGCACTTTGACAACTGTATATTATTTATCAGTTGGCAACGTATGTCGTTGTCAACTGATGGAAATAGTCGACTACATTTTGTAGTAGATTATTTCATTGTAGAAATATAGTTAAAGAAACGCTTGTTACCCACATTTTTCTTATTTCGTATACGATGAATTGGAAATTGGAAACCCTACAACTTTTTCTAGAATTTTTCCAATTACTTTAGTACTTGGACCTAGGAGATTTTAATGGATAAAATAAAATTGGCTGGAGAAGATTTGCTAAATTAAAAATATCTTATTAATTTATTGATAGATTTTCGAATATGACTCTCTTCTTTCATAAAAGGCTAGCCGACTTTACAATCAAAAAATATATCGTATATATGGGGGATTTCATGTCAAATGAATCAATTTTCAGACATCGGTTTTAGTCTTCTAATCGGGATGAAAGTTGCACCAAGTTTAGTCGTTTGGATAGTAGTTATGACACAAAATGTTAACGAGATCGCTTAAGGACTGTCCGAGTTGGAGAGTATTGAATATTGATATTTTGGCCAAATGGTCCTTCTTTCTCATCGAATTAACTAATTATCGATAGCTTTTTATTCAATCTAATTCAAATTAAAAAAAATCTCAGCATAAACAAATTTTTTTTAAAGATAAGCAATCGTGATATGGTTTCGTTTTCTTTTGCAAAAAAAATTCGCACTTGCACAGCGCATAAAGGCAACATTTCAGCCCTGTATTTAATCAAACCAGCGTCGAGCGAATAACCTGAATATCCGCGTGTGTATGTGTGTAAAATACAGCAGTACAAGGCGACATTAGGCACAGGGATGCCAGAACTGGGATTTTGACCCCAATACTGGGGTTATGCCAATGCAAATCGGGATAAAAAAATAATTTGGGAATGGGATTTTTCTTAGGGGATTTTGTAAATTTTATTGGGGTTTCTTGGGGTTTTTTATGCAATAGAAAGATCTTCGTTAACGTTAAGTTTGTAATAAAAAAAGACTGAATAGGAATAAGTTGCTAAGAATTTATACGAGAAAACGAATTTGTAATTGATAGATTTGATTCTGTTAAAATCTTTCGGCTATTTAAAGACCTTAGTACCCGAAACACTTTCTTGAATATATAATTTCTTGAACCATTTTTTTTTAAAAATAGTACGAGCCTTTTTAGGCTCTTACTATGTTCCGAGCATTTGCACCATTAAGTATGAATAGTCATCAAATGAATAGCTGAACAAATATATATTTCAAAACCATTTACAATATATATGAGACTTGAGGTATTGATGGTGATGCTGAAGTATATAAACTTTTAAATAACTGTAATTATTACTACATTGCAATTTACATAGATGCCATGCATTATCATTTTAAATTATTAGAAGTTACACTAGTTAGACAGACGAATCTAAAATTCAATTAAATTGCTATATTTTTAAGGTCAATCAAGGCTCTATTTGGAGTTTTTTATGATCAGTTCGTAATAGTTTGACCCTTTAGTCCAAAATTAAGAACCTGATTTGATACTCTTCAAGGATATAGAACGTTTTCTATATTCTGACCTCCTCAAACACAAAAAATAATGAGTGACACTGTTCAGAAGATGACAATTTTAACTAAAGGTATTTTTAGAGAAATACCTGAAATAGGTAGCTTTGGAGATCTGTGCCAAAAAAAACTACAACGAATTTTGAAAAATTAAAAACGCCAAAAAAATCGTATGTGCTAGATTTATTGTGTCAAAGTTAATTAAAATTAAATCAAAAGGGATAGTTTTTTAAATTGTGTTTTTCGATCCATTTGGTGATATTTGTAGTTTTGACTTGTTTAATTGGGGTTATGTTGGGGATTTTCTTGGGAAAATTTGGGGACATCAGCAATTTTTTTCTGGCAACCCTGATTAGGCATGTTTTCGTTGCAAACTAGCGATTTTAGTTTAGCACTTTGCAACGAAAACAACTGACTTCCACTAACTGGCATAAGCAGTAAGTGGCGGAATTCCGCTATCTGATATCAATACTCGTAGTGCCATGAGTTGCGAAGAAAGAACAGTGCGAAACAGACATAAAATTCGTGAAATGTATTTATAAAACATAAATTTACTATTCTATGTCCAATTTTTAGCACACCTTTTGCAAATATTAAAATAATTTTCCAATTTTGTTGGCGGAATGAAATTGGGCCCCAGGAAAATACACCCCAATATTTTTATGAATATAGGCCCCAAAAAATAACATGTCAAACAACAACAATTTTTCGGGCTTAATTTCATTTTTTGTGTGCTTTTTGGGGTTTAATTTCATTTTTTGTCTGCTTTTTGGGGCTTATTTTCATCTATAAATTTAGTAACAGGAGAGATTACGCATAAAAGATTTGATCCACGTTGCCAACTTTGGATCCTGTCCATAGGAGAAAGTCTTAAAGCCGCAGGCCGACCGCACAGGGAAAGATTTATAATTAAAAACTAAGTTCGTATACGTGTATTATTACGTACTCACCAGATTTACGAAGTTAAAATTCTTAGTTTTTTGGGTTTATTTTCATTTTATGCTGTTTTCTTGATTGGAGTGTAATTTCCTAAATCAGTTTTTGTAACAAAAATAGGCCCCAAATTTGGGGCGCACTTTCATTTTGAATTTGGGGTGCATTTTCTTGGGGTCCAACTTCCGGCCGCCATTTTTGTTCTTCTTCTTCCCGTTAATTCACAATAATTTATATCAATCTCTCCAAAAATTAGATGCCATAGGATGCCCAATCTGGCAACACCATACTCGATTAAAACATGATAATAGGCATGTTTTCGTTACAAGCTAGCAATTTCAGTTTAGCACTTTGCAACGAAAACTGACTTCTACTAACTAACGCGTTAGCAGTAAGTGGCAGATTTCCACTATCTGGTAACAATGGAGTCATGATTTGCGAAGAAAGAACAGTGCGAAACAGACAACCAATTCGTGAAATGTATTTATAAAACGGTTATTTACTATTCTATTTTCAATTGTTTAAACTCATTTTGCAAATATTAAAATAATTTTCCATTTTTGTTCTTCTTCTTCCCATTAATTCATAATAATTGACAACAATCTCTCCAAAAATGAGATGTCATACTGCGAAATATAGGATGCCCAATCTGGCAATACCATACTAGATTAAGACAGGAACACAAGCACCAAACTGTATCGGGAACTAATAATGCTTAAAAGTGCTTAGCTCCCTATACAAATTAAGCACCTATGGTGTAACAAAAACAAGCCTAAAAATGCTTAGCTCCCCATACAAATTAAGTACCTATGGGGTAACGAAATCACGCCTATTATTAAAATGTTTCTCTCTGACACCATTAGACTATAACACTATGCAACAAAATTTTTGTCCAAGGGATGTGGATAACAGTTTCTGGTGCAATTAGGTGTCACAAACACGAAAAAAATATTAAAAAAATTTTTTATGGTAATTTTTTTTTTTAAATTCCAGCTTTCATGGAAAGTACATTCAGTGTTTGGACCATAATTTTTCAAGTATAAGCCTGATTGAGTCGTGTTATGCCTCAACTTAAAGGGAATTATGAGGGCATATGCTGCAAATATTGCTTTCACGTAGAATCTTTGGTTTAGTAACAGTCGTCAAAAATATGAAAAAAATGATTTTTTTAAAAAACTCTTTTTCCTGCTAACGAAGAAAACACTGTCTATTTGAAATCTATGGATAGATGTAAAAGTTATGAGCCATTTTGTAAATGTTAGGAAAATTCAGAAAATCTTGTTTCATATTTTTTCGTTTTTAAATGATGTTTTTGCTTATATTGAATTCGCCATATGTGAGAGAGACATATAAGAGACATTGCACTTGCATTTTATTTTATGAGGATTGATGTCAGACATTATAAAATTATAGAGAGGACGAGGTTTTATGGCCGTTCGTAACCCTTCATAAAACATGATATGCAATGTGAGCGCTATATTGGACGAGATCCGCTCAGGTCATTCAACAATATTTGTGTTTTTTTATTTATGAGGTTACCATTGAGTTGCGCCTTTTATGGGCATGGACATCCCAGTAGTATATACAGGTAGTAAAATTATATGTATTGGGTTTCTACGTTCGAAGCAAACTATATGTCTCCTGCATCTTATGTACCTTAAATCCGGAATTTATGAATGAAATTACTTATTAATAAATTAGTGTAATTCAGCGCCTTAAAGAGATAAGTCGATTTTCTGAAAAATATTATAAAGTTATTGTCATATTGTAAACATAGTATCATTGTGTTTATTCGTCGATTATTCCTATTATATATTCGATATCGATTACATGCATATGGATTAATCATATTCATCACTAATAGGTGAATGTCACCACTAACACTAAGAAATAAATTACCAATGACAATTGAATACTATAGACGTCGCATGGAGTTTGACAATTCGTTTAGTATGTCTGCATATTGAAGATGGCGCTTTGTCTGGCTAAACTGTAAAGAGAGCGTTCTGCAAAGAGAGGATAGATACTTTTATTTACTCTGCAAAGAGAGAAAATATTTTCATCATTAATTTTATTATATTCAAACTTCAAAACATTCAACAACAAAACAAACTGAAAAACTCCCTTTTCAGAAATTATTTGAGAGTACTAAAAAGTCTGCATGTTTTGACAGAGAAATAATTGAGAGAGGAATTTGAGAATGAGAGAAAGGCTGCTCGGACGCCACCTGGCGGATGAAGTCTGTAAATACCATGCGACGTCTATAGTATTCAATTGTCATTGAAATTACTCTAATAATATTCATCAACAAGAACGGTTGTTTTAGTTACAACAATTTTGGCGACGAGGATTACGAGACGAATCTCACGTTATTCATTTGGAGATATACATTTTTTACAGTACAAGTGTACGGAAAGTGAATAAAATGACAGATTCTGGCGTAAATTTCTTTAACTTTGATGGTTTTGATCCACAAAAGATTTCTTGGTGTCGTTGGGTGAAACGATTTGAGACGGCTATGAAGCTGTACGATTGTAAAGAGGACAAGAAACAGTCATTGTTGTTGCATTTCATCGGTACAGGCGCCTACAACGTCTTATGCGACAAATTGACACCTAAACAACCAGAGGAAGAGACATTCGCGGAAATAATCAAGGTGTTGGAAGAACACTTTGAGCCGAGGCCCAGTGAGTTGGCGGCATGGAGCTACAAAATGGCGGTGAGAAATCGAATGTGAATAAAATAAAGAAGAAGAACGATTTCAAGAGGAATGCAAAAAAGGCTGATGCAAACATAACCCATGAAAACAAAAAGTGTTTTAGATGTGGTAATACCTCGCATATGGCAAACCAATGCATATACAAAAATTGTACATGTCATTTTTTTAACCAAAAGGGGCATTTGAGAAAAGTGTGTTTTAAAGAGAAAAAACAAATACAACAAGTTCAAGAAAAAGAAACGACAGTTGAAGAATTGTTGTTGGTGAAAACTAAAGGCGAAGTAAATAAGTTAAGCAGCAAAATCATGCACAGTCTGCGGGTAAATGAAGAAATGATAACATTCGAAATAGACACGGGATCACCGGTATCAATTATTAATTTGTCAGATGCCAAACGTTATTTCCCGACATTGAAAGTGTGTCATCCCGATGTGGAGCTTGTGAGTTATTGCGGTACAACTTTACAATGTCTTGGATACATATGTGTCGCAGTGAGAAGTAGCGATGAGGATAACAAATTAAAATTGTATATTGTGCGATCGAACCAAAAACCAATTCTAGGAAGAGAATGGTTACAGAAAATTAAATTAAATTGGCAAAATATTTTTGGAGCAGAGGGCTACAGCTCAGAAAACGAAATTTTTTCAAGGAAGACCTTGGACAAGGAAATTGAAAGTGTAGTAGGAAAATGTGGAGAATGCCAAAATACGCCCCCAGATCCTAAGAAGAGTACTACTACACACACGTGGATGCGCCCTAAAAAGCCATTTGAGAGAGTTCATGCTGATTATGCTGGACCAATATTTGGTAAATATCTGTTTGTTTTGGTAGATGCATACACAAAATGGCCTGAGGTTCATATCTGCTCGAATATGAATACTGATATTACTATCCAGAAGTGTCGCGAAATTTTTTCCCAATTTGGGATTCCAAATATATTTGTTAGCGACCATGGGAGGCAATTTGACTCGAATGAGTTTCAACATTTTTTAAAACTGAATGGAATTGTTCACAAGCAAGGTGCACCATACCATCCTGCAACAAACGGGCAAGCGGAACGTTATGTTCAAACAATCAAATCAAAGTTGATGGCATCCAAATGTACACCCGATACGATACATGCGGAATTGTCAAAGATACTGATGGCATACAGACGGGCTATACACTCAACAACAGGGAAATCACCAGCAATTTTAATGTTTGGCAGACAAATTCAGTCGCGTTTAGATTTGTTGATTCCTAACGATCTAAATCAGGAGGCAAACGATCAATTACGCGCTGTCCCATCAAAGAAATTTTTTGAGGGAGAGAGAGTTGCAGTGCGAGACTACTTATCAAAGGTGAAGTGGCGATATGGAAATGTAGAGAAAATATGCGGCGAACTTCATTATGATGTCAGATTAGACGACGGTCGTATTTGGCGAAGACATGTGGATCAAATACGCAAATCAGCGGTAAATGAATGCGTAAATACGAACGTGGAATATTCAAGACCGGTACAAACTATAACAAACAACACATCAGCTGGAAGTTTACCTTTACCATTGATCCAACAAACTCGATTGCAACCCACCATTCCGAATGTTCCTGGAAATCAAATACACTCAGACAACCAAGCAGACTCAAATCCAACTGATACAAATGTCCATGTTCCCGACGAAACTCCGAAAACAGGAAATACCACCTCAACTCCTGACGAGCTACGCCGATCAACAAGGCAACGAAAAGTACCTCAAAGATTAGCAGATTCCTACCTTGAATTTGATTAAATTAAGGGGGGGAGAAATGTCATAATGTAAACATAGTATCATTGTGTTTATTCGTCGATTATTCCTATTATATATTCGATATCGATTACATGCATATGGATTAATCATATTCATCACTAATAGGTGAATATCACCACTAACACTAAGAAATAAATTACTCTAATAATATTCTTCAACAAGAACGGTTGTTTTAGTTACAACAGTAATATTTTAAAGGCAAAGAACTTTTCAATGTGTAAATGATCCCGACAATTTCTGCTACACCTGCGGAAATTATGTAATTAAAAAAATCGACGTGAGTTTAGTAAAATAATAGAAGAAATATATGTGCAATATTTGGAAATATATGTGCAAGATTTGGAACTGACCAATGATAAGGCAGAAAGAACTACTTGCATCTCGGATGAAACAGTACAATATTTTGGCCCCAGATGTTAACATATCATATTATAGAGTCCGGATATACCTTACAAAAAATTGTATACAACTGTGGATAACATATGCTTTTGCAAGGACATTCCCGGATTGTTCGAGGAACTTAATCAAACATACGGAAAATCAGAAACCGTCGATTCCCATTGCTCATGCCGTCAACACTAAGGAATCATACGAAACAATGGCTAAATTGATAAAATACATAAAATATGAACAACATGACTGGAAAATTTGTTGCGATTTAAAAGTAGTTGGGATGCTATGTGGAATGCAAGGCGGATATGCAAAATATTGCTGTTTTTTATGCCTCTGGGATAGCCGAGCTCGCGAAGATCATTACAGAAGAAAGAAATGGCCGACAAGAATAGACATTACATTGGGTGAAAACAACATAAAATACACACCTCTCGTCCAAAAAGAATACATTATTTTACCACCACTGCTCTTTAAAATTTTTGTAAAAGCCTTAAGGAAAGATGGCAATTCACTCTCATTTTTAAAAAGTTTATCTAAAAGTCTTTCTTTTCAAAAAATCGAAGAAGGCGCTTTTGATGGGCCTAAAATAAGGAAACTGATGAAAGATGTAAATTTCGAATCCTATTTGACGTCGGATGAAATTGCAGCATGTAGGTCGTTTAAGCTTGTAGTTTCAAATTTCCTTGGATCCAATAAAAGCCCGCAATATGAAACAATGATTAATGATTTGTTAAAAAATTATGAAAAAATTGGTAAGAAATATATTTTTCTATATTTATGTATATGTATAACACATCATATACATAAATATGTATTCTTCTAACTTATTTTTCTCGAACATGGGGAAAGGTTTCACCAAGAAATGAAGTCCAACGAGCGGCGTTACCAAGGGCACTGGGATGAAAAAATGATGGGAGATTATATTTGGTTCCTCATTAGAGAAACCGATTCCGAAATCTACAAACGTCAACAAAGAACTCACAATTACTTCTAATGAAACTTGTACATGTAAATAAACTCAAATGCACATAATATAAATAAAAGTAACAAATAAAATCGCTATTTAAACAGAAATTTTAAAAAAAGATTTTTTGAAGGCTATAATTTCTACATTTATTCATAGATTTTTTTCAAATAGGCATTATTTTCTTCGCTATGCTTTTAAAAATGAAATAAAATATTTTTTTTCTATTTTTAGATTTTTTTCGTCCCAGGAAATTTTTATGTTTTTTTTGAAAAAAAAATCAACTTTTTCCAATTTGTTTAATGACTGTTACTAAACCACTGTTTTTAAGTGTAAGAGATATTTCCAACATTGGTAGCCCACATTAATAGCTTCAATTTAACGTATATGTCGACCTGATCGGCATATACTCCAAAAATTATAGTGCAAATACTAAGGGTACCTTCGACGATATTAGTATTTTTAATAAAATTTTTTTAAAAAAAATGTATCCATAAAAAACTTTTGGTTTTGATTTTATATAACAGTATGCCACAATCTACATATAAAAAAAATAATATTTAGGTCTAGGACACAAAAAAAAATTTTTTGTTGCGTAGTGTAATCAATGACATCTGCACTGAAAAAAAGAGTACTCAAAATCATTGAAATTTTCTTAACTTTTAAGTTTTTTTCTTTGATTTGGCTCCAAAGACAAAGACTTTTAAAATAAGTACATCTTGTACGACAATTAATGTCATTAATCATCTTTAAATCACCACGCAGAAAAAAAATGCTTCTGTAGTATATTGTCCCAAACATATTCGGCTTGAAACATATATATGTTTAGGGTACACTCTAAACATATAGTATTTGGTACACACAAACAAATTTATATTTGGGAAGATGTTGTTCTAAAGAAATCTTTGTTTAAATCACAATATGTGTTTATTTATTTATTTATTTATATGAATTACAATACAAAGTAAATGTATATTCCAATTTTAAGGTCCAAGGAAAGGCCGGGTTGCAAAGACCATATGGCTAAATGTTTGCAGCGACAGACCAGAGCCTCTGGTGGGAATCGAACCCACGACCCCCAAACTCATAGGCGAGTACGCTACCCACTCGCCTACTGGGGCGCTCTATATGTGTTTACTTTGGACGATTGTTTTCCGAAGCAAATAATTATTTGCATTTAAGTATTCAGAAAATACCTAAATTGTGTTTAATATTTCAGTGATTCAAACCTAATTTTTTAGAAAATTTTCAGTCGTAAAAATTGAAATCGTATAATCTTCGATCGAAATATATTACTTGGAGGATTGA
The DNA here is from genome assembly GCA_963930755.1 of Eudasyphora cyanicolor. NCBI lineage: Eukaryota > Metazoa > Arthropoda > Insecta > Diptera > Muscidae > Eudasyphora > Eudasyphora cyanicolor. The sequence continues at coordinate 67,502,804 of OZ005738.1, forward strand.
CAACTAATGATGGCTTAGAATACTCAGAAATTTTAAATGATTGATTTAAAACAGAAGTTACTGCTGCATTTTGTATTATAACTGGGTGTTCAATTCGAAACCAAAAAAAAAATTAAAACTGAAATTCGAAAAATTCAACAAGTTTCGAAAATATTTCTTAAATAAAATATGTTTGGAGAAATTCTTAAACAATAATTTTATTTGTATTCAAACACATATTTTATTTGAGAAACTTAGTTTGCAAATATTATATGTTGTAACATATTAATATATGAGTTCCAAATATATTTTATTGATTTTCAAATAAAATTTATTTGCTCAGAAATACATAATATTTAAAAATTTGTGTTCCAAATATATTTCCTTTCGATTCAAACATATCAAAAAAGGCGATTTTGCCCCGTGAGGACATCAAACATCTTTGAAAGAATTAAGCCATATACTTCGATGAAGGACTTCTCATTTTTAAATCCATTACGGCTTGTTGTTACATTAAATACATAAAAGGACTTTACATTAGGAACATTCTGTAATTAAACCAAGCACATGCTGTACTTTCCACAAGTGTAAAATAAGTTTCGTAAAATATTTTTTATTTCATTATTTGTTTAAACGTTCATGGTAATTTTCATTATTTTCTTTATTAAATTATTATTTTTTAAAACATTGATTTCGATTTGATCATAATAGAAGTTATTTGTCAGATTTGAGGCCAATTCCAGAAAATATTAGGAGCAATACTTGAATATAGAACCTAATGCAAGGATTTGCTACTGCTGCAGATCTAAAATCTCGAAAATGAAAAATAAATGGTGTGCAAATATTAAAGAAAACGATGATGCCGAATTTATTCCAAAAGATGAAGCCTTGAAGTGTTTAAACCAGTGCTTGAAATTAATTGGTGAACCTACAACCTATTTTCACCCATTTTTGTTCAGCTTTTACAGACGGTGAAATGATTACTGTGTATGAAATTTCTCAAGTTTCGCATTAATAGTTTGGAAGTTATAAGAGTTTTCACATTTCACAAAATCCTAACCACTTGTGGGGGAGGTACCACAAAGAGTGGACCGATATGGTTACTCATCAAACATAAACTAGACTTAAAGAAAATACTACCACGTACGAAATTTTAAGTCATTCGGTCAATCATTTTCGGAGTCATCGCACGAACCATTCAGTCAAACAGACAGACGGACGGACATTAATTTATTCATATTTTTTTAACCCATGGAGGATCCATATTGAAAATTTTACATTTTGTGGGTGGCGAAGAAAATTGAAGATACGCTTTTCAGGATAATCAAGGATTAAGGACATTTTCATCCTTTTGACGTCCTTAATACTAAATAATTGATCACGATTTGCGATTCTTAGAGAGGACGTTAAAATCTTTCAAATGGTACATATATCATATATATATATATTCCGTTCAAAAGTTATGGAGATTTAAAAAATGCTGAATTTGTAAAAAAATGTTGTAGGTGACCAACTTTGGCACCCTATCAAATCTAAACCGTTATGGTTTCATTGGTATACAGAGAACAACTGATCGAGATATAAATGCATCAATTAAATAAACGAACTACAATTGATCCTGGAACGCTCTGAAGAACAAAATAAAGACCTGCATGTTAAGTCCGATAAACTAATGAAGCAACTAAAGGTTAATCGACAAACTGCAGCCTTCCGCCAAGTTTCTTCCATAGAATTCATTCCAAGGAATTCCATGTTTTGTGACCTGGATGCCGCCTGGAAGAATAGTCGAAACAGCAAGAACATTTCAATGAAAGTTGCCCAAGACGTGTTGACTTCGGGCAATGAACGCATGACCGGAATGAAAGTGTGCCAAGACATGGCTTACATTGGATATACAAGATACTAGACGACGGGTAGAACAATCCATTGAGTCTTTGCGTCAGAAACTATCCATGCTGGAGGAGACCACGTCGAGTAACGATGTAACTCAGCTAAAAAATCTTAAAATTGATCTGCAACACCTTCAGGAGTTTTAGAACAATCTCCTGGACACCGATAAAAAATTGTCCTTAGATTTTCAACTCCAGCTGATGGTTTGTTACAATCTCAGGCCAATTAACTACAAGCTGCTTTTGTTTTTATTATTTTCATATTTCACTGAAATTATTTTTTCCTATAATTGAAATAATAGCATTTCAGTGCACAATACACAAAAATAAATAAATACATTAAACTTCAAAATGAAAATATCACTTATTGTAGGTTTATAGAAGAGCACATCTTACAATAACATTTTTCAATTAAACAAACCTTTATGAAGGGCGTATAACGCTATTGTTCGTTTTTGAATACACATTTGAGAAAAATACTCTATTATCCGTTTATAAAACTGTTGTAAATTTTTTTTGAATAAGGCTGTTACAATATATTTTGTAAATATTTGTATGCAGGATTGCCAATAAAAATATTTTTGCTGACAATATTGTAAGATCTGACCATGTCCATGTGTACATAGCAAGTGTCAAAGGTTGTAGCACAGGGTTACCGTTGAGAATTTTGAAAGGTCGCACAAAAAGTAGTTTTTTAAAAATAAAGCCGCACAAAAGAGTCGTAATTAAATAAAAAGGGTCACACTTCCTATGTTCATAAGAAGCGTGTGTTCTTTCCATAAAACACTTACGAAAATAATGAGAAATTATTTGTAAGTAATAAGAAGTTAACATTTTTAATTTTTGTGAATTTTTTTAATTAATAAAAAACTTTAATTTAAAAAATGCTCCACATTCGATGCAGAATATGCAACATACTCTCACAAATCCAAAACAGTAATTGGAGTTTTAGAGACTTAATATTAGTAGAAGTTATAGGGAAATACTAAGGCAGATCTGGTACATTTTGTAATCTTTTTGGAAGCGGTAGCATTTTTTTAAATTAAATTTAAAAAAATCCAGAAAATGTATGAATTAAAAAATCCAATTAAAAATGTCTTTCCAACGACATAAACGTTATAAAGCTCGGTTCAGCCGTCAAGACTAATTAAAAATTTCGTTAATAACAAAAATATGTATTTTTTTTAAATTTCAAGCCCCATAAAAAATTTTCCAAAAAATTAATGACAGCCAAATCTTATTTTACCATTTAGAAAATTTTATAAACTTTTTAGTCAAAAATAAAATTCATTGGTTAATATTAAAAATTCTGACCCATGAATGAAAGAGTTTAAAGTATTATTTTTGATAGACAATTATTTGTTCATTGCTTTTAAAATAACATAACACTTTGTTGGCAGATTTCTATCCGTTTTATTGGATTAAAACGTCAGATAATTGCATTGAGAAGGCTCTATGTATGATGTAAAGTGATTCCTTAGAAACATCGATATGGTGAGGTTGTCCGGTACACGATTTTTTTTAAAGCATAAACTCAAACACTCAGCACAATGCACTTATAATATACACAAAAATGTTTTTGTGCCTGCGATTTCACAACAAATGTTTGTTGACAAAAAAGGGGAAAAGGTCGCAAAAAGGCCAAAAAGTCGCAAAAAAGTGTCAAAATGATAAAGTCGCACAATAAGTCGCAAGTCGTCAAAAAAGTTGCAAATTGCAACTTTAGTCGCACAACGGTAACACTGTTGTAGCAGAGAGCTCTTTCCGCCTGCCTCTCTCTCTCTTACAAACTTTGACACTTGCTTGACAAAAATTGCCTCGTGTGAATCTGAACATAGAAATCGAGCGATCCTCATTTACACCAAGCTAATTAGTCGACGAGGTATATAATTTTTGACTAAGCACGCGAACGTAATGTCATGTTTAATAGTTATAGTGAATATCTTCCGGTGCAGGAACAATTGGCGCTGATACGCGAAAAAATTATTATTTTTATAAGCCACTCATTCGTAAAAACCTTTTCTTACATTTTTATTATTTTGTATCTTCTTTTTTCTCAAACGCACAGCAAAAATTGCCAGAAGTGTCGTCCGAAATCGACATTTTGTTCTTCTCTCCGCAAAAGCATAAGAAAAATGAAGAGTGACGCACATGTAGTATCGTGTGTGCTGAAAGTGTCAAAAACACGCCTCATGTCTTTGGCCATACACATAAGCCAGTATTCGGCCTGTTGTACGCTCTAATTGTTATTAAAAAGGTCATTGGAAAGTTATTTTAGGAACTCTGTACTGTCGACATAGTCCTTAATCTTCTTCCAGTCTACGCGCCTAAGTTGGGTCAAGTCTGGTATAGTATCGTTTCCTAAGAAACGGGATCTATTGTTCGCGAACGCTGGGCACTGGCAGGGGAAATGCTCCAACGTTTCGTCATCCTCCCCGCATGCCCTACATACGCTGTCATCTACAACTCCTATGTAAGTGTGCTTGTAAGCATGTGTGTCCTGTAAGGACACCCATGATCTTACTGGTTTCTACCTTGCTCAATCTCAGCAAGGTCTTGTCCTCGTTTGGGTCACCCCACAAGACTTTCCTTGTCTTCCCAACGTTTTCACTATTCCATAGCGTGATATGGGCGTTCTTCGCCCATATTTTTAGTTCAGAACGCGTAACTCCGAAGGCTAGATGCCAAGGCATTTGCTTTCTCGTTACCCCTTACTCGGCAATGACCAGGCAGCCATATGATACATATAGTGCCGTGTTCGGAGTAGGCGTTAATCGCCATTTTACAATCTAAAACTGTCCTCGACTTCACCGTTATAGACGTTATTGCCATGATAGCCATTTGGCTATCTGTGAAAATATTCACATTTGCTGGTCTCGTGGTAGCCCCAAGCCAGCTCACACATTCTGCAATTGCTTGGAATTCCGCCTGCAGGACTGTGTTATGGTCTGGCAGACGGAATAAGAGTTCGGTTTCCGGTTCCTCGATATAAAGTCCTAGCCCCTTTCTCTTCCCTAGTTTCGATCCATCTGTATAACAGCAATTTCCAGATGTTGTCTGCACTACGGTTCCATCAATCCAAGATGGTATGTCTGGTATCATGGTCTCACACTCAGCAACTATTGATTTTTCAGGTATTCTGTCGAATACTGATGATATGTCAGTTAAATCCATCGTCACTACCTCAGCTATCTTTTGATGATATGACTTGTGATGGCTTTCGATCCATTCGCCTATCACTTTGGGTCTCGTCGCCGTGAGGGCAGCTTCATATCTAATCTGTATTTCTATTGGTTGGATATTCAAGATTGTCTCCAATGCCCTACTGGGTGTGGTCTTCATTGTCTCGGCGTAAGCGGGAGCGGGGTACAACACATTAGTTGGACCTTTTGTAATATCATTATGTTGCACTTCTTCTTCATTGATATCCACCATACTACTGATGCGTAAGTTAAAATATATCTGATTACGCTCTTGTAGCGCCAGTGTGTCATACTTGGATTAAGGCCCCATTTTGAGCCAATGGCTCTTCTACATAGTGCCCAGCATATGTGAGCATTGTTCGCTCGTTCTTCTATGTGGCACTTCCAATTTAGTTTCCTGTCCAGGATTACACCTAAGTATTTAACACTGTTGGATACTGGAATTGTTTTGTTTAGGAAAAGTGGGTCATCATATTGACCAATCTTCGTTTTCCTTGTGAACAGACATATCTCTGTTTTTTCTGGGTTTACATTTAGACCTCTCGGTCGAGCCCAGTCATATGCAATTTTTAGAGCCGTTTCGGCCCTTCTACAAAGTTGATTAGGATTCTTCCCCCTCAGAAGTGTTATAACGTAGTCTGCGTAACAGACTGGTTTAGGTTAGGTTTAGGTTAGGGTGGCAGCCGTATTTTTTTACAAGCTCACATAGACCAGTTTAGGTCCCTAGTGTTACCACGGGCTGAAATGCCCCTCATCGAAACCAACCTGTTTGATATATAAATTTATCGATAGTACGAATATCAGTACTGGAAAGATCTGTTAGGCTGCCTAAAAAGGCCGACCCCAGTATGTCCAGTCGTCGTTTACTCAAAGCGGGACAGTCGCAAAGCAAGTGCTCAATGCTCTCCACTTCTTCCTCATCTCCACAGCTTCGGCAGAAGTCATTGGAGTCAATACCCAATCTTTTGGCGTGTTCGCCGATCAAGCAGTGTCCCGTCAGAACCTGTACTAACGTAGACAATCGTTTCCTCTCTAGTGCGAGGAGATATTTTGACCTTCTCAGGTCATACCTTGGCATTTGTCTAGCTACCCTGCAGGTGCCGATTTCTGTCCATCTTTCGTTGGACTGCCTGATTGCCTCTTGCCTAAGCCAAAGCTTGCACGTGGATAGTGGCGCACCAATATATGCAAATTCTTCGAGAATTTGTAATGTCGTCCCTTTCCTAGCAAGTTCATCGGCTTTGCAGTTCCCCGGGATATCCCTATGCCCAGGCACCCATATGAGGTGTATATTAAACTGCTCAGCCATCTCGTTAAGAGATCTGCGGCAGTCGAGGGCTGTTTGTGAATTTAGGGATGTTGCCTCCAGAGAATTGATGGCAGCCTGGCTGTCCGAGTAAATTACAACGCCAGTGTTGGTTACTATGTTGCGACTCAGCCACTTGGCGACATCCCATATTGCCATTATTTCGGCTTGATAGACACTGCAGGTATCTGGTAGTCTGTGAGCTATATCCAGACTGAGTTCTTCACAGTGTACTCCGAAGCCAACCTTTTCATCAAGCTTCGAACCATCCGTGTAAAAGTGGAGATGGTTTCTATTACCTGGTATTCTGCCGACCCATTCATCTCTGGCGGGAATCATAGTGATGTAATTTCTCTCGAAGGTGTACACAGTTGGTATATAGTCCACTCGGTCGGTTACCATAGCACTACACTTTGATATCCTCATGTGACCATAGTTTTTGTACCTCCACATTGATAGGCAGTTTAATCTTATTGCCGCTTTGGTTGCAACTTCTCTCGCCACAATATTAATCGGCAGTATATGGAGTAGGGCTTGTAGAGACTCGGTCGCTGTAGTCCTTAAGGCTCCGCTTATGCTCAGGCAGGCTGTTCTCTGAACCTTTGTTAGTAGGTTGGTAATGGTTAGTTTGTCAGTTGCCGTCCACCATACCACAATACCGTATAACAGTATTGGACGAACTACTGCTATATATATCCAGTGGACGATTTTAGGAGAGAGTCCCCACCGCGACCCTACAGCCTTTTTGCAGGAATATAAGGCGACGTTGGCCTTCCTTACACGTTCCAATACGTTAAGTCTAAATAACATTTTCCTATCTAGAATTATTCCTAAAAATTTTGCACTTTCAAAAAAAACTAGATCTGTTCCATTTATCCGAGGTGGAGGGTCCACATGTGGGACATTATTCATCCTAGTAAAGAGAACCAATTCTGTCTTGTTGGGGTTAACGCCCAAACCGCCGCTTCTTGCCCATCTAGCCAACTTGTTCAGAGCCACCTGTAGGATGTCTCTGAGGACGTTTACGAATTTGCCACTCACTGCGATTGCCACGTCGTCCGCATATGCCACGACCTTGCAGCCACAACGTTCTAGATCTAGCAGGATTTCATTCACCGCTAGGTTCCAAATTAGTGGAGACAATACTCCTCCTTGCGGGGTCCCTCTGTTTACATACCTTGTTAGAGTTGTGGACCCTAGACATGCTGTTATGCGTCTTCTGGTGAGCAGACTTTGAATTAGTCTAATCAAACTAGTGTTAACTTTTAGATGTGAGAGTGCCGCAATTACCGCATCTGAGTGAATGTTGTTAAAAGCCCCTTCTATGTCAAGAAATGCCACCATGGTGAATTCCTTGAAATGCAGGGACGATTCGATAGTGCTCACAAGTTCGTGCAGGGCTGATTCTGTAGACTTGCCCTTATTGTAAGCATGTTGGTTCCCCGACAGGAGTTTTGTATCCAGGTTTTCCCTAATGAAATGATCTAAAAGTCTTTCCAGACCTTTCAATAGGAAGGAGGATAGGCTAATTGGTCTGAAGTCTTTTGGCCTAGTGTGTGATATCTTTCCCGCTTTAGGTATGAATACCACTTTGGTATCCCTCCATCGATTCGGGACGTATGAAAGCCTGATACAGCCTACATAAATTTTCTCCAGCCAGGGGATAATGTACTTTAACATTTTCTGCATTTCTGCTGGAGTGATACCATCTGGTCCAGGTGACTTGAAGGGCTCAAAGCTGTTAATAGCCCAGCTTATTCTGGATCTCTCAGTCAAGAAGCTAGCGACGCTCGCAGTCCACTCGCACTCTTGTTGGTCCTGCTGATCCTCGGGTTCTGTTACAGAGTTCCCCGGGAAATGTGTGTCGAGCAGTACATTGAGCGACTGCTCGCTGTTTTTGGTCCAGTTATTTGCCTCATCCTGTAAATATCCCACTGTACATGGTGAAGCAGATAATATCTTCCTCAGCCTAGCGGCGTCGGAGACCTTTTCCACTTCACCACAGAAGGTATACCAAGAGCGCCTTTGCGCCTTTCTAAGCTCCTTCTTATAGATCTTGAGTTGCTCTTTATAGGCATCCCAATCATTACCGACCCCAGTAGATTTAGCCTTGTTGAATAGCTTGTTGCAGGTCTTTTTCATAGCCGTTAGCTCAGAAGTCCACCATTGGGGTTTAGTTTTACCCTTGTACCTTGTTTTTGGACAGGCTTCTTCAAGGGATCTATTGAATGATATGGTGATATGATCGACCAGATTATCCAGACCGGCTTTGTCATTCGGTTCGTACAGAAGTTTAGAGTTGAGGACTTTCTTGAAATTCTTCTCATACAGATGCCACTTTGTTTTCCTTACATTTCTGTGGACGGCGGGTTTAGGCGCTTTTTCCGCGAGTTTGAACTCAATATAATGGTGATCTGAGAATGAGTGGTCGTCCAGTACATTCCACCCAATAATTTTGTCTGACAGCCGGTCAGTAGCAAACGTTACGTCGAGTACTTCTTGTCTGTCTTTAATTGTGAAGGTCGGTTTATTACCTATGGTACAAATATTAAGGTTGGTAGTTAGAATAAAGTCAAGAAGCGAATCACCCCTATTGTTTATATCCGTACTACCCCAGATAGTATGATGAGCGTTCGTGTCTGCGCCAATAATCAGCTCGAGCTCGTCAGACGTTGCTTCTTCTACTACTTCCCTGAATAGAGCAGTCGGTACTACAGATTCATAAGGCAAGTAGCTGGAGACCACCCAATATATGCGATTACCGATCTCCAGGCTAGCAGCTGTTTGGTCTTTACCACTTAAATTAGTCAGGAGAAATATACTTAGATCTTTCCTGGCCAAAATGCAGGTTCTTGGAGTGCCTTCACAGTTGGCCACAAGCAGTTTAAAGTTGGGTGTCCTAATACCGCACACCCTTCCTCCCACTACGTAGGGCTCCTGTATCAGGACGATGTCTACTGCGCCTGTGGACAGGCGCAGCAATAGAGCCGCTGAGGCTGCTTTAGCGTGATGGAGGTTAATCTGTAGAATTCTTACCATCATTGGTAATTGACAGATTAACATCCACCCCGACAAGGGTGTTATCGAACTCTTCGTCCGTATCGTCGAGAAGCATGTCCTCGCCAGATGCGTCAAAGAGTCCGGAGACTCCCCTCAGCCTCTCTGTGTCCGAAGTAGAGCTTTTGTCCTCAGAGAAGGACGTTACAGATATTCTGTTAGAGTTGGAGTCACCAGAAATAATAGGCGTTGGTACCTCCGCACTTCCAGAAAGTGCCACGGTGGACGACTCACCTTCTGCAGTGGGAGCTATATCCTGCTTGTATATCTTCAAGACTATAGTCTCGAAGCCATATTGTAGGGTTGCACTCGCACTTTGTATATGGGAGGTGGATTCAGCGTTTAGGATAAGATTGACCTGCCGCTTTTTACCATCCGCCTCACCCACCTTGCTGATTCTCCAATTATGGGCCGGCAGACCAGGA